>CM062396.1:11674366-12274366 GCA_031304145.1 Cardiospermum halicacabum | reverse complement strand
TATGTTGTTGGATTGTTTTCTTCGAAAGATCCCTATAATCGCCCTACCCTCAGGTTTCTCCAGAAATTGTTCATTGTTTCATGAGCATTGAATATTCCTAATTGCATTACTTGTTCATGGTACTTTGTCACATACGTTTTCAGATTTTCGTTCTCTAACTGTTTGACATATTGCAGAGTGGTAGGGTCTCTAGGAGGAGGTTTTGCTCCCTGAAACTGGTTGATTAATTCTTTGGCTAACATAGAAAATGTGTCGATGCTAGACTTTGGTAGACACTTGAACCATTCCCCAGCTGGTCCTTCCAATGTTAGTGGGGATACTCGGCACATGTACTCATCAGTTAATCCCTGTAGGATCATTTGTTCCCTGAAGTTCTCAACGTGCGCAACAGGGTCAGTGGCACCTCTGTACTTTTCCAAGCTTGGAATTTTGAACTTCTTGGGTGGATTTGCCATTCTCACATGATCTGCCAAGGGTTTATCAGTGGCTCTATCAAATCAGCTTTTCCTTCATCTCCGTTGGCGCGTTTCAGGGCGTCCAGCTCTTGCTTCAGTTTTTCGATATTTGAACTCTTGCCTCCTTGCTCTAGGTCTCTCGTGACGTTCGCGAGGTTTAGTCGCCGGTTCCTAGGCCCGAACCTCCATCCTTTCCGTGGCTGTATCGACATCGTCTCAGTTTCTGAGGTTTCTTTTCCCGTACTAGATTCGTTGTCGTTGACTTCTCCCGACCTTTCGTCGTCTCCGTCATAACCTTCTTCTCCATCCCTAGATCTCGTGTCTTTAAATCTCAGTCCTGAGAAGTTGTCATCTCTCTTCCTTCTGGTACGTCGAGACCTTTCCTTAATACCCTCAGTTCTGGTAACGTCGTTATTTAAAGGTTCCTTGTCTCTGTTGTTCACCAGCTCACGCATGATGGTGAGCATGTTTGTCACATCTTCCTTGATCTCTTGCTGTCTGTTTTCCATTCCATCTACCTTCTGCTTGATTTGTCTGACCTCCTCCTCTATTTCCTTCGTTTGCGTCCTTATCCTAACGCCGTGTCTTCCTCCTCCACCGGGATCTCCACCAATGCTTCCATGTTTTAGACCAACGGTGCTTTTTGCCCGCTCCCCACAGACAGCGCCAGTTGTTTGAGCCAAGATTGACTCTTCAACACTTTCAATTTCTATTCTCAAATTCAAGCTACCTTATTTTCTTTCTTCCTTCCATATATATATATACAGAAGACCATCATCTCTGCTTTTCAACCGTTTATGATGGTTCGCTTTCGACCTCGTTTGACTTGCCATTTGGAGTTGTCTGCACATTTGCTTTCTATTTGCCTTCTTCTGATTTCTCTGTTTCATCATGCCTTCATGTGTTTTTTTGATTTTCGCTTTGCAGGTCTTGGTCTTTGAAACGTTCAGTCTCTGTATAGCCTGTTTGCCCTGATCCTCTTATTTGACTTCAAGACGGGTCCTTTACTCTTATTTTGTTTGATTCGGCTTGCTTTAATATTTAGACTTTGTTATGACAGATTGTGGGCCTCGTTATATGGGCCTTCTTTACTCAAACCAAATTTACCCAATCAATTATTATTTTATTTTTTTAAATTATAATATATAATTATATTAAAAATATTTTAAATATTTTAGGCAAAGCATAAGAATGTTATCTAGCATATTAATAGTATATTAGTAATATATAATAATAGATAATAACAATAGACATAAAAATTAGGCGCTATACTAGTATCATGGAGTAAGTGTAGAGGCCCAAATCTCTAGACTCGGTTCGGATTCAGAGGTCAAAGCCTAAAACTCTCAACAGGCAATAGTTCAGGCCCGGGCTCAGTCATTCAGAGGGGTTAAGTCTGCTTTCTTCCGAGAGGCCCAACTGCCCACGATCCATCCGAGGTCCTATGATTGACCAAGTAAGCAATTGCCCAAATCCCGAATTTCGGAGAGATCTTTCCGTAAGGATCTCGGCAGAATCTGACAATGGCTCCTTGATCTCCTATAAATAGAAGCTCAGACTTCTTGAACGGGGACATTGATTCACTTACCAAAACTCTGCCGAAATCTATATTCAAACTGTATTTATCTCCAATCGCACTCCGGTATTCTGCATTCATCGTCGATCACATCCAAGGGCGATACTTTAGGCTCCGGTCATTGTATTTGCCTTGACCAATCAAGCCCAAAGCTCTCCGTGTCTGTTTCCTTCTGAGTCACTTACTTTCGGTAGGAACAATCACAATCAGGAAGTTATTACTTACTCCAGTGCTTTTTTTAAAGTTTATTGTTTAAGCCCAAGTCTGACTTGAGCGTCGGAGTGCCTACAGCGGATACCACACCGATGTCCCCAGGTCCGCTCGAACGCTTCTATTTCCATTTTGCAGGATCCCTTCACGTTTGGAATCGGTCTCCACCAGACTCTGAACCATCCGGTCCAGTCAGTCCGGATTAGTTGTAGTTCCGAACCACTAAAGTTTGGCGCCCACCATGGGGCCAACGATAAGTTTCCTGCAAAATCTATCTCTTTCACTTCCCAAATTTTAAATCTTTATTTAACATATTATTCATGGCTAACGATTTGACTATGGAGCAACAGATGCAAGCCATGATGGAATGCATGCGCCAGCTCGAGGAGGAGAATGTCAGGACTAAGGCAGCAAACCAAGCACTCACTCAACGAGTGAACAATATAACTCCCAACGGCATTACATCCATGATGAATGGTGAGAATCCCATTTCACCTGAAACAAGCAGGTTCCTCCTATATGAAATCTAAGAGATAAAGAGGGGTATGACGAAGGAGGCTGAAAATTTCTAGGCCGTCATCAGGACCACCCCTGGTATTCCGGCACCCTTCGAACGCTCTGCTGCGGACAGCCATATCCTCTCCCCATTTGTGGACAGGATCGCTACTGTAGAAATGCCGAAGAGGAGCATCCTCCCGACCTTCCATAAGTTCCGAGGGGATTCGGATCCGGTAGAGCATATGGGCGAGTACCGTTAGGAGATGTATCTGGTCAACCTTCCGAGCGACACTCGCGAAGCCATAACTTGCAAGACATTCAGTAGTAGTTTGGGCGGTCCAGCCTTGACCTGGTTCCTTAAACTTCCTAATAACTCTATTCACTCATTTTCACAACTTGTTGATGACTTCGTTGTCAAGTTCTACAGTCGTAGGCGTTTCAGGTTAACCACGAATCACTTATTTTCCGTGGTTAAGAAAGAAAGTGAAAGCCTCAGAGAGTACGTCTCTGGCTTCCCCAACGAATACATCAAAATTCCAAATGTCATTGAATCGACCGTAGCAACCGCGTTCCGCAAGGGCTTGCCCCCATTCTCTCGTCTCTATGAGTAGCTGACGGAATGTGAGCCTCGAACGCTAGAAGAGTCCCTCGCAATCACAACTCGGAAAATCAATTTAGAAGAAGATCTTGCGAGGGCTTCCATGGCCAAGAATAGGGCTAATGGTAAGTCTGAGCAGCGCGGCAACAAACCTTGTAGAGGAAGGTTTGAGCCATAGAAAAGGCACGACCCTCGCCCTCATTCAGGTCCGTCCAGAACTTCAGGCAGGAATGGCGAAAACAAACCAAAGTGACAGGTTCCAGCTTATGACCTAACCATAGAGTCAAAGGCCCTAGTCGCAGTAATGAAGGACATGGGGTCCTCTATTAAATGGCACGAACAAATGCGAACTTGTAACGTCCGAAAATTGGGCCTAAAATTTATTAAGAATTTTTATAGAGTGATTTTTGTTGAGTAAGTTAAATTTAAATATTTCTTAATTTAGTTTAATTTATTTTAATTGTCTTTATTAAAAAAATTGGTGTTTTCAAAAATTTCCATTAGGAAATTGAAAGTATCAATCGAGCAGTTTTAATTGGGAAAGAATCAAACTCTCGAAAAGTTAGGATTTGAATATTTGGTTTTCTAAAATTGTGGTATTTTTAGTATTTAGCATCTGTAAGGTTGGAAGTAATTTTCCTTCTAAAATGAATATTGATTTTCGATAGTTTTTCAAATTTTAAATGATTTATGAAAAATAAACAACTTTATTCTTATTTGGGGATACTTGGACCTAGTTATGGATTAGGGCCTTGAAAGAGCTTAAGTTCTATGACATAGAGCCCAAACCCATTTCCTATATCCACTTGTTTGCACGCTTTCTTTTCCTCTTCATAGGCTTCCACTGAGCAAAATAAACATTTCAAACTCCATTCTCTCTCTAGCGATACATGCAAAAAATTGGAAACTCCATTTTTCAACTTGATTTCATTTGGATTTCACTCACATATCTGATTCCTTGTTTAGCCAATGAAGTGGGGTTTCGTAGTCTTTAAATTCTTAATCTTTAAAAGTAGTGAGGTAAGAGCTCTTTTTCAATCTTTGTGAATTACGAATTTTAACCTAACCACAATTGATGTTTTGATTCCTCTCTAAATTGTTCTTTTAGGGTTTGTGCTGATGTCCGACCCTAATTTTAACCAATTTATTTCCGTGTGTTGGATCAACTAATTTTCAAGGTAAAATCAAAACATTATTTGCTATTTGTGATTAGTGAGTTAGATTGTGTTTATGGAACTTCAAAGTTGTGGTATGGAAATATGTTAGCTTCCATGTGAGTGGGTTTATTCTAATTTGATACTCTCCCCTAATCGATTTAAATGCTCTGTTTTTAAATTTGGTTTTAAACGTGTGTTGACAATGGTTTAAACATTGAGTAAGGGACATGGATTTTATAAAACAGATTTAGATTTCTTTTGTTTTAAACGAATACGTAAATTTAAATTAGCTTTGAAACTGAATTTGGTATTTGAATGGTCTAGGTGACCAAGCTGTAGGAGGACAACTTTAATCGAACTTATTTGGTTTTTGGAATAGCGAAACAAGGTTGGTAAATCCGTTTTTGGCCCTCTACATTATGTTTGTTATTGGTTGTTTAGATTGTGATAATAGAGACTTAATATTCATGTTTTGGCTTAAGAAATAAAATCAAATATTGTGATTGATGAGTAGCTAGATAAGTGATTGATATTGCATTAGATGTAAGTTTCATCGCTATTGAATTTGTGTGTGTGACTCGGATGTTGCTTGAGCTGATTTGTGATTGTGTTGTGCAATTGGTGATGAAAAGGCGCCTTAGGGATTAAGAAGTGCTTCGAACACCTAGATGGTGGATGTGGCGAGAGGTAATGCCACGGACATATGTCCAGAGTTGGGACTTCGGTCCAGAGTTGGGACTTCGGTCCAGAGTTGGAACTTCGGTTCAGAGTTAGGACTTCGGTCCAGAGTTAGGGATTCGGTCCAGAGTTGTTCCCGTTTCACATAGAGTCGTAGGCTAAGTTGGGCGAGAATTGATTATTAAATAACTTATTATGATCATGTTAATTTACACTTATGAATTGATGTTCGAAAATTATGCCTTAAGTGTTTGTTTGATTGATTTTAGCAGTCGCCGAAATCGGTTTCCGAGTAGGCTGTCATGTAATGTTGTGAGACCGTCTATTAAGTTGTGCTCGGATAGTTGGGATTGTGTTATGGTCTTGTTTAGGTTCATACTTACATATTAAAATAAAAATGAAATTGTTATGGTAAATTAATGGGTCAACATTGTTATGTCACTATAAATCTGAGTTAATAGACTGAAATATTGGTTGATCATTGTGGCCTTTTGTGTAGTTCTAAAGTATTTATATATAAAGCTATTCGCATATGTTCTGACTTGTTATTATTGTATAACGACTCATGTATATGGATAATTAATAGTTAAATTTCAAATGTTGTCAAGGTGTGTTTTAAGAGTTGGTAAATATGACTTGAAGTCAAGAATTTAACCGATTTATTGTTATGCTGAAAAACTGATTTTATATGCATTTTGTGAAAATTTTAGATATGGCATAATTAACTATTTGGCTGGAGGTTACCATTTGTAATTATAAACTAATATCTTGTGTAGGTAAGAAAAATATTTTCATTGAGTTATGGTTTATGGATTATTTGTTTTGAACTAAGCAATACAACTTATTAACATGTTTGAACTACCTAAAATCTGACAAAATAAGCTGGTTTTATTGGGTCATTGTCCAGTATTAAATTCATGAATAATTGAGTCGGTGTCCTATGATTAATATTTATAGTTGTTGTTTAATATCTTTTGATCATGTATATATAATCATAGTGATTTTTATGCTGACCAAATAATTAAATTAAAATATGGAAGTTAGCTAAAAAGTAATAGTTGATTCTGCTGTAAATAAGCTGATTTTCTAGTGTCATTGAGCAGTGTTAAATTCATAATTAGTGAAGTTGGTGCTATGTAATTTATATTTACTACTATTGTTTAATATCTTATGATGATGTATGTGCATTTATAATGGTTTTTGTGCTGACCAAATAATTAAATTAAAATATGGAAGTTAGCTAAAGAGTCATAGTTGATTCTGCTGCAGATTAAAAGTTGATTTTATTGAGTACTTGAGTATTTTTAAAATCATATGAAATGGAACATTTTCCTAATTTCTTTTGTTGATGATTAATATTTAACAACTTAGGATGGAGAATAAGTGTTTGAATTGAATCATATGCTTGTGAGTCGACGGTTTTGAGCTAGATAAGTTAGCTTGTTGTCATGCTGTGGGCTGCAGTTTTAAGTCTGAAAATATGAAAATAAATAAATTGTCATACTTTGGCAAGAACTAGAAGTTTACCTATAACAAAATTTGTATTCTAATATTAATATGTTTATTTATTTATCTTCAAATGGTATCTTTCGGTTCCGAAATCTTGTGTCTTGACCATAATGCCCTTACCCTACATCCTAGTGACTATACCGAGCATAACTTATTGTGACCCGACTTACGGGAAAAATTGAATGGCGTTACTTATAGGATAAGTAATCTATAATTGCGCATTTTATCATACTATTTAAGTGAACTAAACAAACAAATGAATTATGCATACCATATTTTTATCCTTTCAATTTCGCTTATGTAATTGATTGATTAAGGGTGTATGATTGATGACTTCTATGGAAATAGGAAGCCTTAGCGCTGCTTCTTAGTTGCATTTGTGTCTCCATTTAATAGTTTAATCGAATAAGACATTTGAGTGTGATTGTTTTGGGATATGGATTACCAACTAAACTTTGTAGCTTACACTTTTATTTTCTTTTCTTGTGTTTTTTCCTTTTCTTTAAATGATTTGTATTAGGTGATCGAGCAAGTTGTAGTCGGGCTTCGGTATAGCCAATCATGAAGCATTCATCTGCATTTTGGGTCACTACTTTCATGTATTTTTTGTTAAAAATCTTTATATAGATGTGATAAGTCTAGAATTTACCTATATTTTAGCATCTTTTATGAGTATAAATGTAATGAAATTGAAACTAAAAGATGAGATATTGAATGCATTTCTAGTAATTCTAGACTATTATTGATGAGACAGGGACTTGGATGAAAAGTTGTGAAAAATGAGCTAAAACCTGCAATATCAGAAGAAAGAGAGACTAAATCAGAATTTCATCAAAAGTCAGCAAACTGGCAAAATGATGATGCTAAGAAAAGAATTCGCCTGAAGATCTCGCCATGATTCGGAGTGAAGGGCGAAGTAGCAAGCGACATAAAGAAATTTTCACCTCAAAGAGTAAGCATGAAAGGCGACTCAGAGATTCCTCGCCTTTGCATATCGCCTTCTTGACAGTAAATTAGGCGATGAAGATGAAGTCTCGCCTACCTTGAGGCGATGTTTGAGGCGATAAAAGAGAGATGTCGCCAAAGCTAAGGATTATCACAGGCAACATTTGATGAGACATCGCCTAGGAAGATCTTAACTGGAAAGTTGTTTTGGCGAAATATGTCAACTCGCCTGAGCATCAGGCGACGTATTATGATAACATTGAGGATATTTCGCCTAGAAAGAGTTGAAGCTTGGCGATCAAGACAAGTGACATTTGAAGAATTCGTTTGGTTCAGGCGAAGGAACAGGCAACATAATTGGAGAAAAATGTTACTTCGCCAATTTGTGTTTTCTTTGTTGATTTTATTTCGAAATTGCCACTGAGCCAAACTCTATAAATAGGAGCTCAGATGAAGCAATTAG
Source organism: Cardiospermum halicacabum (assembly GCA_031304145.1). NCBI lineage: Eukaryota > Viridiplantae > Streptophyta > Magnoliopsida > Sapindales > Sapindaceae > Cardiospermum > Cardiospermum halicacabum. The sequence goes on along the minus strand of CM062396.1, from coordinate 12,266,277 downwards.
TGTGAAGTTTTTTAGAGAAAAACAGTTTTAGACGTTCGATTTTCACTCTTGACATTTTGTTACACTTTAAGAGAAATTCTAGATTCTTCTATACGCTTTATTCAACATCTTCAGAGAAGTTTCTTGAAGAAGTTTTGTGCTCTGTTTTTACTGATCATTGAGATTTAGCTTGAAGATTGTGAAGCAACAACTGTGACAGAGTCTAACTTCAATCTTCCTTGGTAAGATTTAGATCTTGAGCATGTCGATGATGATTTCCTGTACTTGATTGAATATACTGAAGTAGATGTGCTAGCTAAAACCTCTGTTGATCTGTTGAATCTTGATTGTTGATTATCATTTCGATTGCAAAGTTTCTTGTTCAATTATAGCCAGATCTACTGGATTTCATGAGCTAATTGAATTACAAGGACGAGAGTTACGTAATATTGTTAATCTGAGAACTGATTTAGACCAGAGATGGCAATTAGGTTTCAGATATGAGAACAGAAGATCGTAGTACTAGAGATAGACTACAGATCTGTTTTTCTACAGATTGTGCTTATCAGTTGTATAGGTTGTAGTATAGAGATATATGCGACTATATAATTGAGATATGTTAAATTAAATCGAGAGATCTTTTAACAGATCACTGATGATGATCTAGAAGGTAAATCTGAGATTTAAGATGAAACTTGCATGAGAAGTTAATTGACAACAGATCTAGCAAATCAGTTTATTCATTGTTTAGATCAATTGCAGAATAGAGTGCTGACTTGAGTTTTCTTTGAATGAATGCCATGAGATATTTTTACTTCACATCAACTTTATGATCTTATAATTATTTGATTTTATGATTCAATTTGTATATAGATTCTTTTAGCAATTCAGTTTAAATCTTAGTCTCAATCATGCTTCTTAGCTTACAATCCATGTGGAGACGATATCTAAAATACTATATTAGATGTTGATAGGAATTTCGATTGAGTACTGTGAATATAAATATCAGTCGAGTTTCGTCCCATCAAGATGTTAGTGGTTAATGATGATATACTTTGGTCAAATCTTCAAATGTAAAATTTTGGGTTATAAGTGATTTTTTATTCTATAAATTATAACTTTCAAACGTATGCGTTTAATAGTTTCCAACCATATTTCAAATGTGTTAATATCTACATACTTCCACATACAAACGAAATTTTGAGTTGTAAATGAAAGTTGTCAATGTTAGTTTTTGATAAATTTGTGTACCTCTATTTTTGAGATATTGAAACTGAACAGGTTATATATATTGTAAAAGTTTATTTTGACTGTATTGAGTAGTTAGTCTTGTTGTGACTCCCCGCTCTCGGTTCGGTTCCGACCGGGCCGGGGGTTGGGCGTTACAGAACTCCCGCATACGAAAGAGATAAAAACAAGTTTTGTCAATTTCACAATGACCATGGCCATAAAACGGAGGACTGCGTGACAGTATGGTTTGAGGTAGCCTCACTGCTAAAGAAAAGACACTTACGCGAGTTCTTTTCCGAGAAAGGGAAGCAAACTCTTGAAAAATCCAAGGAAAAACATCACGAGTCGAAAGCAATCGAAATGCCTAACGAAGCCCTAGAAGTCGAACAGATAATTGGAGTTATTCATGGTGGCTTAGTGGTGAGCGCAATAATCCAAAGTTCTGCAAAAAGACATGCTCGGGAGCTCGTCAACATCAACGAGGCTTCCGTTCAGCGAGGACATGCAGGGACTTGTAGATCCGCATCATGATGCGCTAGTAATCACTTTAAAAATTGCAAAAATTGCAAGTTAAAGAGGGTTCTTATTAACAACAGAAGATCCGCAAATATTATGTTTCTTCCGGCACTCAAGGAGATGCATTTGGACGAGTCGCTTATCATTCGAGACACCACAACACTCACCAGATTCGGTGGAGAGTCCAAGAAAACCATAAATGAGGTCATTTTTCCTGTCTTTGCAGGTGGAATTAATCCCGTGACCAGGTTTCTCCTAGTAGATGCGCAATCATCTTATAACTTGATCATGGGAAGACCTTGGATCCACGAGATGAAGGCTGTTCCTACAAGCTATCATCAAACCCTTCAATTCCCTACTAAATGGGGGATCAAGAGATCAAAGGTGACTAGAAGGCATCAAGGGAATGCTACCACACTAGCTTCAAGAAAGCACCTGTAGCATAGCAATTACAGAAAAGGGCCCCCGCCAAAGGTCAAATGGAAGTTCCAGTGCCAGAACCCCTAGAGGAAGTTCCGTTTGATCTGGAACATTCGGATAGGAAGATTCAGATTGGTTCTACACTCGACCCGGAACTTAAAGGTAAACTCCCAGCCCTGATTTCAGCTAACCTCGATTGTTTTGCTTGATCACATGCAGACATGACAGGAATCGACAGGCATCATCTCCCATAAACTTAGAGTCGACCCTAAGGCTAAACCCATCAAGCAAAAGAGAAGAAAATTTGCTTTTGAGAGGAGTCGAATCGTCAATGAAGAGGTTCAGAATCTTCTCAAAAATGGTATGATCCGAGAAATGAAATATCCAGACTAGCTAGCAAACGTGGTAGTTGTCAGAAAGAAAAACGAAAAATGGCGGGTATGCGTGGATTATTCCGATCTGATAAATCATGTTCGAAAGATCTATTCCCACTCCCTCAGATTGACACAATGGTAGATGCAATTGTTGGTCCTGAACTCCTGAGCTTCATGGATGCATTCTCGGGTTACAACCAGATTATGATGGACCCAGCCGATCAAGAAAAAAGGGCCTTCATAACCGAAAGGGAAACTTACTGCTACAACATTATGCCGTTCGGACTTAAAAACGATGGCACAACATACCAACGATTAGTCAACCGAATGTTCTCTGATCAAATCGGAAAGACAAGGCGGCGGTGTAAGGATAATACTGATATCTCCGAGCGGACAATTAATGGAACATTCTCTGCATTGCGACTTCCAAGTCACAAACAATGAAGTAGAGTACGAAGCATTAACTGCTGGATTAAAATTAGCCTAGAGCCTACACATATGCAATCTGCTAGTCAAATGCGATTCACAATTGGTCGTAAATCAGATAATCGACGCATACCAGGCCAAGGATGAAAGGATGAAGGCCTACCTTGAATTAGTTCAAACCCTACAAAAATCGTTCCCAGTGATAACGTTTGAACAAATTCCAAGGGGGGAAAATAGCCGTGCGGACGCCCTTACCTCTTACGATTCGACAGTCAAGGACCCAGGCAATAGATACGTCCTCCACGGGTATATCGAAACATCCGCCATATCGAAACAATCATCACAGCCTGAAATCCTCCCAGTTAATAACCAATAAGAAAGTTGGATCAAGCCAATTATGGAATATATTCAGTTCGAACTCCTATCCATGAAACTATTTATAAATTTAACTTGATTTTATTTTAACTTATTTAGTAATAATAATCAAACCATATAAACAAATCAACCAATACTGGAGTTTAAACTGTTTGTGTGGTTGACAACACCACATCAGCACCACAAATAGAAGGCAGCTGATCATCACAGCTCATCGCATGTCGAACTCAATTTAATTTATAACTAACTCATTTAATTCCAAATTAAAACATACCTACCCAGATACAGGTCCAAAAATTTTATCCATATAAGACTTCATAGTTTCTCCTGGTGAAACAAATTCAATGATGGAGATTCAACAAATAATCTCCCACCATCTGATAAAACCATCTCTTCCTACTCCATCTCATCTCCAAAATTTGCCAATTCCTTTCTTAGATCAACGTCTTCCACCTACAACCGTGCCTTTCATTTTTTACTATCAAAACCATAAAATAAACTCCAACCAATTGAATCTCCTAAAAAGATCACTGTCCGATATTTTAACCCTTTTCTACCCTTTAGCCGGAAGGTACCTTAAAGAAAGGTTCTCCATCCGATGTAACGACCAAGGAGTTCCATATTCCGAAGCTGTAGTCAATGTGGAACTATCATACATCTTAGAAAGAAGATTTCAAGTTCATGAACTGAATCGTCTGATTCCTGACGATAAACAGATACTAGAGGAATCTGATACAAGTCCACAAATTGCAATCCAGATCAATATTTTCAAATGTGGTGGACTAGCAATTGGGATCGTCTATTCCCATAGAATAATGGATGGTTTCACTTTTAGTCTGTTCGCAACTGGGTGGGCAAAAGCTTGTAAGACAGGACACATGGATGAATGTCCTGTTCCCAACTTTGAATCCGGTATTCTTTTTCCACCGAGACAGAACATAAAGACTCTCGCGTTTTCCAAATCAGAATCTCAGGTGGTGTCTAAAAGGTTTGTGTTTCGGAAAATGTCAGTTTCAATGGTGATAGCTGTAATATGGAGGGCACAGATCAAAGCTGCAAGTGCCAGATATGGGGGTCCAAGATCTTCTGTTTTAGCAATATTGGTGAACTTGAGAGGAAGAACGGGGATCAAAATACCAGAGAATATCTGTGGGAACTTTTTTACCTCAACTGTTGGAAGATTCCATGTAGAAGATCATGAGAAGGAGATGGACTTGAATATGTTTGTAGATAAAGTGAGAAATGAGACGAAGAAGAGAATTTTGGAGATTGATGAAGTAAAAGAAGATGAGCAGCTTTATGAGTTGATTATGGGAACTCGAAGACAAATTAGTGAAGGAGAGGGAGATATACATACGTTTAGCAATGCCAGAAATTTTCGATATTATGAAGTTGATTTCGGTTGGGGTAAACCTGCTTGGTTGAGTTTTGCACACAGGCCCGATAAAGCTGTTTTGCTTTTGGGTACAAAAGATGGAGATGGGGTTGAAGCTTGGGTGACTATGGACAAGGACGAAATGGAACATTTTCGGAATTATTTAGATCTATCGTCCATGTCGGTTAAGGATAATGATAACGCAGATGAATTTCAACTTGTTAAGTTCAAGTCTCGAATCTGATCGGCAGTCCTCCAATAATTGTGTTTATACTGTAGCCATTTGTTCTCTTCTCCGCCTTCCTTGCGAGGGATTGGCTCTTTATGTAATCTACCGATTTGTATATTAAATTTATTTTTTAAAAATAATATATTATATAAAAAAAATAAAAAATTTAAATAAATTTAAAAATATATATTTCTTTTCATTCAGATAAAAATAAAAGCAAAATTTAATAATTGAAGATATTTAAATTTAAATATAAAAATTTTATAAAATAATAGTATTATTTTAATATAATTATATTCGTCGATAAATTTAATCGAATTTAATGGTTAAGTTGGAAAAAAACGTTTATTTCGATTATCGAATCTATCGTTAAATACCAACTTTAGCGTGTGACTCGATTACACATTTCGATTAATAATATCGACTTTACCGATAAAAATCAAGTATGCCATAGGACTTGTTTTGTAAAATTGATAAATTTTATCAACTCTATCGGTAAATATCAACTTTTTATGTATGAGTTGATTAATTTATCAAAATTTCTCAATAGGGCCTTTACACTTGATATTTGACGATAGAGTCGACGAAATTCTTCAAAACCATTCAACAAGTCGGTCGGTCAAGTCAGGAAAGACCGATAGAATCGATATTCAATTTTATTGATTCTATCGGTTAATATCAGATCTGCCATACAATTCGATTAAAGATTTTGATAACTGTGATCGATATTATCGGTAAATATCAACTATGCCCAAGGACCTGATAATATATTTCAAAAAATTTATCGATTCAATTGGCAAATATCAAGTCTGCTGTAGGACTCGTCAACTTGTAGTTTTAGAAATAACGAGTATAACGTTTCAGTTGATAAGTACCAATAAAGTCTATGAAATTAATCGAAACTAAATATCAAGTTGGCTGGATAAGTCGGAAAAGACCGATATACTCGAATATCGATTATATCGGTAAATATCAAATTTACCATAGAATTTGATAACAAATATCAATAAATTTCATCGACATCCTCGTCATTTATCAAGTCTGGCCTTGGTCTCGATAAATTATTTTGACAAATTTGATCGATATTATCGCAAAATCTCAAGTTTAACCTTGGTCTCGATAACATATTTGGATCCATAATGTGTAGAAGTGTATGTCGTGAAGGTGTAATGGTGTGTCACTAAGGTTTTGTGTCGCGGTCCCTTGAAGTTGTTATGTGCGAAGCTTTCTTCTGCACGAATTTTATTCACGGAATGTTGTCACAAACTATTGTCGCGAATTTTTGTCGCGGATTATTGTCGCGTATTTTTATGTGATTCTTTGTCACGAATTCACGTGTCGGATTTATGTCGCGGAATATTGTCACGAATTTTTTCCGCAGAATATTGTCGCGTATTTTTATGTGATTCTTTGTCGCGAATTTATGTGTCAGATTTATGTATTTGTTATATTGTCGCGGAATATTGTCGCATATTTTTTATGTGATTCATTGTCGCAAATTTATATGTCGAATTTCTGTCACGGAATTTTGTCGCGAACTATTGTCGCAGAATATTGTCGCGTATTTTTTATGTAATTCTTTGTCGCGAATTTATGTGTCGGATTTATGTCGCAGAATATAGGGTTTATGTTGCGAAGCCGGCAAATAATAAATTTTTGTTTGTCGCGAGTTTGGAATGTCGCGAAGAAATTATATCGCGAATTGTCAATGCTATGAATGCTGAATCCATGTATGTGTCGTAAGTATGCTACGATTATATCATGTCGCATGCATTTGAGTTGATCATATATGCTCACTGGATTTTTGGTTGCAGTGAAGGATTAAATGGTTCTTTAATGGTAAAAGTACAAGAAGATAAATACTGTAAGTTCACAGAAGAACGTATATAGACTTAAGCTTGAAATAGCCCATCGTACTGCATATGCACATGGCATGTCTGGTTGAAATGAAAACTCAATTGCTACCTCAGTAATACAATAATTGCTTTTGTAAAAAAGGACAAATATGAAAATTTCAGTCCATAAGTTATCAGAGGAGCACATGGGGTGACAGTCTGAGTTAATTTATAGTCCGTATTATATGTAGCAGCATTTTGTTTACTAAGCCAGCATAAGCCTCTATCCCATCCTGAATATTTTAATTCACGTGTCTCCACCGTTTTACATCATGTGTGTTGCATAGTTGATTTCAGAGCTTCTATAAATATGTAGGTAACTCTCTTATTTGAAATGCACCACAAAAATGTAATGGACATACAATTTCATCATAAGTTTGATTGAAGCCTAGAGGAAACAAAGTTTATGCACTTATGGCGCGGACCAGTCAATATAAATGGGAATACTTTATTATCATATTTTTATTTGTTCTCATTACTTTCGAAAATGTGTGGATTTGCTCAAAACCTTCTCGAAAATGTGCGGCGTTGCTCATGTATCGAGCAACAATTATATGTCTAAATTTTGGAGAAAAGCTATTTTAAATATAGATGATATTGCATATTATTTGCCATAGACGACACATATATAGGGTCGGGTGGTAGGGCTACAAGAATGTGGTATATAATGTTGGCCCATATCAGTCATTTTCTATTAATGGCGTGCCTTTTGCAATCTCATTTGCTATAAAATTAGGAAATAGCGTACCAAGTAGGTTTGAGATTAATTATAGGTTTAGCAATGTGATGCGGATCAGTTAGCCTTAAATTTTATGGAAGACTTGGATCAGGTTAAGATTAGAATGAAGACATAATTATTTTAGGATTTAAGATTTATTTCCCTTATTTGATTTATTTATTTTCTTTTTAGGTTGTTTTAAAATATTAGGGAATTTCCTTCTTAAAAAAATTTCTATTTAATCTTGGAATTTCCTTCTTAAAAGAATTTCTATTTGATCAGGTTGTAACCTTTATATAAGGGGCTTCCTTTCACTAATTAAACATCTTTCAACTTTTGAATATCTTATTTATCTGAAATAGAATTCCCCTTAGATTAGGGTTTATCTTACCTTGGATTAGGGAGTTTCATCGTCCTGGCCAAACGAAATTGGTCACCCTAACACTCGTGACCGAGTATAATTAGTCTACCAAAACTCGTGACCGAGTATAATCAGTCTTTAAATTTACTCTTTACTTCCGTTCTGCGTCAGTTGGTATCAGAGCAGTGTTCGTCCATGGGGGATAATCAAGATGCAATAACAGAGATGGAGATTTTTCGAGCAGATTGTCGAGTTGGAGATGCTATTTGTAAGATGATTATAGATAGTTGTAGTTATGAAAATCTAATTGCTGAAAAGTTGGTGGAGATCCTACAATTGCCAACAGAGCCTCATCCTTCACCATACAAGGCTTTTTGGAATAAAGAAAGTATGTTGATTGAAGTAAATCGAATCTATAGAGTACCTATTTCGATGGGTAAATCTTATTCAGATACTGTTATTTGTGATGTTATGGATATTGGTATGTGCGGAGGCTCGTTGGGGCAACCTTGGTTATTTGATCTGAATGTTCTATATAAAAGAGAAAATAATTCGTACAACTTCAGGTGGAATAAAAAGAAGATTGTGATCTTGCCTACTGGATCTGTGAGACCATCTAAATTGGAAGAAAAATTTACAATGGCATAAAAAATATCAAGTGAGATCACGATCAAATCTGACGGTGATATTGTAATTGAGAAGGATTCACCTCAAGCTGAAGAGAAAGTAGAAGTAAAAGCAGACTCAATTTTGCTAGAAGTGGAAGTAGATTCTATTTCGCCAGTAGCAGATATGAATTTCGTTATCGGCCTTCCATGTACTCAATGTTAATTTGACTCTATTTTTGTTACAGTTGACAGGTTTTCAAAAATGACGCACTTTATTTTCTACAAGAAGCCTGGAGATTTAGATCATGTTGCCAAAATATTTTTTTTAAAGATTATTTGTCTTCATGACATCTTCAAATTATTATTATTAAAGATAATATACATGTGGAAGAAAATAAGGTGGAAATAATTTGACACTCTCCAAAGATATTTGATGAGAACTTAAGCAAGTTCTTCTAAAGTGGAAGGGAATGATGCGGATCAGTTAGCCTTAAATTTTATGGAAGACTTGGACCAGGTCAAGATTAGAATGAAGACTTAATTATTTTAGGATTTAAGAGTTATTTTCCTTATTTGATTTATTTATTTTCTTTTTAGGTTGTTTTAAAATATTAGAGAATTTCCTTCTTAAAAGGATTTCTATTTAATTTAGGAATTTCATTCTTTAAAGGATTTTTATTTAATTTAGGAATTTCCTTCTTAAAAGGATTTCTATTTAATTTTGTAACGGACCGTTTTCGGGCTTAATAGCTTGGGTCAGAAGTTAGGGGTTTTATTGATAATTGTTAGAAGTTCTGATATAATTTGTAATATTTCGTGAGTCTAGGGGGAGTTTTATTATTAGACATCGTATAAGACCATTATAAACCCTAGAGACTCATTCCTGCCCCCTTTCACGTTTTTAGAGTTGAGAGAACGTGAGAGTCAGAACGACCATTCGCTAGGGTTTCCGCCGCAGTTGATTTCTGGTAAGTCTCTTGTGATCGTATGTTCCATTATAGTATAACTGCACGTGTTCTAACGTCAGATAATCTGTTTCAACGCATAGATTTTGTTCTGCGAACCTGTTTTCGATTAGGGTTCTGTTAGGTTTCCGTCGTGGTTCTGAATTTTTGTAAGATTCGTTCTATCTTACTCTCGAATCTCGGGTTATTATTATGTTCTCGATCGCTAATTCGGTGATTCCGTCAGTTGGGGGTTTTTCCGTCGGGATACTATGCGGTAGGCGTCGCGGATTGCACTGACACTATATTCTGAGTCTTCGGTAAGTCTTGTACCTTTCAGTTGGTCCCGTATCTTGGTAGGGTCTGTCTGGTTTGGTTAGGGCCTTGTTCTGTGGGTTCAGGTTGAGTTGAAACCTTGTATTCCCCGATTAACATTACTGGTTTCGTTCTGCAAAGGGTCATGAGGAAGAAATTGCTCGGGCTGAGGAGTAGGCGTCTCGCTGTTGATTCTGCCGTCATGGTTAGTGTTTTGTTTTTAGTTCAATATATTGTATGATGTACTATTTTCTGGATGCTGCATGTGTCAATTAATTGTTATCTGTCTGCCCGAAATAAGCCTACTGTCTAAATACCGAACTGTTAATATTAAACTGATTTTGAATTATTGTTAATATGTTAAATTAATTGACATAATGAACTAAGTACCGATCTTGATTACTGGACTATTGAATACTATAATTTAACCGAATAGTTGCCCTAGGACAGCTTTAGGTGGAATCTATGGCATGCCTAGGAATAGAGGATCCTCATACTGTTTATATTGGCTTGACGTGCCACTACTGATACTGAACTGCTTGGCTTCGGCCTTACTGAATTATTGAATACTGGGCTTTGGCCAACACTGCTACTATACTGTATATTCTGTTTTCCACTAATTAGCTACTTGGGCAATATTCTTAAAATATACTAAGACAAACTGTGATGTATTCAAATTGTTGGCTGTTATATTCTGTCAAACTGGACTGTTAAAGGCTGGATTAATGCTGTTTATTTGTATGAATTGGAATTAATTATCTGGTCACAAATTGGATGTTGTCGAATGGGTTATAATGACTTATACGTACTAATCAGATAACTGGATTAATATGGCTAAATATAAAATTCTGAACTAAAATGTAGAGGAACTTAGTAACGAAAAATTAGCTTCCGGAGCGCTGCCCAGAATCCCTCGAACCGCCTTATTCGTGCGACTTGTATTTCGTTGACCGGTTAGTATTCCTTGTTCTAGTTAGCTACTGTAAATAATTATATGAATTGGAATTTATAAGTTAATTAAGGGGTTGCGTAAGAGTTTAAGAAAGATAATCAATAACTAGTTGTTTGATAGGATGAATGGTGTGTTGACTGATATAACGGTCTCTAGGAAGTCTGTAGAGCCTTGCATTGTGTGCTCCCATGATTAGAGTCGAGTCTAGGTCTCTCTGTATGTGTATGTTGGAACGTGAGCGCTAACTTAGACTAATTCATAGTCTAACATTTCCTTTATCTCTTCCTATTCTGTAATCTGGGATTAAAATCCCAGATTGAGTGCAAGTACTTCGATTGATTAGGCACTGTCTCATATACGGATCACCGCATACATCATCAGCATTCTATTTTTATTACTGTTATGTTATTTTCGTACATTGATTCATGGATTGTATTTGAGATTTTTATCTTTGGAGTTGTATTGGATATTGCTGGACATTAGTATTATTATGTTTCTTGGGACTGTTGGACTTTTGGACTATATGACTGATTTTGGGATTTTGAATTATTCGACTGTTATGTTTTTCGTACTTGTTGTGTGGCGTCAGATTCCTAACCATGGTTCTACCAGGGTGGGGGTTTGCCGTTACAAATTTAGGTTGTAACCCCTATATAAGGGGTTTCCTTTCATAAATTAAAAATCTTTTCATCTTTCAACTTTTGAATATCTTATTTCTCATTAAATAGAATTTTCCCTTGGATTAGGGTTTATCTTCCCTTGGATTAGGGAGTTTCATCGTCCTGGTCAAACGAAATTGGTCACCTAACACTCGTGACCGAGTATAATCAGTCTATGAAAACTTGTGACCGAGTCTAAACAGTCTTTAACTTTATTTTTCGCTTCCGTTCTGCGTCACAATGAATATATGATTATCCGTTCATGCAAAGTCTACGTTAGTTTGTGTTTGAAGATTACATAATAATAGCAATATATATAGAAATCTTTTAAATGCACTAATGGTTTAGGTTACACGTATAGGGTTTTAGATGTAATTCCAGATTGAGAACTGTACAATGATCCATAACAAGTAAACATTTAGACATTTCAAGCATATAGATATTTAGACATTTCAAGCATATAGATGGTTTCAGCTATATGTTCAGTCCCATCCTAGAAAAAGAAGATTCAGTTTATGTCCTCTGTACAAATACCATCTACAAACAAAGAACCAAGTTGACCTGACTTATATGTTATGTATTTGGTCATATTTGGTTTGTGCTTGAAATTTATATGTGTTACTAGTTAATTTCTTTTACCATCGGATGTAAATTACCTATGTACTTTGGAGTGATATAATCACGGAATTTAAAGCGAAAAATTTCAGCATAATATCATAGTACAATTTTCTTAAAGATTTCATAATCCAAATTATTAAGAACTATGATTGCAACAACATTTGCGCAATAAATATAATTGCACATCATACTGCAAGTATTATCTGCACAGTCTAACTTTATTTCAACATAAGAATGTGCATGTAATAGGTAACTATGAAACTGGGGGAAAATATCAGCAGAATTGTATCTCAATTCTAGTAAAATGAACTGAAGTTACACAACCAATGTATGTAATACCGTTTGTCCTGTACTAAGGAACTTAACTGTACAAGTAATTTTATCAAAACCAAAAAATGCTGCGGACAGAGAAATCGATAGGGGTATAACATAACTACATATACCTCTATACAACGCTTAGAAGTCATCAGACTGGTGTTGAGTTGATAAAAAGGTCTGCGATTAGTAAGAGACAAATGTCCTTCATTATATGATCATAGTGAGTCAAATATTTAGTTTATTGTATCCAGTGTTCTATCAAACACAACACATGAACTCCTGAGTTAGCCTTGAAAAATAATCGAAAGAAAGGTAAAATGTAGTTTAAGTAAGCTCTGAGTAAAATTATTGTGTCAATGTATTCATCCAAAATGAAACAATATACACTGCTTATTTGTAATCAACATTTTATCATTACCTTGACTTTGTTATGGGAAAACGTTGACGCCTAGGTCGAACCACCATTATTCTGATTCGTTTTTGCGACTGATTCAATCGACGGCGAAGTCCATATTTAAATAGTAAATTTGACAGAAGGTATTTGTTATGTTAATAATCATCTCATTTGTAGCACCATATCCAAATATAGGGTCATAAATATTCAATTCCATAAGACGAACACTCAATTGACCAACACACCACTGATCTTCACCCACAAGTATTGACATGTAAACCTGCACGAAGAAAGAGATACAACTACTCAGCCAAAAAAGAATTCACCCGAAAAATAGAAGTAATAACATTTGTGGTGTTTAATACAAATACAAATTATCCAACCATAGCTACATCCTCCCAAGGCATAACAAGTTTAGGATCAATAGTTCCATCAATGTATCGTAGTAAATCCTCAGATAAATTAATATCTACTTCCGGGTATTCAGATTCTTCAACAGTTAACGAACTTTTTCCAGCTAATAAATTCCATTGATGCAATAATTCCAACTGTAAGAAGGAAAACAACATTATGTAATTACTTACCACAACTAAAAACTCGTATGTCTGTACGCATAAATTTATCAATGTAAGATGAGTAACGTAGCGATACGAAATTACATAAAAAGAAGGCGACATTATGTTCACGTCTTGTCTATATAATGTCGTTTCTAATCGTTGACGCTTCTGAAATATTCTTAATATCCCCTCTATATGCTGCACAACAGAAGAGTAAAAAAAACAATATAACGAATCCAAAAAACATTGTCCCTTGTATACCTAAACTCTATAGTCTAAGGCAGAAACTAACGTCAACAATTAGACTTTAGTCATTCCACTTACAATTTTCGTGACAAAACCAGTGTCAGACATCAGACTCTTAAACCATTTAGCGTCCATTTTGTCGTGAAGACAAACATCACGCCTATTGGCATAGAGTGTGTTAAATATTATGATTCATTAACTATATAAAGACAATCTTATATTAGCAACAAGTGTATATCTTAACTAACCTTCTTGCATCTAACTGAATCCAGTCATTCAATTCGCGAACGATCTTAACATAAACTATTCGCTCAGGATATGGTACAAAATTTTGCACACTTATTTTACCAGGACCTCTTGCCCATCTTACTGTGTATGGGGAACACAGTGCACGTGCAGGAAACTTAAGTCTTTTGCCTCTTAAGTGTCATCTACTGCTACAGCTTTTCTCTTACCAATACTTTTTGATAATGCCAATCCTTGCATATCTATACCCTCATCATCTAACTGCACATTTTGAAAGTTAACTTCTGCTCCATCCATTTGCAACTAAGGCATGAGAAATACTATTTAGCTTCGTAAGGCTGTTTGGACATCCTTAACAACGCAGATAGCGGTAGTATAATTATGCACTTATAATTTGAAAAATGTCAACTTTATTGCATAAATTGCACACAAGGTAAAAGGGTAGAACACTAAGGCGATTGCCTTATGCATACATATCAACATGGTCAGATATCAGACTTCTTATTGGATACACCTTATTATCAGGCTATATTAGGGTGCATAATTCTTACTAATAAAATATAATACCATCTAACTACAAACTCAAATGTCCTTAACCCTCTGTGCCAAATATTTTAAGCTATGCTAAATAAGGTTTGTGCAGCTACATGATGCCTCTGTAGTATAATTACCATATCTTATAACCCATTAGCAAGTGCTTATGTGGCCATGTCCGTTATGTTTCCAGGGTTGCCATTTGATCCTTGAATAAGGGACAATCAACATAAGAGATACATCCAGTTAAACGTAAAAAAAAAAAAAGAAATGTCTCCACGCTCAGAGTTTAATTTGTCACTATTTTAATATAGAAAAAAAAGACGAAATTACCATTTCGTTCTAGAAATTGACATCCGATATTGCACTATAATTTTTCTGTGAAGATATTTGGCTGTGCTTACTACTACCCGCAACGATCTCGTATTGTTCGAATAGATAAAATAACTTAATCTTCGTCGAAGGATTAATTTAATATGTCATTTGGTTTAGGATTGTATTTATGTTTGTGCCAATCAACAACCATTTAATAAGCATTTGCAGCAGAGGGTATACCAGTATTTTATCGGAGTTACTTTTTTCGGAGACATTGCACTATCTTCATGTGTATTGCCATTCCTATCCTCCCACATTTTTGAAGCCAATGCTTGGTCTAATGCGAACACTATTTCCTGTATTATATATATATATGTGATCATAGACACTATATACATATTGGTGACGAAGTGGAAAAGATATGTATATTAACCAGATGATTTACCATTGTCACTCTCAAACAAGGTTCCAATGAAGATGTCTAGCTACGGTCTGTAAATATGATATTATCTTATTGATAACTTGCTGAAACATAAAACGTTAACTAACTTTGGTCAATGATTGAATTATTTATTTCTAAGACTTCAACGATACTTATTCATAGTCAATGAGAGACATTACGAGTTTGTTGTTGAAGATCTATTGGTGTTTTCTCCATTGCACACTCCATTATAGTGAGACCATCGTGCACGATACCTTTTTCATTAACGACCGACATCTCGGCAGCAGCTATTACACTCGGCAATCCGCCCAACATAACCTAAGGATGTGTTCAGTTTATATATTATATTACTTATATGTAATTAAATACGAAAACATATGGTGCAAGAATGATTTACCTCTATAGTGGAAACCTCATGTTGCAGTGGATGGAGTCGGCGTCTACCGTTGTTACGGTCTTCTTTCTGCTTGTCTGTAGTCGTGGCAGTGTCATCTGTATTTATTTTTTACTGTAAACAAGTACAAAATTATAACTTTAAGCACAATCCTGTTCTTACCATCACCAAGATGGTCAACAAATAGTCAACCAAACTGTGACTGTGTTTGATTTCTTACAATTTAAATGCAAGACATAATATTTGACTAGCGACAAGACTACCCACTTTCCAAGAAGAATCTACCCTGAAGAAAAGTTGAGGTATAGATTTCTTCACAATTCTAATGTTTCCCATAAATGCGACTATAAAAATGGTTGCATAATGAAGCATCTATTTTACCTATTTATTTTGGCAATAAACTTAATGATACATTCCAAATTCTCACAGTAAGATTAACATAGTAATTTTAAAATTCGTTAGAAACCACACTAGGGTGAATGTGAACCATATAATAGAACTAAAATACTTATCATATGAACTAGAACAAGTTGGATTAAGTAAATGTGTCTGACCGAGAATATTTCTCGTTCGTCTCCTAGGTTTACTGTTTGGGGTTCCACCGTCACAACTTCAGCTGGTGCAAGTATTGTATGGCTATCATGCTCTGCAATATCCTAAATTTCCGGTGAACATGCATATAGTTAAATTACATAGACAATAATTTATTTCCGCGTAACATGGTTAATTAAGCTAAAAGAAACACATTATGCTGAACGTGAATCAGATTTTTTTAAAATCATTTTATAGAGAAAATATTTGGTACCTGTATTGGTTCATTACTAGCTTCATTGAACGAACTGTTATGAAGATTGTTTAGGGTTTCATCATTAGCGTTGTTGGAGAACCCAACTCGATCATCTGTAACGCATATGTCTTCGTGACACCTATCATAACTAAACTCCTATTCAAATATTAACCAAAATATGGTCATCATACTATGAATTCTGATACATTTCATGTAATAAAAATTTTATCTGCGGTAAGTTCCTTCCTTCGCCTTGTTTCAGCAAATTTGATAGCGAATCTAGCTCATAGGTCGAACCTGACTGTATCTTGTTTAATTGAAGATCATATCGTCTTTTAATTTGTTCGATTCGAACTAGTACCATTTCCGAAAAGGGATATCGAGGTGTGTGTGAATATACAATCAGTTGATCAGACTAAGGTAGATATATCTATGAATCAGGGTGTAGAGGCTAGTGAAGTCCAGCTGTGTAATAGTTTAACCACTGCTGAAGAAAAAATATCGGATTCAGAAGAGTTGGCTTATATTGTTAACCAAGATAGGGGAAAGATATGGATGCCATACAATTGTGTGTACAATTACGAGAACCTTCATTAGAGGAGCCGATGCTACAGGATATCTTGGAGAAGGATATACAATGGGAGGATGAGCAGATTTCACCACACACTGATGGTGAAAGAATAGAACAAGCTATCTACGGGAAACCTAAAGAAGGCACGGATGTACAACACAACTACATTTTGTCCGAAGAATAACGCTTTGCAGGGACATGTAGCAATCTGTCCAACTTTTCTGCTATATCTGATTTTAAAGCAAAGTTTACTAAGAAGCAGATAGAGATGTTCAAGAAGACATGTTTTTGGTACCTACTAGATGTTGGAGATATGTATTTTATAGGTCCGTTGTTCATTACTTGCTGCAAAGAAGAGTACATAATCCAGCAGACGAGGTTTGGATCAGCACAAGCATTGGGCATACACTAAAATTTACCGAGAAGGAATTCTGTATCGTGACGGGGCTTAAATTAGAAAAATATAGTTGTGACTATATGTTGGAAGATATGGTTTCAACCTCCTTCTCCCATCATCTTTATGGCAGTCTGAAAAAGCTCATAATTGCGAACCTAAAGCAAAGATTTGATGCAATCTCAATTGAACATAATGATGAATATGTAATTAAGCTAGGCTGATTGTATGTGTTGGAGACCATGTTCTTAGGACGCGAAAGTAGATACGACATTAGCAGGGAGCATGTTGATATTATGGACACACTTAGTCAATTCAATGGCTACGCGTGGGGGAACTTGGCATACCAATTGACTATTGAAGAAATGCGTAAAGATTTCTCAGTTGTTGTATCAAAGCAGGCTGCAGGGATTCTGAAAGTCCAAAATAATTATAAGTACAAGTTAATGGGATTCCCTTACGCACTTCAGGTATGTTGACGAAAATTCACTACACCAAGGTCAATTATGCTTATTAAAATGCTTTAGTTATTTTTTTATTACGGGTGAGGGCTACTAAAATTATGAAAATATGTAGCATTATTATGTATTTTTACTACAATAGTATATATTATATAAAGTATGTAAAGCATTATATTGTGATTGAGTGACCTTTATGTACTCGCAGGTGTGGGCATGTGAATGTATTCCCACGATAGCTTGCTTATGTCAGGCGGAGGCTGTTTTGGGTGATTTTCCACTGATGGGGAAGTGGAGGTTCACTGATCTTAGATATGACAAAAACTTTAGACATCAGTTGAATTTTCTGGA
Organism: Cardiospermum halicacabum; assembly: GCA_031304145.1. Taxonomy (NCBI): domain Eukaryota; kingdom Viridiplantae; phylum Streptophyta; class Magnoliopsida; order Sapindales; family Sapindaceae; genus Cardiospermum; species Cardiospermum halicacabum. The sequence goes on along the minus strand of CM062396.1, from coordinate 12,248,276 downwards.
ACAAGATTCAAATATTAGATTACCGTTAAGTAACCGTCACACAATATTTCTGTACACATATTCTCATGACCTGATTTTTGGAATTTAAATATTGATATTTATATGTTTTAATTTGTAGGGGGTAGCTAATGCTGATGAGGAGGACAGAGAGGCCGATGCGGTGGAAAGTTTACCAAAAAATATTCCGGATGAGCTCAGTAGAGAAGTTGATTTTGAACATCATCATGTCCTTATTACCAATGAGGGGCCAACATCACCTGCCCTAAACTGTAAACAGAGGATGGTAAATTTCCATACTTCATGCCCTATTTTGTTAATTAATATTGTGATGTCGTCAGTAAGTTGTCAATTGATCTGTTGTTATCGGCATGTATATCGGTAGAGAAGGAAGTCAGAGGGGAAGGGTAAAATTCATCCGAGCGCAGATTGCAAGAAGGGTACACTGATTAAAAAATCGAAGGCCTGAAGAAGTGGTTTGAAGAACACATTTGTCGACTTGAGTCGATGCAGGTAACCACTACAGAGAATATTTGGAATAAAATTGAGGAAACAAATGGGCGCATCGACGATCTGTATACGAATGTGGCGGACTTGATGAGCAATGTTGCAGAGCTTGGTCGCATTAAGAGGACATGTTGAAATGCTGGCCTTTTATATATTAGGGCAATGTAGATAACCTACTGCAATGCTATGACTTGAAAGCATAGGTTGAATGAGTTTGGTGGCAAATCTTCCATAGGTGCTTATTTTGTATGTCATATTCTATAGATGCAGACATTACTGAAGGTCATAGCATACATTTTGTTTGACGCTTAATGTTCAACAATGGTAAATCGAATTCATTCGCAATGTCAGTTTGACAACAACATATGTTTTTATAGTAACTAGGTCATACACCTAGTACCATTGAACGTAGGTGTACACTTAGCCAATAATATGGTTGCAAATGAAGCATGTTTTCAATTTGGTTCTTTCAAATTCCAATGCTATATGTTCCTGCATTTTGCGGAATGTGTGAGCAAATAATAATGATGTAGTCACCCTACACAAAGTAAGGACAAATATAAAATTTATATGAAAAAAATAAAATCCATTTCATTAAAGTTAGACTGAACAAAACAACACATTACACAAAGCCGCTACCATACAGAAATGATTTTATTTCGCCTATAATTTATGCGAATAAGCATTTGCTTTCAACTTAAGACCAGCCAACGACATGTTTGCACTACACATCGCCAAGTATCTTGCAAATAACATCCTATGGCGCTCCGAGCTATACTGCAGTGCTAAAATAAGTATTAATAAAATGCATATGCACTTGTACACCCAATAACATACAATTCATGTAATAAATCAACACACCTTCAAAATCTTATCTTTACATGGAAAGACATCTTCCATAAACCAACAGACAAACAATCCACAATCGTATGAATTTGATTGCTGTGGTGCGTCCAATTGTAGTATCTCATATTCACTGAATTTTATTTTCTAATCTTCATGAAATTGGCGATCCCCCGTTAATAGTATGTCCATAGAATGTAACTACAATTGACGTTAATAGTAAGTAAACAATCAAATTAGCTGACACAATATGATACCTAATTCGAGAAAATATGGTTAGATGATTTAATGCAATGGGAATGTGAAACACTAACCACTTTAACGACCAAATCTTGACATTGGTGAATTGTTTGCATTTGGTTAGGACGCAATGAGTCCCATATTTTTGCCTTCATTTCGGACACATATGATGAGTAAAAACCAATGATTATTGCACGAGTTTATAGGAATACATATTTGCAATAAGTGTCAATATAAGTAAATCGCATCGGCGTATACAATTTATATAAGCTTGAATAAGACATGTTATTCCAAATTTCTGTTAGCATTTTGATACTGTAATTATGAATGAATTCACTGAAAATAATTATACACCTGGCTGTAGCTATTGATATTATGCATGTAGGTTGACTGCAGATTTGTAATTGAATTGAGGATGTGTCTATTCGCACACTTCATATGAAGTATAAATAACTTTACAAACCACATGGTCGGTTAGTTTAATTAATATAGTATTTTCTTGTATGTGAGTTTAAAAGTAACAATCCATTAGTATCCAATAGCCATAAGTTTACCTGATATAGGGTGGGAAGATAACATCTTGCTGCACTACATTGGTTATTTCCCGACCTTAGATTTAAGTACTCTGTATGTAATGAGATTATCTATTGCAGAAAACACCCCATATTACAAATTTTGGTGCAAAGACTATCAACGGAAGATGTCAAACACATTATAGCGAAATAACAGTCAGTTTAAATGACCTCATTATCAAGCCATTGACTGGGCATAAGCTTCTGAATGAGCCGCGAACTACTTGAATAGGTAGAATGTCAACAATAATCTCCCTGAGGCAACAGTGATTGAAAGTATCAGGAGGGTTGATTTTGATCAAATTATACTAACATGGTCAAATATAGTTAGAAGATAAATGCAAATATGAAAATTTCTTACTCGTTTGACAATTCATCAGCATAAATGTAACTAAGTAGTAAAACTTCACAACTTCTCATTTTATCACCTATTATGAATGGTCCGAAAGAGGTCATAGTCTGTATGTTATCCGATTCACCATCCACGAATGTTGCATATGAAAGTAAAGCATCGTCAATGCTGTAGGATATATTATAACAGTCCATTTCCAATACTTCAAGTGATTCAGAGTTTGAGGATATGTCAATAGTCTGCACACACCATGTTAGAAGGCGCACATGGAAATGGCTTTTATATATTTAAGACAGAAAACACAGGCAGATAAGTTAAAATGCATGGTGGAAAAAAAACAGTTATAGTTACCTCAACGTGGGGAGTATGAAAAAGAAAATGCTTAATCAACTGGTCAAGTTTAGTAGATAGGTGATCCAATTTTGGGTGCTCTAATTTTAGTGTAGAGCTGGAAGGCTGACCATTGCTATTTGTTCCCTGGACATGCATCTTTTCAACTGAGTGTAAAGTATTGTTTGTTATTCCTTTCCTGTTACAGCCTTCGTCTACCAGAGCTCCCCTGCCTAAGCTAACACATGCTGCTTTGCTTGTCCTAAATGAAAGCATCACATCAGTTTGTATAATGCCTCGATCACCAAACACATTTGAGACGGGCCTAATAGCATGTGGTTGTTGTAAAGCCAGACTATCTACTAATCCCTGTCCACTGCAAACTCGTCTACAACATTCATCGTCTTTAATTTGTACAGCCGGTGATCCTCTAAGACTATCCACAATAGAGTTCTCAATATGTGTCGACCGACTACAGTTTGTTTTTCAGATGTTTCGTAGGTTGCATACCCTCAATGAACTCAATATTGCCATAAACAATGTCAACTTTTCTTCGTAACAGTCGAAGATCATCAACAATCTCTTCGACCTTCACCAAAAGTTTACGCAAAACAGAAGTTATTTCAGACAGCAGATTAGAACTATCTTTACCGAGTTCTTTTTCTGGCATCTGGAATGCAAAGTTGATTTGCTGTATGGATACAGAAATGGGTCAGGTGTGTTCTAGGCTGTATCACTAATTTGTCTAAACTGTAAGTCTGAAGAGAGATGCATGATCCTAACTATATATGCAAATATTATACTGTTCGCTAATATAAGGCTGTTAAACCAAATAAACAAACTAGGAAAGTAGCTGCCTAATGTACCTTGCATCCTCTGTAGCTACTCACTGCCTTGATTCTTAGTAGACATTTGTTCATTGCAACTCGATTCCAAGCGATTATTGGTACAATGGTTCTGTCAACAATAGGAAGGAAAAGTACTAGAGCGTTGAAGTAGCAAACCTGTATATTAACCCATAGAAAAGGAATTAGTTGGAAAATATTATACAAGAATACCTAATTTGTTTAGTCATAAATGCTATCAAATAAGTTCATTGGTACACATATATTAATTTATGTGGATTTGCCTTATATTAACATCTGTCCATCTATTGAATATGTACATAGATTAGTTATTATAATGAGTAGAAAAAAAATGAATGATACAACAACAAAAGGTCTACAATAGGTAAACTTTTGGATAATGTACCTGAAAGAATAAAATGCATCCACTGATGACGGGATTGTTTCTGTGCAAAACTAATTGTTTATACTGTTTCACTCAATCACAAAGCATCTGCAAACACTAATCCGCCCAATTCTTGTTGCTGATTTCGTTAACATCAACCAAGGGAGAAACATATCCAACTCGTATGGTACTGCAATTTTTTGGTGCAAGCAATATTCCTAATATAAATAAAGAAAATATCCGCAAAAATTGCTCATCACTTGCCCGATTGCCAATTACATAATCATTGACCGATCGCATATTGATGTGCTTAACATTTACCTTTAATTGTCCAGTATATTGTAACAGATCTGGACCTGTACTAGATGTAACTACGACACAGCCCGTACCAGATACCTCATTATATGAGCAAATGTCTGTAGTGAGAGATGCATTTTGGTCCCATGTACCGAAAGTGTGCATGAATTAGGGTCAAATTGGTCGATTAGCTAACTACACAAATCCAACATCATTCCTCCACTAGAAATTGCGATTATGTTACCAAATCTTATACGCTTGACTGCCTCTCGCTGTTCTTGGGATAGTATCCCAACAACTGCAGACAATTTGGTTGGAGAGCATTTTGTTTAGACTGATGTTAGTTTACAGTTCCTGTAGAAGCTATCTGCTTTTGAGAATCCTATCTGCTTAACAACTGATTGATCCATCCGATTTGTGGTGTCATCTCTTATTAAATCCATGTTACTTGATTTTGGCATAAATTCTATATTGTATGACTTTTAGAGGTAGAAATATAAGTTTTTTGTTTTCATCCACTTATGTTTTCCCCTGAATTAAAAAGAAAATTTAGGTAAGCTTGCATAAAACCAGTGACACCCTACACTGTTAAAACATCATGCACATTATTAAAAGATCCAATGATTAAGTACTTGAAAATCAGAAGTATACCAATTTTTTTTTTTGGAGGTAGGAGTTATTACGTTCTGGAAGTCTATTAACTTCTCATATAATGTATACTAGTATTTACAATAACTACTCAAACATAAAATGGAGATTGGACATACAAATGTAAATGAAGTCGAACTCTTTATCAACACATGGTCAAAAATGATGTTTGTCAATCGAATTTGCTTGAACTTCTTAGAACAGAGCTCTGATATTATGATCGACCTTGCTACATTCCACCTATAGTAGTGACATGATCTAGTTGATACGCAGTAAAGAAAATAAGAGGTGAAGAAAAAATCCTAAGCAACATATTTACATGATATGTTGTGGTGCGATTTGGAATAACAAATCATTAATTCCGTCGTAGACTATTGAAATTGAAATACAAGATAACCATATGGCTCCAAACAGCTTCTCTGCAATTACATTGGTATAGACATTTGCCTCCATACTCCTTGAGTACAAAATTCGTATAATGCAAAGCATGCAGAATGTCCATCACCTGATTGATTGGCAAGTACCATGCGCCTATTCAGCCGAAAGTAACCCTAAACCCTATGAAGTGGCGTAAATGGAATGGTACATATTAACTAAGCAAAAAGAAAAGTTGTGGTCACTATTAGTCTTAGAGGCAAATGATGGCTATACGAAAATAATATCTTCAGTATGATGAGTACTTTCCTAAATAGTATTGTTGTCATAAAACACTTTAGGACAGTATGAAATGAACTCGCATAGAAACAAGTCATGTAAACAATTTGAAGATATTATACATTTAAATGGCAGTCTACGGTTTTTGATTTATGAACAGTGTTTTTAATTATTTAATCTAAATTCATTTTAAATTACTATATACAAACAACACTAACTATTTCTCCTTTTTACCACTCAAACTAAGAAATTGTAATACCTAAATTCACTCTATTATGACCAACCCAAAATTAAGATTTAGAGACTATTTGAATTGAAAATTGTAGTACATTAGGATCAAAAATCTAATGTTAAAATCAACTATCTCTATACAAGAATTTTATCTTTCAGCAAAATACTACATTATTTTTTATAAATCCAAAGGTAATTTATTTTACAAAATTAATAATATGTAAATATATAAGACCTAATTGAATAATCACAGTGATTGATGACAAAATAATTTAATGTATGAATTTAATAAAATTAATGGTAGTAATTACCATTCTTGTTAATCTATTACAAATATAAGTATAATTATTATTATCCAAAATCATGTAATTTTAAAAATTACGTACATATTTAATTAAATTTTTTTGTAGTTGGCACATCCCGCCTTCCAACATTATAACAATCAACGGATTCACATACCTAATACATCTGCTAGAGTTGGTAAACAGATTTTCGGTCCGCGGACTGGCCCGGTCAACCTACATCAATGAGAAGCTCGTGTGGGCTAACCGGCTTAAATCGCAATCTATTGCGGACCAACCTCAGTCAGCACGGGTTGGCCCATTTACCAGCGTTGATGTGAATCCTGGCGTTCTATTTCAGATGCTAATGCTAGCTTCTGAAAGGGACGAGTGTATTTCATTAGAAACTATGTAAAATCCTATTTCAATGTAGTAACATTATCATTATCGTGCAGGTAAATGTAACAGTTGTCTTCTATATTATCATCGTCTGAGTTGTGCATCTATCATACTAGCCATCATTAAAAACGTTACAATACAATCACGCTGCACATTATCATGCTAGCCATCGTTCACAACGGTACAATACTAACGCTAAACTTTTATTAAAGAAGCGTAAACTTTTTTTATTATTCGTTACTATTTCTGGTCAACTTTCTTATTATTCAGTATTATATTTCATAAATTATTTATTTCATTAAAATTTTATTTCATCGTATTGAATGCACATTGTTATTGCGGCGCTCCGGCTAATGTCTCGCGGCTCCGCCGTGGGCGGGGTTGAGCGTTATAGAATTAATCATTTATTATATATAATATTTTTTTTTTATGTAAAGTGCGCCTCACTTCAAAAAAGCTCGTGAGGCTCTTTGCGCCTCGTTGCGCCTTTCGCCTTTCAAAACTATGATCTATAAAATTATCTCATGATGACCAAATCAAGACAATCAAATCATAATGATTAATCAAAACAATCAATTCATGATGACCAATCAAGGCAATCAATTCATGAGTCGAACCTTGCTTAGTCCATACAACTCGACTCAAGGAAATCACTAATCAGTCAAAAAATCGCATATTTCAATCTATAATCAATAGGGTCTAATCATGCCACAAATCTATTCAAATTTTCAGGTTGTAAAAGCATTACCGAACTATGTCGAATTGCTTACCAAACTGTACACCAAATTCCATACCGAGTTATAGTTCAGTGACTCGAATGAATTACTCAAAGCGTCTCTGTTCGAGCTCACTACAGAATTGTATACCGATTTACAATTCAGTAATATACACAATTAAAAAACAAACCATCTGCTCGAGTTTCCTACCGAATTCCCTATCGAATTATAATACAGTAACCCATGAAGATGAGAAATATGCTCTATGTCCGAACTCAATACCAAACTGTACACCGAATTAAAGTTTGATATCCTACGAAAATAAAATAATATGCTCTGTGTTCGAGCTAAGTACCGAACTATACACCGAGCTATAGTTCGGTAACCAATAAAAAATGAGAGATACAAGACCATTTATTGAATAAGAAGCAAAAAAAAAAAAAGACCACATTGCAAAGTTCTCAAGTTACAAAAACTTTAGTGTTTTTAAATACCTTTAAAGACTTCGTCGACAAGATATTCGATAACAAAATAACTTTTGGCATGTTCAACAGTAGATAAGTTCATTAGCAATTAATTACACTCATGTGAATGATTCAAAAAGTTTTAGAGATAATTTAATCAAAAGTTTTTTAATTCAAGAATTTTGACTCCCAAAAATAGAATGTTTTGTACAATTAAAGAATATTGAAATTCTTAAAGAAGATTGAAATCCTTGCAATATCATTGATTTTATTTTTATAATTTCAAAACATATATTAAAAAGAGCACATCATTAAAAATTAATAGAAATAAATGAGGCTCAATTTGGAGTTCGGATGCAAGACTTATGCAAGTCAAATGTATTTTTCAAAAGTTAAAATTTACGAACACTTAGAGAAGATTTAAAATATGGATATTCAAATGACCATATTTTTAAAATCTAAATACATGGTTGAAAACTAGACCCGATGATGAATCCATAGCCGTAAACGACACCTAAATTAGAGTTCGAATGAGGGAGAACGAGGACCGAGCTGTACCGAATTCTATACCGAATTGATAGTTCGGTGACAAATGAAAATTTTACTCCTGAATGACAAATTTAGTTACCGAACTCGATACTGAATTATATTTTGGTAAGATATGAAATTTTTCTCTAGAATTTCAAATTAAATTACCAAACTAGGTACCGTATTAAGTACCAAGCAATAGTATGGTAAGTATATAGTTTCTGCCTAGGTCATCATTTGAGCGATTTGCTCAATTTCAAAATCCGACCAAACAACATCAGAACACAACCAAACTTTAAACACATCATTCATACATATCAAACTACACATACAAACAATCCATTCGTCAAGCGATCCAACCGTTTGGGCAAATGAAACTGAACAAGTTGTCTATTTGGTCAACTTGTTGCAACAAGACAATGCAAGTTCAATATTTCTACCATGACTTCCTATCATCAATACTTATCAATTCTCAACATTTTCAAGTTATCATAAACAACTATTAACTAGTTAATTAACCCATTTAACATCATGATATCACAAATCCAAATTAACATATCAAATAGGGTGTTCAACCAATACACTAACAAGACATCAATATGCATCAAACATGACTCATACAAGGGGTTGGACTAAGGGTTGACTCAATAAACAACATTCTAAAATATGTCAAGATCATGTACAATATATATATATATCATGAACTCTAATTATTCAAGTTAAGTCAAGACATTCACATTAGCCACATTAATCCATTATGACTTATTAATGTGAATTAGTTAACTTACAATTAGACTATATTAACACCATCATCACATGATTTACAGCAATCCAATTATAAACAATTTAGAGAGGTGAGACACATATTAAGGTTACATTCAATTACACATTTTTACCAATAGCATGTCATCAAGGTTTATCAACCATTTTTCATTATTCAATCATATCAATCTCTATCGATTTCAATTTCAAAAACAATATCAATGACAATATTAATGTCCATGTCGAGAACATTATCAATTCTCATCTCGAGAGCAATTTACGATCCTTTACCAATGACAATATTCGGGTTTATTAATCAATTCCTAAAAACAAACCATAGAATAGAAAATGGGATTCAATATAAACCATTGTCCTAATATGAACAGAAGGTTCAATGCAATATGAATCGAAGTCCTCTGTGAATAATGTCCCGATACAATATAGACCAAAGTTCCAATATGGTTTCCGCGCCATGAAACACGATATATTTGTGCCGAAGTACTTCTAATCCCTAAGCATGCCTTACCTTCTATATTCTAGAGCAAGTCTAAGGACATTTGGTTTTAGAACCACGTTTTCATTCATCAAGGTACATTGTTTCCCATAAGCCATTCATTCAAGTTATTATACTTTCAATATGTCAAATTATTAACTATAATAAGACCAATGGTCCATTTAATTCTCAATTACCAATATCACCAATTTGCATCAACAATCATCAATAGCACTCAATTCAACAATATTCATCACAATAGACACAATCATGACATCCAAATAAGAATGCATTGCGAAATTTAACATGGGTGTATCTAATAATGACTTTTGATGACTTTATATGACTTTCATAGACTTTAAATGTCATTAAAAATCTGCATGTATCTAATCATGACTTTTGAAGACTCTGTAAAAGTCATGGTATATCTAATCATGACTTTTATAGACTTTTAAAATGTCTTTGAAAGTCATGGGGTATCTAATCATGACTTTTATAAACTTTTAAAAAGTCTTCAAAAGTTTTGGGGTATCTAATCATGACTTTTGTAGAGTTTATAAAAGTTCTAGGGTATCTTAATTTTCACGACTTTTGAAGACTTTTAAACTTGATAGACTTTTATAGACTTTTGTAGACTTTTTTAACCAATTAAGGAAATTTAAAGTTAAAAAATTGTTTCATCCTTTCCTTACAAACTTTGAATGACTTTTGAATACTTTATAATATTAACAAGGAAAAACTCAATTTCAACCCCATTAGTTATTCTTTTATTTATTTACTTTTAACTTTAATTATAATTGTGAAATATTTTAAAATCATCTATATGTATTGTTTTATAATATTTTTTATTTATTTTTATCAAGTGTTATATTTTTTGTTTTATCGAAACAATTATTTTATTTCTATCATATATTTATATTGAACAAAAATAGATTGTCTCATTCTATCAATTACATTAAACAAATAATTGTTGAAAAGTATTTGTTTAGATAAATTTTTCATTGGGTAAGAACTTAGGGTTGATAAATTTTAGATAAAGTATTTGAAAAGTAATTGTTTAGATATTTTCCTTTTATAGTCTATATTGGGTAAGAAAGTGTAAACATAATAATAATTTCTCGGTAAATTTATCGAGTGAAAAATGTACACAACAATTGAAATAAAAAGTAAAAGTAAAGAAAGGGAGAGGACAAAATTATAGAATATGCATATTAGAATAAAATAATAACTTATTAGAACTTAGGGTTGACGCCACCAATGGTGAATGATGTGATAGTAATGGAATCTTTAGTAAGGTTATTGTTGAAAAAAATCTCTTGCTCTTAACACGCAAAAAAAATAAAATAATTATTTTTTATGCCAAAGGACATTTTACTTTCAAAATCAATGAATTTTCATCCATCCTTAAAAGGTATTCAAAAGTTATATCAAAATTAACCAATTAATATATGAAAGTCTATGAAAGTCATTAAAAATCTGTAAAAGTTATTGAAAGTTTACAAAAGTCATTTATAAAAATCCATCAAAATCTACAAAAATCAGGAAAAGTATATTTAAGAAGTCTATACAAGTCATTGCTGGATTTATAAAGTCTATAAAAGTTTATAAAAGTCTTCAAAAATCATTCACTTTTTAAAGTCTATAAAAGTCTGTAAAAGTCTATAAAAGTCGTGATTAGATACCGGCCCCTAAGTCTCTACTGTAACTCAATTCACAACAATGTGGACTTAGTCCACACAAACTTCAATTCCAATGGCAGCGCCTAGCATGATTCTACAACCATACATGTTCTAACACCTTAATAATGACAATAATGATCAATACACTCAATTTGGGTGATTAAATTATTAATCCAATTTCATGACATATTTACATTTAAACATGTATTCCAAGCATCAATCTATAGCAATCAATCGTGTAGGGTTAAAAATGGAAATACGAACCTTGCATCCGTCGATCCACAAGTTAGAAAGCCGCTCCCGTTAGGGTTTTCACTTGTTCTAAACCATAACATAACATTATTACACTAAAACAATCAATACACACCACAACATCATTATATGGTTCTAACATACTTAATCACCACATAACTACTCTATTAAGGGCGTTAGTACACTAATGAGATTATGGCTTTCGTATTAGGTTTGAATCAACCTAAAATAACTTCTCAACTATCTAGGATCATTTATAAACTACTTTCATAATTTTCTTTCATAAAATCACCAATTCGAAAGTTAGGGTTTTGTTCAAAATTACAATTAGAGACATTATGGACAACATGTGACTAATTGGAAGCACCATTATACTCTATAGAGCCCAAAATCAACATTTAATCATGCTACATAATTCAAAAATGAAATTAAGATGAAATAGGATTTTTAAGATGCTTACTAATTCCAATAATGAAGTAGAGGGGTTTCATCCACCTCCAAGTAACATTTAATGATGTTGGGAGTGATGTTGTAATGGGGTTAGGGTTTGTTAGTGGCTTCATCTGTAGCGTCGAACCCCCGCCCCGGTCGAGACCGCAACGAGTGGCCCGGACCGCCACATTAACAACGCAATTGCAATTTACAATTTAGGAACAATTTCAAAAGACAATCATTTTATACTATATTTTTTCGGAAGACGAATAAATACGTTACTTTCTTAAACATAAAATATTTTGTTTAAATCTTATATGACAATGTTTAGAAATTCCAAATGGATAAAACATCCTTTACAATTGTAATTCAAATACATGTGAGCTTATTTACAAACATGATCAAATCTAAAATACATGTATGAGTGGTTACAACATTAATGGACTTCACCATGAGAGCTCAAATACCACATGCCTTGCTCGATCGAACCTGAAAACACAATTTACTAGGAAAAAGAAAAAGAAGAAAGGTCAGGCACACGCCTGGTTTGCATTCCATGTCCCAAACAAGCACACACAAATGCTCTTACCTTTCCGTCGATATGCAATGCGAGCATCTCTAAGCTCCTTAACACATAGAAGTCAAGCACAATCAATTCCTAGCAATCAATCATGCTAGCATATCAATCATAAACATGTCATGTTAAATATTTATTTTCAATTAATGAATTACCATTTGTTAAGGTTAATCACTTTTTGTGATTCTTAGCAATTATGCGCAAGGTAGAGGATTATCTTCTAATGCAATGCATTGACATTTAAGCAAACATTCCATTAACCAATCAATCAATCCCTCAATCAATAAACAACCAATCGATCAATCGTCAATCCGAAAAAATCAAGCGATCGATCCATCAATCAAGGAACAATCAAGCAATCAATCAATCAATCAATAGGTAATCAAATGATGAATCAAGCAATCAAGAAACAATCAAACGATCGATCAATCAATCCATCAAGAATCGATCAATGAATGAATGAATCAATCAATCAATAAACAATCAAGTGATCATACCATTGATCCATCAATTAAACAATAATCAATGAATAATCGATTAATAGCCGAAACCCAGCGCTTAGTCCAACAACCCGAATCTAAGAAGACATTCGAATAATGTAAAACTTCCATTGCTTATAGGAAAATACATAAGAAAACCTTCTTACAAGGACATTCAATCAATACAAAAACATTACAAGGGTTCCAAATTCGCAAAACTCGAGCATGTTCAAATACGTTCAAAACGTTTTTATCAAGATCATGTCCAATATAAATTAAAGCTTTAAAATAGCCAAATAAATTGGTAGGAAGACAATTTGAGTGAATGGTTAAAAATTCAAAATTCACATTTGGTTCGAATACAATTGGAAATAATAGTTTTCAAACACACCAATATATGTAATTAAATGACAATCAATGCAACTAGTGAACTTACTAAAGTTCCTTAGTCAATCGAGTCAACCCTTCAATCGATCCTTACAATCAATTAAGCAAGTCATATAATTCATCTTATTCAATTTTTAATGTTCATGAAGGCAATTATCAATCATACAATTCATAGATTAAACTCCCACATCTAGACAAAGAATCTTTAAGCTTACAAAACATAGATAATATAACTTAAAAATTTCCGTAGACTATAAGGACTTTGAAAATCAAAAGATATCAATAACCTCTTTTTGAACTTGCAAAAACAACTAAACACTTACAAGTCATACTGATGGGACGAAACTCGACTGATATTTATATTCACAAGACTCAATCGAAATTCCTATCAATGTCTAATGTAGTATTTAAGATATCGTATCCACAGGGATTGTAAGCTAAGAAACATAATTGAGACTAAGATTTAATCTGAAGTGCTGAAAGAATTTATATACAAAATGAATCATAGAATCAGAGAATCATAGAATTATAAAGTTGATGTGAAGTAAAAATATCTCATGACATTCATTCAATGAAAACTCAAGTCAGTACTCTATTCTGCAATTGATCTTAACAAAGAATAAACTGATTTGCTAGATCTGATTTCAATTAACTTCTCATGCAAGTTTCATCTTAAATCACAGATTTACCTTCTAGATCATCATCAGTGATCTGTTAAAAGATCTCTCAATTCAATTTAAGAGATCTCAATTATATAGTTGCATATATCTCTATACTATAACCTATACAACTGATAAGCACAATCTGTAGAAAAATCGATCTGTAGTCTATCTCTAGTACTACGATCCTCTGTTCTCATATCTGAAACCTAATCGCCATCTCTGGTCTAAATCAAATCTCAGATTAACAATATTACGTAACTCTTGTCCTTGTAATTCAATTAACTCATGAAATCCAGTAGATCTGGCTATAATTGAACAAGAAACTTTGCAATCAGAATGATAATCAACATCAAGATTCAACAGATCAACAGAGCGTTTAGCTAGCACATCTACTTCAGCATATTCAATCAAATACAAGAAATCATCATCGACATGCTCAAGACCTAAATCTTACCAAGGAAGATTGAAGCTAGACTCTGCACAGTTGTTGATTCACAATCTTCAAGCTAAATCTCAATGATCAAGAAAAACAGAGCACAAAAATTCTTCAAGAAACTTCTCTAAAGATGTAGAGATAAAGCGTATAGAAGAATCTAGAATTTCTCTTAAAGTGTAACAGAATGTTAAGAGTGGAAATCAAACGTCTAAAACTGTTTTTCTCTAAAAAACTTCACACTAATTGCTTCATCTGAGCTTCTATTTATAGAGTTTCGCTCAGTGGCAATTTCGAAATAAAATCAACAAAGAAACACAAATAGGCGAAGTAACATTTTTCTCCATTTATGTCGCCTGTTACTTCGCCTGAACCAAACGACTTCTTCATATTTCGCTTGTCTTGATCGCCAAGCTTCAACTCTTTCCAGGCGAAATATCCTAAATGCTGCCCTAATATGTCGCCTAATGCTCAGGCGAGTGGACATATTTCGCCAAAACAACCTTCTAGATAAAATCTTCCTAGGCGATATCTCATCAAATGTCGCTTATGACAATTCTTAGCTTTGGCGACTTCTCTCTTTTATTGCCTCACACATCGCCTCAAGGTAGGCGAGACTTCATCTTCATCGCCTACTTTATTGTCGAGAAGGCGATATGCAAAGGCGAGGGATCTCTGAATCGCCTTTCATGCTTTACTCTTTGAGTCGAAAATGACTCTATGTCGCCTGCTACGTCGCCTTTCACTCCGAATCATGGCGATATCTTCAGGCGAATTCTCTTCTTTAGCAATATCATTTCGCCAGTTGCTGACTTTCGATGAATTTCTGATTAGGCCCCTCTTTCTTCTGAATTTACACGTTTTAGCTCTTTTTTCACAACTTTTCATCCAAGTCCCTGTCTCAGCAATAATAGTCTAGAATTACTGGAAATGCATTCAATATCTTATCTTTTAGTTTCAATTTCATTACATTTATACTCATAAAAGATGCTAAAACATAGGTAAATTCTAAACTTTTCAATTACCCCCAATTTAGCCTTTTGCTTGTCCTCAAGCAAACTGACTAAAAATCTACTGAGACAGCAATCAGTGCAAACTTATATAATAATTCAAAGCAATTCATTAAGTAAAGTTTTGAAAAATTTCCAAACAGTGACCAGCTCTTCTTTCAAAATTTCCAATCAACTAATTCAAAAACTGGTCATTTTCTTCATGTAGCAAAGTATCTAAGAAGATCCAAGTAATTGAGTATTGAAACTACTTCCTCACTGTAGTCTCTCATAAGTGTTTGATCTCTTAGAATCCTAAAAGTTATTCACTCAATACACTAGTCACCTTAAGAATCAGAATTACGTACCAAGGCAAATGTGATTCTAGTGTTTCACAAGCACGTATGAAGAAAATTTTAAGTACCTCACGAACATTGAACTTCACTCATACACTGTACAGCACTTAGAGGTTCTTAAGTTTAGTACTGCCTCTTTATCTGCCTTGGAATCTCTGATTTGTAAGTATAGGGAAAATGGGGTCAAGTAAGCTCATGAAAGAACGGAATTTCTTCAAGGAATCAAAATTTGGACATACCACTAAATTCCTCTCAATCCCTTAATTCTTCACTCTTTAGTGTTTTCCCACTCTATGATACTTTATTCATATACTACTTATTTATAAACAATGCTCATTTCACTTGATTGTGTTAGTTTTTTTTATTATATTCTTTTTTTTTGTATACTCTGCTTTTAGCATCTTCAGAAACACTCTTTAAGACAATACACACTTCCCCTCTTTTCAGTCGCAAATTTAATGGTAAGTCCAAAGGGTAGGATTGAGATTATATCTCTATCTTTATGGTTTGGACATGATTAGGGACCAAAGAAAAGGTTTTAATGAGAATGGAAATAAGATGGTTTACCTCACTAGATATCAAGGTCTGGTTATATCAAGTAGGCAAAGGCTATTTAGTAGTTTCACTCACTCTCTCAAATCAGATCATTTTCCTTGGCAAATTAAAGACAGACTTTACCCGACCAATGCCCTGTACACTTGAGGAATGTATGAGAAATTCAAAGCAAATCTATGAAGGTTCTGATTTCTATAGAATAAAATTTTTCAGATAAATGTGTTTAATAAGGAAGAGAATAAAAATAACCCCTCTCATGAAGAAAAAGCACAACATTAAGCTCAAAACCTCACATTCCACCCAAGGTTTTTTTTCTCCACTCTTTCCTTATCAAAACTCATCAACTTATTCACAATTCAAAACTAACCAGAATCTTCATTAGTGTTCAAAGAATTTTGTCAAAAACTGCTCATCAAAACTGCTTGTTTTGAACACTTGTTTTACTGTTTGAAAACTCATTTTATGAAAAACTAAATTACTTTGAATTATGAGCAATGTAGGCTTAATCATGCACTCAGACCTAATATCCTAAGAAAATATTAAAACAAAATCTACAAATAAAATCAAACTATAAAACTAAACACAAAGAATAATAGCAATGTGATTGCTACCCCACCCCCAACTTAAGAGAAAGCAGTGTCCTCAATGTGCAAGAGAACATAAATGAATAAAAAGAGAGGAGGGAATGTAATTAACCAGAGAGTTAAGCAGAGTACCTGAATGTCGCCATTATCATAGGATAAGTTGCCCAAATTAAGTGCAAAAAGAAAATTGGTTAGGTGAAATAACATTAGGCGAGAAAGAAATCGATCGCTAACCTTAGGCGAAATACCCAAGCGAAATATAGAAGTCGCCAATTTAGAGTGACATAGAGGAAAAATGTCATGGCGAAATACAGATCCTACAGGCGAAATATTAGACAAGATAGAAATGTCGCCAAAAGGAGAAATCCAGAATTAGGCGAAATAAAAGATATATCGCCCAAATCATTCGCCTGTACCAAATGAAAGAATTTACCTACCAGGCGAGAAATAGAGATCTCGCCTTACACAAGGCGATCATCCTAGCAAAATGAATTCTACCTCGCCTCAATACACTGTTTCATTAAAATCCTTGCAGAGTGACCTGTAAACTTCAAAATTCAAAGTGAGAAATGGTTTCATAGTTAATATTACTTCCTGTAGACTTAACTCACTTTGTTTTGGGGAAAAGAACCCCCAACTTAAAATCTGCAACTCTCTGTAACAGTTATTAACCAGCAATCACATTACTCTTTTATCAAACAAAAATAAAGACAAAATAATCAATCACATGACTCTTGAAAAATTAAAAATAAAGACTCAAGGAAACACATTACTCTTTACTAAATATAAAAAAAAGTTCACATTACTCTTGTGATGACAAAATAAAAACCAATCCTAAATATTACAAAAGAATAAAAGTCAAATAAAACTAGAAATCATCTAAGGAATCATCTGAGGATTTGGACTGTTGAGAAGATTTAGTGCTCAGTCTCCTCTTCTTGGGTCTTGGCATAGAAGCTCTGAGGTGCAACTGCTCCACCACCAACCTTCGGATTTCTCTGTCAGCCTCAGCTGTACTGATATGATGAATTTTGAAAGCCCTGTTTGGTGGATAACGTGTTGGGTTAGCCCGTTGCCTCAGGAAATTGCTAAACCTTCGAATCTGTCTGAATATTATAGAGTAATACCCATCTGGAACAGACAAGGCAGAAGTTGGCTCCCAAGAATAAGGAGTCTTGTTATGATCCAAGATAAGCATCTGTTTCAAATCGGCATAAGTAACTGCAGGATCACAATAAACTTCCTCGCTTTTTCCAGCTCGTGCACCATTCTGATTGATCCTCTTTTCATTTAGACACTCCACTTCATCTTCAGAAGAGCTAGAAGATGAGAACTCCATTCCTTCGAAAAATTCATAAGAAGGCATCCTGTTATAAGTTTGGACAAACTGCCCTAACATAGCAGCCACTTTCTTCCTCATCAAAAACTCTAACTTCTTCAGTGGGGACTCTCTCATCTTCTTTAACAAAGGGTACTTGATTGAGAGGCTCAGGCTGTAAGTATGGTATGATTGCCAAATCTGTAGAAGAACTAGTACCATTCCCAAGTTGAAGAAAAGGCACTATTGCCATATTCGGAGAAGTCTGATCATTGCCTTGTGGGATATCATCTTCAGTTGGAAATAATCCCAGTCTTGCTTGATTTATTATCTCTTGAATGACTGGATGCAGAACATGAAGTCGTGGAATGAACTCTTCAGAAGTGAAGATCTCAGGCTGAGTAGTACATTTGACAGGTCCAAAATGTTGAGGAACCTGACAGGTGTAGATGAGGGGCTCTTGGACAACTAGATCTTGGACTGCAGACTGCTTTTCACCCTCTCAAAGTTGAGCTGAGCCAGATCCTTCACCTTCTTCTTGAATAAAAGGAGGTAATCCAGCAGCTTCAATAAATGATGCTAATAATAATCCTTACTGCTCAAGCTCTGTTGTATCAATTTCCTCACACTCTGAAGATTCAGAATCATCAACTACCTCCTTTTCTTTCATCATTAATCTCTCATCCTCCTCCTCCATAACCTCATTAGCAGCTTTTTCTGTTTCTAGATCAAATTGATCCCCAAATTCTTCTTTAGATGATCCTCAACAGCATTTTGAACATCTAGGAAGTCATTGGGCTAAGGTTGACTATCCATCAACTCTTCTTGCTCAACCTGATCTTGAATGTTAATCCCACTCACAAACTTAGCAAAACCAACTGATCTGGCACCTTGACTTTCCGTCTGTTGTTCCCATATTTTAACAAACTCTTATGGGTCTGCAATGTTTCTGAAGAATTCAGTAATTCTTTCTTCAACCTTTCTATTAACCAATTCAGAGATCTTGGCTTTAAGTTCCTTCGAAATTGGTTCTGCCACTCTTTCTTTCTCCCTTCTTGGACTCTGAGTAGAAACTGAAATCTGCACCGGTTTAGAAACTATAGCAGGAGAAGAGAACTTGTTCTTCTTAGAGCCTGATTTCTTGGCCTCCCTTAAGACCTCTAATTCTACTACTTTCTCTACAGCTTCAGTGCAAGTAGTTTTCTTACCACCTCTGCTCTCCCAAATCCTTAGCTCTAACTCTCCAGTGTGTGGTTTTGAATCAGCCAACCACACATCCTTCTTCTTGCTCTTTACTCCATATCTTTCCAGTAAACCGGTGATTAAGGAAGGGAAGTAGAGTGTTCTTTGTCTTATCTTCTCATTCTTCAGACTGCATACCCTCCTTTTCAACTTTGAAAAGATTAACTGACCCAGATGAATAAACTTTCCTTGGTTGAAGTCTCTGAGGAACTTATTCTCATCAGCAGTAAATCTACTGCCTTTGTTTCTAGGCATCACGTTGTCCCTCAGCCAAGTTAAGCAAATGGCAGTGTGAATGTCCAATTCACTTTCCAATACATCTCTTTCAGATCCCTGAGTTGGATGCTAAAATCTCCTCAAGCTCATTAATTCTTCCTCAGTTAGCTCTGAGACTTCCATTCCTCTATCCCCTTGATGGTTTGCTTCCATCAAACCATAGTAGCTGCATATGGTCTCTGAAGAAATATCAACTTGGTGGCCTCTGATGTCAAATGGAGTGTCCAATTCTTCTGGGGCCTTATCATAAAATTCTTCCACCAGAGTGGCATTCACCTTTTTGGGTTGTGCCACCAGCTGCCTCATGAACTAACTCCAGAGGTAGTTTCCAAATCTCTTGTCCTCAAATTCTTCTAAAATGAATCCCTTCTCTTGCCAAAATTACAAGCTGTCCTTTTTAGAAGGGCTCTTGATCTTGGACTTATCCTTAGACACCTTAGGTGAACTAGATGTCATCTTCTCCACAGCTGCTGCCTGCTTTTTAGCCAATGTAGATTTGACAGCAGACACACCCCCCCTTTTCAGCATTTGGTGTAGAAGGGGTTTTTGGTGTGCTTTCCACACTTTTCTTCTTATTGGAGCCAATCTGCACCCCTTTCTGCTTGGGCGACTTGGGTGAAGATGGAAGTATCACCTTGACTTGATAATTCTTCTCGTCAAAAATCTTCGGCTTGGCCGAAGTCTTGGCTTTCTTGCTCTTTTTAGCTGGGCTAGGAGTGTTGTCGCTCTTTCTTTTTGCCATAATCTGCAATTTGAAAACCCATTTCAACAGTTATAATCATATATCAAATTTATAGAATTAAAATTCATCAACACAACAGCATTATCAACATCAAACAGTTTGACTGTATGTCGCAACATGGGTTCAGCATTTACAAAACACATTTAGCAATCAAGCTCTAAACCATGTTTTACAACTTAAAACTAACAACTACTGTCAACAGTGCAATTATAATCACAGAAATGAAACACCTGATTAAAAATCGTTCATGTTCATTGTAAAACCCATAGAATTTTGACTTTATTTCCGTTAAGGCAGTGGCTCTATTAACACCCTAACAGTTCGACTAACATCTCAACACAGATAAACCTAAATAACTATCAGCTTGCATAAGACTGAGAGAGAAGAAATGAAATGTACCTTCTTGGTTTATTGTGATGGAAATCGATCAAAAAGGAGAACCGAAATGAGAGATTCGCGATTTAGGGTTTGCAAACAATTGAAATCTCAGAGAGCAAAGTAATGGCAACGGTAAAATCAAATTAGGGTTAATGAGATAATCAGAGAATAGGTGCAATGATAAAAGAACTAGGTAGAAGGCGTAAAGTTTTAACCTCGCCCCGTGTCATCCAACGGTAATAATTGCAATGCACCTATTTAAGTGGCGAAATAATTTATGTCGCTTAAAATGCAGGTGTTATAAAATTCAGAAATAGGCGAGAAAGAATGAGCTCGCCTTGAACGACCTAACTGGCGATATAAAGTGGCGACATATTGATTATTTTACCTTCAAAAGAATTTCTGGCGAATTAAATGAGGCGAAATGAATGCTACTTAACCAAAAATATTTTCAAAAATAGGCGAATTTCCAGGCGAATTAAATGATACTTCGCCAAAACCAACTTGTTGTCAGGCGAAGAATCTTGGTGAAATTAGAATTTAGCGCCAGAAAACATACATGGTTGGCGAGATAAAATGGCAATGTATTGAATTCTCGCCTCACTCTTCTCGTCACTGGGCGATGTATCAAGGCGAGATTCGTCCTTCCTCGCCTTCGCAAAAGTAAAGTAGGCGAAGTTTTTGGCACAACTCGTCTTTCTCGCCTTCACCCAGGCGACCACTCATGGCGACTTTCCCTGTCTCGCCATCTTCAAAATGTCATTATCGAAAAAATGAAGTTATTCCTCGCCAATTGATAAACAGCTTTGGCGAGTCTTCTGGCAATAAAATTGACATCTCGCCTTCTTCTTAAAATTCCAAGTTCATCTGAAAAATAACAATTCTTTTGCAAAACATGAACTTGGTTAGTTAAAAACTTACATAATTAATTGATCATAGCATAATTTTTCCAAAGAATAATTGTGTAAGGAGTATGCTTTTTTTAAGGTCGTTAGCATCGACCAAGGCAAGTTTATTATTGGTTTCCCATTATATCTACAGGATCTGAGATATTAAGGATATCCCTTGTCCTGTAGATGTCTCCCCCTAAATAATGCTTGAGTATCTGTCCATTCACAACAAAAGAGTCGGTGGACTTGTTATCAAACAATTCAATAGCTCTATATGGGGAAACACTCTTTATTCTAAACGGTCCAGACCATCTAGATTTTAGTTTTCCTAGAAAGAAACTAAGCTTGGTAGTGTAGAGCAATACATATTGTCCATGTTTAAACTCTCGCTTGACAATCTTTTTATCATGGTAATTTTTCGCCTTCTGCTTGTACATTTCATGATTTTCATAGGCTTCAAGGCGCCATTCATCCATCTCATCTTGTTGTAGAAGCCTCTGCTTTCCTGCTTTTTCATAGTCCATATTCAACAGTTTTACAGCCCAATATGACCTGTGTTCCAACTCCACTGGCAGGTGACATGACTTGCCATACACCATCCGAAATGGTGACATTCCAATTAGAGTTTTAAAAGCTGTTCTGTAAGCCTACAGAGCATCATCTAGCTTGAAGCGCCAATCTTTTCTGGACTCATTCACAGTCTTTTGCAGGATTCTCTTTAACTCTTTGTTTGAAACTTCTACTTGACCATTGACTTGTGGATGATAAGCTGTGGTAACTTTATGGATTACTCCATACTTCTTCAGAACCTTCTCCAACAGCTTATTGCAGAAGTGAGACCCTCCATCACTAATTAGTACCCAGGGTATGCCAAATCTAGTGAAGATACTCTTCTGAAGAAACTTCTCCACTACTTTTCCATCATTGGTAACGCAAACTAGAGCCTCTACCCACTTAGATACATAGTCAACTGCTACAAGTATATACTCATACTTGTTGGATGGAGGAAATGGTCCCATGAAATCAATACCCCAGACATCAAAAAGCTCCACCTCTAGGATATCATTTTGGGCCATTTCTTGCCTCTTTGAAATATTACCCATTCTTTGGCATCTATCACAGCTGGACACAAAAACATGTGCATCTTTGAAAATTGATGGCCAATAGAAACCACATTCCAGAATTCTGGCTGCTGTTCTTGTTCCAGCAAATTGTCAGCATATTCTGAAGAATGACAGTGCTTGATAATGTCCAATGTTTCTTCATATGGGATGCACCTTCTTAACATTTGATCAGCACATCTCCTAAACAGATATGGTTCATCCCATATGTACCTCTTAACCTCATGAAGGAATTTTTTCTTCTGATGACTGTTTAGATCTTCAGGTAACACTTTACATGACAAATAGTTTGCATAATCAGCATACCATGGATAAAATGTTACCTCACAAAGGAAAAGTTGCTCATTTGGAAATTGTTCATTGATGTCAACTTGAGCTTCCATATCCTTAATGTGCAATCTATAGAGGTAATCAGCTACTACATTTTCAGTGCCCTTTTTGTCTTTGATTTCTATGTCAAATTCCTATAGCAAGAGCACCCATCATATCAGCCTAGGTTTAGACTCCTTCTTAACAAATAGGTATCTCAATGCTGCATGATCAGTATGAATGATAATTTTAGACCCTAAAATGTATGATCTAAACTTATCCAATGCAAAGACTACTGCTAGTAATTCTTTCTCAGTGGTGGTGTAATTCCTCTGAGCTTCCACCAACGATTTACTAGCATAATAAATGACTCTGAATAGCCTCTCCCTTCTCTGTCCCAGCACAGCACCTACAGCAAAATCAGATGCATCACACATGATTTCAAATTCAGAATTCCAATCTGGTGGAATTATGACTGGTGCTGAGACAAGCTTTTCCTTAAGCTGCACAAAAGATTTCAAACATTCATCAGTAAAATCATATTTCTTTTCCTTTTCTAACAGAACACACAGGGGTCTAGTTATCTTTGAAAAATCTTTGATAAAACGCCTATAGAACCCAGCATGTCCTAAGAAACTTCTGATGCCTTTTACATTTGCAGGAGGGGGTAAATTGCTTATCACATCGATTTTTGCTCTGTCTACTTCTAATCCCTTAGCAGAAACTTTATGGCCTAAAACAATACCCTCTCTTATCATAAAATGGCATTTTTCCCAATTGAGGACTAGGTTAGTTTCCTCACATCTCTTAAGCAATTTCTCAAGATTATTCAAGCAATCATTGAAACTGTCTCCTATAATGGAAAAATCATCCTGAACACTTCTAAAAACTTGCCTATGAAATCGGTAAAGATAGCTAACATACACCTCTGAAATGTTCCTGGTGCATTACACAGTCCAAAAGGCATCCTATTATAAGCAAAGGTTCCAAAAGGACAGGTAAAGGTAGTTTTTTGTTGATCACCAGGTGCTATGGGAATTTGGTTATATCCAGAGTAACCATCCAAAAAGCAAAAATAAGGATGTCCTGCCAGTCTATCTAACATCTCATCAATGAAGGGAAAGGGGAAATGATCCTTTCTAGTGGCATCGTTCAAAATTCTATAACCTATGCACATACGCCAGCCTGTAACTGTTCTAGTAGAGATCAACTCATTCTTTTCATTCTTTATCACAGTAATCCCTCCCTTATTTGGTACACACTACACTGGACTAACCCATTCACTATCTGAAATTGGAAAAATAATACCTGCATCAGGAGTTTCAGTACTTCCTTCTTCACAACCTCCTTCATGGTTGGATTCAATCTTCTCTGAGGTTGGATCTTGGGTGTATGTTTCTCCTCCAAGATGATCTTGTGTGTACAGAAAGTGGGGTTGATTCCTTTAATATCTGCTATCGTCCATACAATGGCTTTCTTGTATTTCCTCACCACTTGGAGGAGGCTTTCCTCTTTTTCATCTGTTAAGTCATTGGAAACCACAATAGGTAAGCTAGAATCCTTAGAGTTAAGGAATGCATACCTGAGATGACTTAGGAGTGCCTTCAGTTCCAACTGTGGTGGTTTTTCAGTTGAGGGAAGCATTGGCTCGGCAGATTGTTGTATATCACTAACGTTGAGGACAAAATGAGAAGTCATACGCTCCAGCTTACCACTATAAGCACTTTCCTCTGGAATGTCCATATCCACATCATTGATCAATACATTGTTCAGTGGATCAGAACTTCTCAATGAGAGAATCTTATCCATCAACTCTATATCAGCTGCCAATTATATACTCTTGACTTCATCAAAATCATATGGAAATTTCAATGACTCCAAAAGACTTAATTTTGCTTCCTGTCCATTAACTCTGAGTGTGAGTTCACCATTTGCCACGTCTATCAATGCTCTTCCAATTCTCAAAAATGGTCGACCTAGTAGCAAAGATACATCTTCATCTACCTCCATGTCAAGTACTACAAAATCCACTATAAACATGAATTTGTTTACTGTGACTATCACATCTTCCACAACTCCTTTTGCATGAGTGAAAGATCTATCAGCAAGTTGCAAAAAGACATTATCAGGTCTGAAATGCCCTATTCCCAACCTTTCATAGATGGCCAAAGGCATCAAGTTTATGCTAGCTCCCAAGTCACAGAGAGCTCTTCCTTTGAATCTTTCGCCTATGGTCAAAGGTATGGTGAACTTGTCAGGATCCTTCTCTTTCCTAGGAATCTGGTACTTGACAAGTTGGCTCACACTTTCATTCACATTAATGCATCCCACATCAGCTAAATTCCTTCTATTTGATAACAGCTCCTTCATGAATTTAGCATAAACAGGCATCTGTTTCAATGCCTCAATGAATGGGATTTTGACATGGATTTGCTTCATCATGTCTAAAAACTTCTCAAGCTGCTTATCCAGCTTCTTTCTATTATCTCTTTGAGGAAAAGGCAAGGAAATCTTCACAGCCTCCTGATCTTTATCAAAAGGTTTGCTAATTTCTTCATTTTCCTTATTTTGTGCAAGAGGTTCATAACTTTTCTTTTCCTTAGAGTTCTCCAGCTGTTTCCCACTTCTCAATGCAATAGCATGCACTTGTGCTTCCTCCTTGGATTTATCTTTAACCTTTGGATTGGGCACAGTGTCACTTGGAAGTGCTCCTTGGGGTCTTTGGTTCAAAACTTGCATAAGCTGCCCCATCTGAGTTTCCAAATTCTAAATTGAGGTGGTATGGTTGGTAAGAACAGCATCAGTCTTCTCCATGTACTTGATTAGAAGGTCCTCCATACTAGGCTTCTTCTGATACTGAGACTGTTCTTGTTGTTGGTAACCAGGCTGAGGATTTCTTTGGTAATAACCCTGACTTTGATAGGGTTGATTCCTCTGTTGATAATATTGCCTCTGCTGATTCCCATAATTATTATTCAAATAATTTACTTGTTCTGACTCCTCTAGCTCATCTTCATCATCAGCAAGTGCTGCTTCTTGAGCATATTCTGCCAGAGTAGTCTTCTGTTTTTCAACAGAATTAACTGAAGTCTTCTTTGGATGGCCTTTATTAACTGCCATATTGTCCATCTTCTTATTCAACAATGCTATCTGAGCAGATTATGCATTGAAAGACTCCAGCTCATAAACTCCAGACTGCTTCTTGTTTACAGCCTTTTCCCTTTCATTCCATCCAAAATCATTGTTTGCCAGCAATTCGATAAAATCATGAGCATCATCTGGCTCTTTATCCATTATTGATCCTCTAGCTGAGGAATCAATGTGCATTTTGATCTGAGGAGGCATGGCACTATAAAATGTCATCACGATGCTCCAAGATGCTATGCCATGGTGTGGAAATCTTCTGATCATCTCCTTAAACCTCTCCCAGCTTTCATATAATGACTCTCCATCCACATACTGGAAAGAAGAAATCATATTTCTCGGTTTCACCATCTTCATGGGAGGAAAGTAGCGAGCTAAGAACTTCTTAACTAGATCTTCCCAGCTATTGATACATCCTGGTGGTAATGAGTATAACTAGGAAAGAGCCTTGTTACTCAGTGAAAATGGGAATAGCAGGAGTTTAACTGCATCTTCTGAGACTCCATTGTGTCGAAATGTACTACATAAATGCAGGAATGTGTTCAGGTGCTGATTAGGGTCTTCAGTGGCTTCTCCTCCAAACTTGTTCTGTTGAACCATTTGGATGAGTCCAGATCTCAACTCAAAATTCTCAGTTGTTATGGCTGGTAAATTGATGGCCTACGGCATGCCATCAACAGGTGGGATGGAATATTGACGAAGTGTCATCCTCTCAGGATCCACTCGTCCTTCATTATCATTATTATTTCTGTTGTAGCGATCTCCAGACATTGTGTTTCTCAACTCAGTTCTCGCTGCTGATCTTGATCTTGTTATTGATTGTCTAACAATTCTCTCAGGTTCAGGATCAAACTGCAAGTCTTGAGTACCTTTAGATCTTGTCTGCATACACTACACACTTGAACAAACAAATTTAAAACTGAAAAAGAATTTAATAATTCATGTTAGCGTAGTTCAAAATAAATCTTAATCTTCAAAGAAAAACAATCCCCGGCAACGGCGCCAAGAAATTGATGGGATGAAACTCGACTGATATTTATATTCATAGGACTCAATCGAAATTCCTATCAACGTCTAATGTAGTATTTAAGATATCGTCTCCACAGGGATTGTAAGCTAAGAAGCATAATTGAGACTAAGATTTAATCTGAATTGCTGAAAGAATTTATATACAAAATGAATCATAGAATCAGAGAATCATGGAATTATAAAGTTGATGTGAAGTAAAAATATCTCATGACATTCATTCAATGAAAACTCAAGTCAGTACTCTATTCTGCAATTAATCTTAACAAAGAATAAACTGATTTGCTAGATCTGATTTCAATTAACTTCTCATGCAAGTTTCATCTTAAATCACAAATTTACCTTCTAGATCATCATCAGTGATCTGTTAAAAGATCTCTCGATTCAATTTAAGAGATCTCAATTATATAGTTGCATATATCTCTATACTATAACCTATACAACTGATAAGCACAATCTGTAGAAAAATCGATCTGTAGTCTATCTCTAGTACTACGATCCTCTGTTCTCATATCTGAAACCTAATCGCCATCTCTGGTCTAAATCAAATCTCAGATTAACAATATTACGTAACTCTCGTCCTTGTAATTCAATTAGCTCATGAAATCCAGTAGATCTGGCTATAACTGAACAAGAAACTTTGCAATAAGAATGATAATCAACATCAAGATTCAACAGATCAACAGAGCGTTTAGCTAGCACATCTACTTCAGCATATTCAATCAAATACAGGAAATCATCATCGACATGCTCAAGACCTAAATCTTACCAAGGAAGATTGAAGCTAGACTCTGTCACAGTTGTTGCTTCATAATCTTCAAGCTAAATCTCAATGATCAAGAAAAACAGAGCACAAAACTTCTTTAAGAAACTTCTCTAAAGATGTAGAGATAAAGCGTATAGAAGAATCTAGAATTTCTCTTAAAGTGTAACAGAATGTCAAGAGTGGAAATCAAACGTCTAAAACTGTTTTTCTCTAAAAAACTTTACACTAATTGCTTCATCTGAGCTTCTATTTATAGAGTTTCACTCAGTGGCAATTTCGAAATAAAATCAACAAAGAAACACAAATAGGCGAAGTAACATTTTTCTCCATTTATGTCACCTATTCCTTCGCCTGAACCAAACAACTTCTTCATATTTCGCTTGTCTTGATCGCCAAGCTTTAACTCTTTCCAGGCAAAATATCCTAAATGTTGCCCTAATACGTCGCCTAATGCTCAGGTGAGTGGACATATTTCGCCAAAACAACCTTCCTGATAAAATCTTCCTAGGCGATATCTCATCAAATGTTGCCTGTGACAATTCATAGCTTTGGCGACTTCTCTCTTTTATCGCCTCACACATCGCCTCAAGGTAGGTGAGACTTCATCTTAATCGCCTACTTTACTGTCGAGAAGGCGATATGCAAAGGCGAGGGATCTCTGAATCGCCTTTCATGCTTTACTCTTTGAGTCGATAATGACTCTATGTCGCCTACTACGTCGCCTTTCACTCTGAATCATGGCGAGATCTTCAGGCGAATTCTCTTCTTTAGCTATATCATTTCGCCAGTTGTTGACTGTGGATGAATTTCTGATTTGGTCCCTCTTTCTTCTGCATTTGCACGTTTTAGCTCCTTTTTCACAACTTTTCATCCAAGTCCCTGTCTCAGCAATAATAGTCTAGAATTACTGGAAATGCATTCAATATCTCATCTTTTAGTTTCAATTTCATTACATTTATACTCATAAAAGATGCTAAAACATAGGTAAATTATAGACTTATCACATACAACCTAAAACAATTCACTATCACGTCATTTATACCCTTAACATGGTCTTGTAAACGTCATTTACATCACAATTAACAATCACAAGTCAATTTCAATCCATTTGAGCCTTACGAGAGGGCATCATAATATTATGGTACATTTACTTATTCATTTATGGTAAAAAAGAAGTAAACTAAAGCATTTTTAAATCAATAGGAAAGAAAATTGCATTTTACATAAAAGCTGAATTTTCTAATAGTTTTGGAGTATTTTCAAAATCACGATACTCATAGTATTATTTTTAAGATTTAAAGATATTGTTGAAAACTAGACTCAAAGAGGAATCCATAGCCGCAAACGGCACCCAATTCAGAGTTCAGACGAAGGAGAACGAAGGCAGAAAAGTTCACTATTCAGACCTGGGCGTCCTGGTCATCCTACCGGTCATTGACCAGGGCGCGAACCAGGGCACCCAGTGCACAAAAATAGCTTTGGTACCACTGGTTCGCGCCCTGGTTGCTTACCAGGGTGCTCAGTTTTTCTAGGACATCAAAAACTTGATTTTTCTTCACTTTTACACCACCAAAACACTTCTTTGAGTTTATGAATCATTCCAAAACCAATTTATGGACTTGATAGACATCTTAAACACCTAGAAACGCCCTAGGATCAATGCATTAAACACCTTGTTTCATGATTCTTTTGGCTATAAAAAATCTCATATAGAACTTCAATAAATAAAAGCTTTCTTTAATTATTTTCAAAGCTCTTAGTCAAGGTTTGTAAATCCAATTTGGAAACTAAAAATTGACGTAACAACACTAGGGACACTCCAAGTACACATTTATTCAGCAATAAGGATTTTAACCCAATCCATTTTATAAGAGAACAACATGCCACAAAAGTAACTCATCAAAGGGGTTGGACTAAGGGTTGACTATTCAATTACACATCCAATACATCATGATCATGCACATAACACACATAGGCTCTCAGTTAGCCAAGTTTCCATGCACATGATCAAGTTAAGTCAAGCCATTCACATTAGCCATATAATTCAATTATGACTTATAGATGTGAATTAGTTATCTTACAATTAGGCCAAATTAACACAATTTCCTCATGACTTGCAAGAATCCAATTATGAGCAATTAGGGGTAATGAGCCACACACCAAGGCTACACAAATGAACCTATTTAGTCATGGTATTTCATTAAGATTATCAATCATTTTCCATGTTTAATCATGTCAATCTCAATATCAATTTCAATATCAATATCAATGTTAATGTCCACATCAAGAATATTATCCATTCTCATCTCGAGAATAATTTGTAATACTTTATCCATGATAATATTCAGATTTATTAACCAATGCCCAAAAACAAACCATAGAATAGAAAACGAGATTCAATATGGGCCATTGCCCCAATATGAACCGAAGTTCCAATTCAATATAGACCGAAGTCCCAATATGGACCGAAATCCTCTGTGGACCGAAGTCTCAATATGGACTGAAGTTCTCTGTGGACTAATGTCCCAATACAATATGGACCAAAGTCCCAATATGACTTTCGCGCCAATAAACACGATATATTCGTGTCGAAGTACTTCTAATCCCTAGGCATGCCTTACGTTCTATCTTCTAGAGCAAGTCTAAGGGCATTTGGTTTTAATACCATGTTTTCATTCATCAAGGTACATTGTTTCCAATATGACATTCATTAAGTCAAATTTTTCAATATTCAATGAGTTCAATGATCAAGCCAAGACACCAGGCTACAATTTATTTCAATGTACTGTTTTTCCCATAGCAAACCAATTCCAATGAGAAATTTGATATTAACCAAACATGCTAATAATGTCACGTCCGTAATCTAGGGCTATTTGTCTGCTTATTTTGAAATTTATTTGAGTTTTTATTTATTTTTGTTATAAGGGTAAAATGAGCATTTTTATGAAATGTTGACTTTTCCGGTTTGACCAAATTATTTGACTAAGTTGACTTTTGGGATGGTTTTGAAAACAAATTGATATTTGAGTTAATTTTGTAAATATTTCTAAAATAGGATTATTTTAAAACCACATGAAACATATGAGTTGGTGGAGATATTTACCACCCATATATATATGTGAAAAGATTGCTTTTAGAATTCATTCTCACCATAACCTAAAAAGAAGCTTTTTACGTATTGTTACTTTCTCTGCAAAAATCAAGAACACACACTTATATTCTAAGCTTTAATTGTTATGGATTTCACTTGGATTTTGTGCGGTATTGATTTCTTCACACCTAGGTAATGATTTCTCTTCTCTATTTGCTTTAAAATTGATTTTATAAAATTTGGGAATTTTATCTATAATTAGGGTTTGTTGATTTTGGAGTTGATTTCTACGAATTGATTTGGGGGTTTTTCTTTATATGGTTTGGGTTTTGAAACCCTTGATTTAATTTCATGATTTGGGTTGTTTTGAATCTTAATTGATTTTAATTGTTCTTTAGATATAAACCCTAATAATTGTGAATTGGGGATTTATAATTTAATCTTGATTTGGTGTAGACCAAGTTGAGGATCGTCGACCGGAGTAGACTCGGTTGATTTGAATTAGCGAATAAGGTTAGTAGCCATGTTTACGCCCTCACTATTGATTGTCATTGTCTGTTGATATTTTGTGAATTGGTTAAATTAAAATAAGCTGAAATTCTGTGATTGATTAGCTTAAATTGCTGCATTTGATATAAACTGCTTGGGTATATTGCTGCCATTTTATTTGTACATATTGGACACGTGAATTAGTGTTCTCATATGTCTGCTATCTGTCCATAATCTGTAATCTGCTAAAGTCCTGTCCTAAGGTTAATACGATAAGACCAGCATGCTGTTAGGGAAAACTAGATGTATACATCGATGCGCGAAAGCGTATATGGCCTTGATTGCCAACCACTTTCTGGATGCGACGGCATCACTTCTGAAGCTTTGCTCACTGTCTGGATGCGACGACATCACTTCTGGGATCTTTGATCCATCTCTGAGGGTTTAACCCTATTTGCTGTTTTTGTTCCCGATTTTGTTATTAGACTAAGGACAGGCCTGGTAAGTTAAACACCTAAATAAGTGGGTAATCTGAAACTTTGTGATAATGATATGTTTCAACTTCTGGTTATGTGTTGGATATGTTTTGGTTTGATTCTTACTAATTCTAGAGGTTTTTCTTTTGGGTTCTAACTTTGGGTAGCGTTAATTGTGACTACTAACTGGCTATAAGTGCTAGGAATAGACCCATTTGGATAGCTAGACTTTGATTGGCAAACGACATAATTTGAATTAGGCTAAAAATGTGCCCAGTGTCTGTAACCGAACTGTTTACCGGACTAGTTACCGGATTGTCACTTAAAACTGGAAAACTGGACGTAGGATGTTCTCTGGACGAACTCCTTACCGAGCTAATTACAGAAATACAATTCGATCAGTCTTGAGATCACTAGATTCACTCTCTGGACGAACTACTCACCGAACTAGCTACCGAACTGTAGTTCGGTATGAGCCTCAGAAGACTGTTCAACCTCTCTGACCGAGCTCTTCACCGAGCTAAGTACCGAATTACAATTCGGCATGTCTGAGAGACTTGAAACACTCTGACCGGGCTTCATACCGGATTAAGAACCGAACTGTCACTAAAACTTTTCTTGGATTCGTATAATTGCTCTCTGACCGAATAGCTTACCGGGATGTCTACCGAATTAAAATTCGGTAAGTCTGATAATGCTCTCTGACCGAATAGCCTACCGGATTGTATACCGAACTCCTAATTCGGTATCGGTCTTCCTTTTGAAAATAAATTGACAACTCTAAAGCCTTTCTCAGATGGTAAATGCAATAATATGTAATCACTTATCCTAGATCACTTAAAGGGGTTTGTATTTGGGATAACTTATTTTGATAATCAACTTGTTTGCTTCTGTTGTACCCCTTTTGGTTGTTAACTAACCTGCATTGTGTATGGCATACTATTCTGTTTAATAAGACACATCTGTATGTGTTTGTTGGGCATTGGCTTACTAACCAGACATCGATAGTCTGACCCTTCGTTGTTTTCATTTTTGTTTTGTATGTTTTGAACACTTTTTGGGAATGGAAATTGCTGAGTTCAGACAGTCAGGTGGGATAGCAGGATATCACTAGCATCGAGCATCACATGGCATCCTCTTCAGACTCGGATTACATTTCTATTTCATTGTTGCTACACTTATTTTGTATTTGAACCCGCTGCACTATGTTTTGGATCGATTTTCAGATTAAGTACTTTTGAGATATTTTTATGTGATTTCCTTTCATTTGGAACTTATAGTCAAACTACTATTTGGTTTTGGATTTGTTTTGAACTATTTGAATTTGGATTTATAAGAACTGTAATTCAGATTTGAGTATGATTTGTACATCTGTTTATTTGTTATTTGTATGTTTGTATTTGCCTCCGCATGTGACAACCGGTCTCCGCGTTCCCTTTCCGTCGGGGCGGGGGTTCGGGTGTTATAAATAAGGTCATTTTTACCAATATTGACATTATCAAGTTATCAAACCACATTATCAATACATGTTTCTCAATGACATCAATTCTACCAATTTTGCATCATTTAGTTTCCAATGGAGTTCACAACAACATTCATCACAATAAACACAATCATGGTATCCAAACAAGAATGCATTACGGAATTTAAGTCTGTACCCTAACTGTAGCATCGAACCCCCATCCCGGCCGAGACCGTGATGAGAGCCCCAACCACCACATTATCAATTTACAATTCAAGTACGATTTTCAATAAACCAATCGAGTGATGAAATAAGTGCGGAAGACTTTAAAACGTAATATTTTCTCAAATGAAATTTTGGATTAGATATTAAATAAATAATGCTTATGTATACTTCAAAAAAAAATGTTCATTTACAATCATGAATTTATTTTACAAACATGATGAGTTTTTAAATACCCACAAGTACAAAATTAAATCCTTCACCATGAGAGCCTTAAGAACCATATGCCTTGCTCGATCAAACCTGAAAACAAGTTTTTGGGAAAAAGGAAAAAGAAGAAAAGAAGGGTCAGACACAAGCCTGGTTCGCATTCCTTATCCCAAACAATCACACACATATGATCTTACCTTTATGTCACAATGCAATGCACACACACGTCTTACATTTCTATTATGAGCATCCTTATGCTCAACTTATCACATAGAAGTCAAGCATAAATAATTCCTAGTAATCATTCATGCTAGTGCAACAATCAAGACATGTTATGTCAATTATAAATGATCATTATATGATTTACCAATCATAAGATTAATCTCGTTTTTCTTATCATTAATCAATATGTCCCATCAATCAATCAGAAGGTCAATCAAGACAATCATTTCAAGAGTCAATCCATCAAGCGATAATCATGTGATCATGCATTCAATTAAGGTTATCGATTAAGAAAATCAATTAATCGATCCATCAAGTCAAACAAGACAATCATCCAAAATGATCAATCAAGAGCCAAACCCCATTTAGTCCAAACAACCTAACTTTAAAGAAACCTTGACCTAATGTAACACTCTCGACACTTAGGACAAGACACAAGACAATTATCTAACAAGAAGAAATCAATCGGCATCATTACAAGGTTGACCATGTTACATAGCTCAAGTGTGATCAAATGCATTTCGAAAACATATTCATCAAAACAATACCCGTTATCCATTTAACCTTTGGAAGAATGAAAATAAATTTGTAGAAAACAACCCAAACAAATGATTAAAAGAATAAACCTTTGAGAGCATCTTCAAGTACTTATGATTTTGCATGAGTCTTTTAGCTTAATACAAAAGTGTTTTGTATATCAAAATCCTTTCCTTTAAGAAAATCGACCAATTGATGAGAAAATAACACTCGTAAGAATATTTAGCAAAATTTCAAGTCAATTTACATTTATACAATTCATAGATGGGATCAAACCATCCTGGATAAGTAATCTCTAAGCTTGAAATACTTAAATAAACAAGGTTTGGAGGAATTAGCATCCTAAGATAATTTTTTCAAATTTGAGGATGAAAAATAGCCCATTAAATCATTTAAAAATTATAATAATAAATAAATAAAAGTAGACATCAAAACAAGTTAAAATACAAGTGAAAACCAAGAGTAATAGCATGCAACACGGTCTGTCCGTGTATATACACACGGACCGTGTGGTTTTATTCCATTGACACTCAAAAGCAGCAGCTCACACGGTCTGACCGTGTTGATCTACACGGACCATATAAAGCCCTGTTTTTTGTAATAAAACTATATTATTGGAAACTAGACTCAATGACGAATCCGTGGCCGTAAACTGCGCCTAAATCGGAGTTCGGATGAGGGAGAATGAAGGTTTTGAAGTTCAAGCTAAAAACAAAAAAATTTCAACCACCCAGGCTAGTTTTTGAGCTAATTGCTCAACTCCAAAACACATCTGAATGACATTGGAATGCTTCCAAATTTTAAACATTCCATCTATTATCATCAAAAAACATATACAAATAATCCATTCTTCAAGAGACCCAACCATTTGGGTGAACAAAATTGAACAAGTTGCCTATTTGGTTAACTTGTTGCAGCAACAACACAAGTCTACAATTTTCAATTTCCAAGTTCTTACCTATTCTACAAATTCAAAACAAATTCAAGTAAAACCAAAACTTACCAACCAAGTTAATATCATGTTGATTATCAAACATTCAATATGATTCTCCAAATCATAATCCAGCCAATTAAGCCAACAAAAACTCATATTAACTTGACAAAAGCATATCAAGATCACACACTAGACAAGGGTATTGGACCAAGGGTTGGCTCACGAAACAAACATTTCAAATATCATGATCATGCACAAGACATATCATGTTCTCTTATTTATTCAAGTTCATTAAGAATTCCTAGCACCTAACCAATTTCCTCATCAAGTTATCATCAAGTTCAAGTTCGAGAACACTTTCAAGTTCATTAGCAAAATAATATCAATACATCATCAAGATTAATCATCAATAACATTTCAAGTTCAATAATAAGATCACTCCAAAGTTTTTATAATGACCATTGCTTATTAATTCATTTTTTTTAGCCAAATCATACAAGTCATTAATCAATTTCATCAATTTTTACAAGAATGTCCATAAACATAAGATAGCTTTCGAAAACGGGATCAAGATGGACCGAAGTCCCGAGACGGGCAAGCCCGTAAGTGAACCAAAGTTCCAAGATGGTCCTAGCACCGCAAGGATGAGTCGGAGCCGTAGGTGGATCGTCATCCCAAGACGGGTAAACCCGTGAACAAGACGGAGTCGTCACCCCGTAAGTAGACTATCTGTGCCTACTAAACCATGATATCTTCATGGGTCGAAGTACTTCTATCCCTAGGCATGCCTTTCATTCTACTATCTATAGCAAGTTTATGGGGCATTTCCACGATTACCAATTATCATTATCAATCATCATTTTCCATCATCAATTTCATTCAATCAAGACCCAACCAAGGGTAGTGCATCAATTATGCTAATTCCATTATTTTACCAGTCATTTCAAGACCATTCAAAGGTAATGCCATCAAATTAGCCTTTAATTCATCTTAGGCCATTATAAGACATTAAATTCATTTATTTTGCAAGAGGCAAGTATACATTTCAAGACTCAATTAACATCAATTATTATCGTCAATTATCAATAACAACAAATTCAATCCATTTCATCACAATACACACAATCACATCATTCAAGCAAGAATGCATTACGGAAATTAAGTCTATACCCTAACTCCGTCAAATCACAAATAATGTGGACATGGTCCACCCAAAATTTAATTCCCAAAGGCAGCGCCTAGCATGATTCTACATGCATCATAATCATGTTCTAACGCCCTAATATAGTAATAATGCTCATCACATCAAGTTTTTAATGGTTATCTTATTTAACCAATTTCATGACATATTAGCAATTAAACATGGATTCCAAGAATCAATCAATAACAATCAATCGTATAGGGCTAAAAACGGAAATACGAACCTCGCATCCGTAGATCCCAAGCTACAAGCTCGCTTTGTGCGATTCTAGTGAATTGCTAGACTTCCTCTAACACTAATAGAACACACTACAAGCATAATATCAACACAATCATCATCACAAGTCTTCAATACGATTCAAGCATCACATAACATAGCAATTAAGGGCATTAACACAAATAGATGAGATTAGGGTTCTACAAATGGGTTGGAATCAATCCAAAATCATTTACCAACATCCTAGGATCATTATTTAACAACATTTGCTGTAAAAAAATCATTTCCCCTCAAGTGAGAACAAAATATTAATAAGTGTAAAATTAGGGCTTTTATCTCTAAACACAAACGGAAGCTAGGACACTTGATTAAAATTGGAAATCAACTTAAAAACATTCCAAAACCATTCTAGAATCAAGATCAAACACTATTATTGAAACCCCAAAAGTGTAGAGAGAGAAGAAAATTACCATTGATGAATAAAGCTTTAGAGACACCCGAATAGCAACCAATGACCTTCTTGAAGGTTGTTGGAAGATTAAATGAGGTGTTGAAGGTGGATGGAAGTGATAAAATTAGAAGGTTGAAACTTAGGGTTTTGGCCATGGAGAAGAGAAGAAAACGTGTATGGAGGGGGAAGAAGAAGAGGGGAAAATATGAGTATAAGTGGTGGAGTGTGTGTTTTTATCACACATGTGGGCTTTGGTTTTGAATTGGGCCAAGTTTGGGCCAAATTCAATTTTGAGTCCGTTTTTCCACCGAAATTCGATTCCCCACTTCCGTACTTCTCCAAAAATTTATCTTCATATCTTGAATCAAAAACCACCACTGATTTAAAATTTTCAAATTTTCCCGCTAAGAGGGGCAAAATGATAATTACGATAAAAATTGACGTTTTAGCTCAAAATTGACAATTTTTCAAATCTAAAAATAATTTGGAGTCTATGCTTCCAATGGAATAAAGTTTTATTCTAAAAACCCAATTTCAGTTTGAAAGTCCATTTTTAAATATTCAATTTCAAATTGAAATAAAGGTTTTTGATCCTAGTCTTTTATTTGAAAATAATTTTTCTAATCTCATCATTGCCCTTAATAGTATTTCGATTTATTCCGACGAGGAAAGCATCAAAAATCAAATTTTCAAAAATTTCAAATTGGCACAAAATTTAGGCCCAATTTGTGGACATTACACTAACTCCGTCAATTCACAAACAATGTGGACTTAGTCCACCCAAACTTCAATTCCCAAAGGCAGCGCCTAGCATGATTCTACATGCAACCATTCATGCTCTAACGCCCTAATCATGGCAATAATGATCAATACACTCAATTTGGATGATTATCTTATTAATCCAATTTCATGGCATATTTACTATTAAAAATGCATTGCAAGCATCAATAATAATAATCAATCGTGTAGGGCTAAAAAAGGAAATACGAACCTCGCATCCGTCGATCCACAAGCTAGAAAGCCGCTCCTGTGAGGGTTTCCACTTGTTAATAATCATCACCAAAATACAATTACCACACTACAACCATCCATACACACCACAATATCATTACATGGTTCCAACACTTAAATTATCATACAAAAATTCTATTAAGGGCATTAGTATACTAATGAGATTAGAGATCTTCAAGATAGGTTAGAATTAGCCCAAAATTATTTAGCAACCATCTAGGATCATCAATTAACAATTTTCAATATTTAAGAACACAAAAACTCAATTTATTCAAGTTAGGGATTTTGACAAAATAGACATTAGAGTCAAAAACCATTTTAATTCAATTGGAAGCTAATAGCACTCTATTTAATCTCAATAACCATCTATAGGCATCAAAACCCATATATCATCAATTTTATACTCATCAAGTGTAGAGACAATAGGTAAAAATGAACCTAGCTCTATTGGAAGCTTAAACACATAATAACAATTCAAAATCAACCCAAGAACTTTATAAAAGCATTCAAGAACTAAAATTAATAAGCTATTTTCGGATTAAAAATGAGTAGAGAGAGGAGGATTTTACCTTGAAGAGGAAAGACTCTAATATGGTGAAATAACCTCCTTAAAGCTTAATGAAAGTGAAAATAGAATTATTTTTGGTAGCTTTGGTGGTGGAGAGTGAAAGTGGGTGGCTAGGGTTTCATGGTAGTATAGAGAAAAAAACATAAGGAGAGAATGAGGGTGTTTGGGAAGAAGGTGAATAGTAACCTTAAAGTGGGGTGGGTTTCATGACTAACAAGTTGGGCTTTTAAATTGGATTGGCCCAAATGTGGGTCCAATCCAATTTCGAGCCCGATTAATCTCGAAACCCAACTCTGTCACTTCGATTGATTTGTAAAAATTTTATTTCAATATTTTACATCAAAATAGCCACCGGTTTTAAAATTTAAATTTTCCGCTTAATAGGGGTAAAATGGTAATTTTACCAAAAATGAACGTTTTGACCCAAAATCAATATTTTTGTCAATTTTCAATTTAAGTAGACTTTAAGCTCCCAATTGAATCATAGTTTTCCCTTAAACATCAATTTTCGATTACGAAGCCAATTTAGTAATATTCCATTTTTGAATTAATAAAAGATTTTTTTTATCCTAGACTTTTTATCTCAAAATAATTTTTCCTAATCTCATCATTGCCCTTAACATTATTTTCGACTTATTCCGAAGTGGAGAGTATCGAAAATCAAACATGTAAAAATTTCAAATTGGCCTTAAATTTTGGGCCCAATTTGCGGACGTTACATCATCCACCTCATAGTAACATTCCAATAGTGTTAGGGTTTGTCAGTGGTGTAGAGAGAAAATGAGAGGGTTATTTTCTTGAGAGAAATGTAGAGAGAGGGGGGGAGTTAAAGAGTGATGGAGAAAAGAGTGGTAGGTAGATTGAAAAAATTAATTTTGAAATAAAATGTGTAGTGTTGGAAGCATCTGTTTACGACATTTTGTATAATGAAAGAAAAAGACGAATCATCCGGGTAATATGAATATTTAAAAATCATATTTAATACATCTATTATTTCAAATATTATTTTTACATACTTTAAGCATATTTGTGAAATATTTGCCTAACGGAGAATAATAAATGTGTAAGCATACCCGCAGGCTTAGAGCTGTCTAAAGATAAAATTAAAAATATGGCACTTTTGGAGTTGGATGATATATTGCGTCCATGTGGTATGGTCATTCGTAGTTTTGAAACCATGTCTTAACTGTTTTCAAAAGGATGCGGCGCCACACACAATAGGTTATTACAAGCATAGATTAACTATACAGTCACCGGCTTGAAAAGTGACCATGATAACTTTATGAATAATGCGACAAATAAATAAAAACTTGTGTACAACATGATCCTGGATGATGTGAATAAGGGAAAATGAGGTTTATTTTTCCTAAATGACTATGGAGGTACAAGAAATACTTTTGTGTAGAAATGTTTAGCTTCAACTCTAAGATTACAGAATCAAATTGTACAAACGGTGGCCTCAAGTGGAATTGCTTCACTTCTACTGCCTGGAGGAAGACTGCAAATTTGACATTCTCTATCCTATTGACTCTTACTAAAGGTTCAATGTGCAACATCTCTCTTGGAAGCCACTAGGTCGAGTTGCTTATAAAGGCAAAACTAATCATAAGGGATAAGATGTCAATGGTGCATAAGCATTACTTCGAGGCAGTAGACACGACATTCAAGGATATTGAGAGATTGTATATTTGATATTTACATCTCATTGTCTCCTACTGAAGATTCAACGTGCAACATCCCTCTCAAAAGCCACAAGGCTAAGTTTATTATAAAGGCAAAACTAATCATATAGGATGAGACGCCAATGATGCACAAACATTGCTTTGAGGCGGTAGACGGAACTTTAAAGGAATTGATGAGAATTGTTGACCTCGAAAATGAAAATCTATCAGTTCGATGACAAGACTATTATTTTTGGATGAGATTTTAGGCAGATTCTGTCCATCATACGAAAGGTAGTAGAAAACAAGTGGTCAATGTAACGATAATTCTTCATTTCTCTGGAAGTACTGCACGATTCTGAGGTTGACTAAGAATATGAGACTCTAACCAATGTTATCGTCTATAGGGTCTTCTACTTTTAAAAACTTTGCAGACTAGATTTTAAGCATCGGTGATGGTACTGTAGGAGAAAAAAAATACAGGAATCACCAAAATTGATATGCCTGAAGATATGTTGATAGAAGAATCTCCCAATCTGCTCAATTCATAATGGAAGCAATATATCCTTCTTTCGATCGACATTTTGATACTACATACTTGCACGAGCGCGCTATACTTGCTCCGACCCTGGATTTGTTAGAAAAGGTAAATGATTACATGACATCACTGAATGTTAATGACGAAATGATTTACCACAATTCGGATTTGGTGTGCCAATCGAATACGATGATCGATATATTTACTGACCTTCATACTCAAGAATTCTCAAATAGCATTAAGTGCTCGGGTTTTCCGCTTCATTAACTTAAACTTAAAGTTGGTTTACCGATGATGCTATTACGAAATATTGATCACTCGGCAGGACTACGCAATGGTATAAGTTTGATCTTTACAAGGTTAGGAAAAATAGTCTTAGAAGTTAAAGTCATTCAAGATCCAAATGTTAGGTAGAAGGTGTTGATACCGTGACTTACATTGACGCCGTCAGAATTGAAACTACCGTCCAAATTCAATAAGAGACAATTCCCTATCTCTGTGTCATTTGCAATGACCATAAATAAGGGTCAGGGACAATCTCTAAATAATATAGGTCATCTCAAAATACCTATTTTCAATCACTAATCGTAAAGATCTAAAAATACTTACTTTAGACAAGCATGACGCAGTACAGAAAACCACAACCAATATTACATTCAAAGAAGTCTTCCCAAACACTTGATAAATGTAAAATTTGAATGTTATCTAACACAAAATTTATGTAATTTATCTAATAAGTTAAATTATTACATTTTCTTTTCTGAGAGCAATAAAACTGCAAATACTAATATATGTATTGATTTTGATAAAGAGTATTTCACCGCGAGATGCATCAAAGAAATTGAAAATAAGTGAGATTAATGATAATTTTGCTCAATTTTACATGGTTTGATCCCCACAATACTAATAGAATGAAAATATATTCATATTTAATTGGATCTTTTTAATCTTTTTTTTTCATCTCTGTTGAATTTTATTTCCTTTTTGTTTAATTTTTTATCGATTAATCGAGACATCTTATGATGTATTATTCGTTTTGTAAGAGATTTTACATTTAATTATTTATTGATCATAAAAATTTTCAAAAATTAATATTTAGTTTACATTTTAACACCGTACTACACTAGTCCGAAATTCTAATTTTAATTACTATAAAATTTAATTTAAATTTGGCTCCCACTTATAATTATCAAATTTCCACCCACCTGCTTTTCTTATTTTGAAATAATAATCCACTAAAAATTAAATAATTAAATAATTACTTTTTTTAACAATTTAATGAATTAAGTAACATGACAAAATGATCACAATCCTGTTTACAATAATTATACTCATATAGAGAAAGGACACTTCTAGTGGAAGTTGTATGTATTAACA
This sequence comes from Cardiospermum halicacabum, assembly GCA_031304145.1. NCBI lineage: Eukaryota > Viridiplantae > Streptophyta > Magnoliopsida > Sapindales > Sapindaceae > Cardiospermum > Cardiospermum halicacabum. The sequence continues at coordinate 12,205,469 of CM062396.1, read as the reverse complement.
TCAGACCTTTTTTAATTGGATGTTTTTGGAATTACTTTATTTATATATATATATATATATATATATATATATTATTCAAACAACAAATAAGATGTTTTAAAAATTCCGATCTTTTCCACCTAATTTTTTATTTTATTTTATAGAATTACTAATTTCAACCGATTTTTGATTTTTTTTTTTTTTTTTAAATAGAATTTTTAGTTATCTATTTAAGTCCATATCTAAAATTTAAGATGTCTAAATTTATCTGCAATACACCTCAAATTTAGTAGATTTTCGTATAGACCGTTTTAAGTTATTTGAATGGAGAGTTACAGAATATTTTAGAGAAGAATTCTAATACGAATATTTTAAAAAATAATTTCAAAAGAGAATATTATTGAAAAATAATTAGTTCAATTGGTTGTAGCTACTTTTAACCATTATTATGCAGTTCGAAACACAAACACAACAATTGAGTTGAAAAATGGTTCATCAATGCAAAATAGTATCTTCTGAGACAGAAGAGAAGAGAGACTTGAATTACAAGAGTAAAGTTTAAACAGACGGGAAAATACACTAAATAAATAAGATAAAATCATGGGAAGACAAAATTACTTGTAAAAAGATTACATATGCATAATATAACCTAGTACACACAAGCAAACTTGGTTTTACATCTGCAGAAGCTAGAAAATTGCATATTTTGAGATCCCTTTCATGTCCACACAAAGGTCCCTCTTCCAAGTTTCTTGATCACTCACTACTTCTCCCCCATTATAGATTTTAGTATACAAAGTAGACCGGCTTCATTCTGTCGATTCAGGTAATATTTCTGCAAACAGAAAGTTTTCTGTTTCTCAGTAAGGCGATACATTCTCAGCAGAATATTCGAAAAATGTTTAGCAGATGAAAACATTAAGTTACCAGATCAACAAGCATGTCAAACACTCTGTACTTTGCTAGGCATTTCTTTGGGTTTTACAACTTCCTCCTGCGGTCATAGAACAAACTCAAGAATGTCAAAAAGTATCTTTGCAATGAAGAGTAAACACGACGGAGATTCAGCTAAGGGAAATTTAGTCTGGGAAAAGTATAGACATTGTCTTGTCATAGGAAGTACACAAACTTCAAATGCAGTTTATGTTTCTACTCAGCAGCACATGAATTTTATAACAGAATGTGAACCACTGTCTACATAGAAACAAAATGAATCTAATGGCGAAGAATTGTAGAGCCAACTACATAAATGCCATATTGAGCTAAGAAGGGCATGAAATTAGTCAAAGAAACACATATCAGCTGTGACATTCAAATATTTGGAGGTAGGTATAATACCAGACAGAAAGAGGTGTTTAGTTAATCTTAATATCTGCAAGTGCACACTATGGTCACTTCCATAGAAAGGATCTTCATTGATCAAATCTTAAGTAACACTTTCATGCAGACAATGAAAATTTCATACCAATGATGAGGCAAGAACAAACACAAAAGATACAAAAGTCATTACTTTGAAGCTACTTCAGATGTATCTTCAACAACTACTATCAAACATATAAAATCTAAAGTATATACATTGCCAGCATCATCCCACCCGCTAAACACAGGCTTAAAGGTAAAGAAAACGATCATCACACAAAAAATAGAAATGCTAACCCTTTAACTGTTACAAACCGAATCAAATTAAGCTTACCAGTCCCTTGTTCTCATAGTAATCATCCAACGCCCATTGATACTTTGACTGATTCAATCCAAACCAACGTGCCAAATGATCATCCAAGCTCGAATGAGCTGCAAAATCTCCCCTTTAGACTTCGCTCATAGCATATAATTTTTAAAACATAAGGACTACATCTTATATTTTATCTCTACATTGATTTCATAGTACAATCAAAATACCCATTTCATCTCTCACATTTTCTGAGCAACAAAGCAGAACCCCAGCTCAAAGATTAAGTTCTTATCTACAAAATTTTCCCAAAAATCTAACATCAAATACTTGTTTCCCTTGACTTTTTCCTTCAAATTTTCCATTACCAAACAAGTAAGTTCACATTGAAGCAGAGGTTAAAAGCAACTTAAACAACCCAAAAGCTAAAAGGAAACAAACAAGATAAAAGATCCAGAGCCAAACAAAAAATGAGTGACACAGAGAGGTAGAAGAGATACCATTTTGGACCTTGTTGACGGCATTTCTAAAGAAGCCAGAAACAGAGGCATCAGCATCAGGCTCAACTGACTTGTGGATGATTTGTGGAGGAGGCTGGACAGGAGGAGCCACCACTTTTTGTGGAGGTTCGAAGCTGGGCTCTGAGGGTTTAGGGGTAGAAGGTGGAGTGACAAACACCGTGTACGGCCCGATTTTGCCGATCGTCGGCGGAGGAGTGGAAGGGTCTTTGATGGGCATTGCTCACTAAAGTTAAAAGACAGTGAGTGAGAACAGAGAGAGAAAAGCACGCACGACACAGAGAGTGTGTGAAAGTAGATACTTATAAAAACAGTAGAAGACAGCCCAGCTGCAAGTGTAGAATTTTAGTAATATAAAATTTAAGAGAGGTTTTATTATTATTTTTAAAATTTTAAAATAATTGTTTTCTTAACGGATTTAATTTTAATATTATAATAAAAATTAAATTTAATTAAATTATTTATCCAGTAATTGTAATTCATGGAGAGAGAAACGAGAGTGAAGTAACCAAGAACACAACAGAAGTCTCAAACTTGTTCGCAACACAAGTTGGGATGGTTTTAGATCTTTGTCGTTGTTCACTGTACTTTCATGTGCTTTTTTTCTTTTGGAGGAGATAAAGAGATTTCATTTTCTTTTATTAAAATAATTGGACCCAAGAATTTATCAACACTGCTTTTGGTAACCTTTGTATTATGCTCATGGTTTCTACTAGGATTTTTATTTATAATTTTTTTTTTCAATTTCAGGGAAATTTTGGAATTATTATAATAAGCAAACCAAAACCATATAAATTCAGAAGAGTATAGAAAAAAGCAAATATAGTCTGTCCTTAAGGACAAATAAAATTGGGCAACAAGTTACGAAGTAGGAATAAAGTGTTTTTAATTTTCTAGTAGAAAGCGTTTTGGTGTCCTTTGAAAGAATCTAGAACATGTTGAGAGGTCCATATATCAATTTATATCTACCATTGCAATGAATGTGGAAATAGTTGGATAATCAACTCCATCAATGCATGAATGATGAAAAATCGTAAAGAAAAGTTACATATACTATTTTAGTCAAAACTTATGCAAGGTTCATTTATAGAAAGAAAATCTACCTCAACTCAACTAGCATATCTTATCTGATCCAATCTGCTCTTGCTGACAAACTCCACACATCCTATTACAAGTAATTCATGTGATTTTTTGACGTTTAATCTTAAGCACTACCATTAAGATAAATAAATATTACCAATCCAAAAGAAAAGGATTTGTTGTATAATTAACTTTCATTGAGCTTGCTTCCAAGTTAACTGATGAATGGAAAGTATTAAGAGAGTGTGAAAGAAAAACAATTGAGCATGAGGCATGATCGAACACCTGTTCTTGACGATTCGCCATCTGAACTCTAGTTGAACATATTTGGAAGGGGTCGAACAGCCATGAAAGCATCTACCATCTGAAAGAGGGGAAATATGTGAAGATTATTACAGGACAGTCAAGCGCTTCTACTGACTTTATGTAACTAGATGAAGTTTCAGACTATTCGGTTCACTAAGGATGTGGGGAGCTTACCTCATCAGTGACAGCAGCTCGAGCTGTTTGATGTCTTTCGACCATTTCAGTCAAAACTTGAGTCAGGCGCTGCTTAACTTCCCCAGTTAGCATACGCCCAGCACCATACTCCTAGAAGAGAACACAAATGTACCATGATTGTTAAAATTATCCAAGTGATTGATGCTATTTGCGGTGGTCCCATAATCGAAGTTTATAAACCAAAGTTATAATCTCACCTGTTTTATGTGTTCCAGTTCAGCATCATCCTCTAGGAAGAAACTTAAGTATTTGACTGGTATGTCAACCTGATAGATGCACAGAAATTGTATCAAACTATTCTAAATTCCGAGAAAGAAGTAATATTAGTGTATACATATAAAGTAAAATCTGGATGAACAAGTACTTGTCCCTTTCCTTATCCCATTTCTTAGCACATTTTACTAAATATGCATATTTTCATATAAATATGGATAAGAACATACTAATTTTTAAATTTGCATTCTTCATCACACAAGCCTAGGACAATAACAAATACAATTCTTGGTCTGAAATCCATTCATATCCACTATATAAACTCTCCGGTTTCACTGTATTATAAATTTTAATCTTCCTCTAGTCTTGATAAAGTGATGCCTAACTACATTCATACATTAATCAGGCCATTCTTCAGCTATCTATCTCTATCCTAGTGCTCAATACTTAAATATACCAGGACCTTTAAAAGATCACATTGATTATCTCTATAGCACCTCAATCAACTTACAAATAGTTTCATTTTGTATAAATTTCATCTTCATGAGATGAAATCAATCTTAAGATACACATTTCGGCCACAATCAATTTGCATAAATGTCCTTGACGGACCAATCCATACAGCATAGTTGGGCCAAACTGGAATCCAAGAAGTTACTATTCAATTCAATAGGAATCTAGCTTTTTTAAGGAAGACTCCTATGGCCTTTTTCCAAATAATCAAACCTATGTTGATCCTGTCCTCAATATCTTAGATATAACCCCTTAACACTACATAATGGACCCCATGCATATAAATTTCCAAGAAGCTCCCCTATTACTTTAGCATACTTCATATGCATTTCTCTCTTCATCACCATCCCACCATGACACTTTTCTTGATACCTTATTAAGTGCTTTTTCCGTATCTTAAAGACTATAAAATAAAAGGCAAATGAAAATAAAAAATTAATACCTCAAGATTAGCCCCAAGTTTTCTGTGTAATTCCACAGTTTCCCGTCCACCGGAGAAGGCATACTTGTTTATCTACAGAAACTAGCACAGATACTACTTAGTTATTCACAGGCAGGCCAATTTTCCTTTAAGAGTTCATTATTAATCACAGAATGCAAGTTAAGCAATATATGAAATATTGATATCACATAATTTTTTTTTTTAAAAAAAAAAAATAAATAAATAAATAAACAGCAACAAATCTAATCTGATGAACAAATTGACTTCAAAGGAACCAAACAAAAGAGCATCTGAAAGACATTTTTCATATTGTGGCAACACACAGCGATAAAAAGCACAATAACTTTGAGCTTGTACAAGAAAACAACTGCAGCTTTTTGTTACCTGCTCACCTATTACCAGATTTTTAATTACTTTCATGTCCATACAGCAGGTCAAGCAATGACAATGCTCTTTTCCTTCTAACTTACGGCCATTATAATCTAAACTATGAGTCCCAATTTAAAACATGTTATTATGACCTATTACTATTTAAACATTTCAATTCAGTTGGCCTCTTCAATTCCATAGTTCTTAGTATAACTTGATCGTGCTCTAGGAAACCATGACAAGCTATTCATTTTTCCCTTATACCAGTAGCCTAAAGTAGAATTTTGAAAATGAAGAAAATAGTTAAATTTTGCAAGCATGACATTAAAGACATATCAAGTGTTTGCCAAACAATACAAGGTTGAGTAGTTTGAGCAAAAAAATAGCAACCATATTCAGATAATAGGTAACCATATGAAACAAATTTCTCCACCTGAGCAAAACATGCTACTGATGAAACCCCAAAAACAGCATAAGTATCAAGAGAGTAGATATTCCAAATGTGGCTTACGTTAAAAAGTATAAGAATCAAACCTTGTTCTTGATAACTTTCCCAGTGTCAGTCACATAAATAGCAGAATTGGGATCACTGGCTGACATTTTTCCATTTTCCCCCTGCATTCAAGGAATGTAAGTAACATGCCAGCAACAATTTCACGGAGACAAATTAATAACAATCAAACCAAATATGAATATTGTTCCTATACAAAATTCTATGTCTACATAATACAAAATGCTGATTCTGCAGATATTACCCATGCTTGTCAGTTAGAAAGTAATTACAATGACACATCAACTGTCTATTTTACTAATCTATCTTGAAAGTACTTATCAGGTTGATACGGACTCGTGATACGGAAAAGACTCAAAATATTTTTAAGAAAAAAATAAAAATAAAAAGCAATAGTAACAATAATAAGAATTGGTATGTAAGTATTCTAAATTATTCTCCATAATACATTTATAATTTAATCTTAATAACATTCATTACTAAAATTTATCTAAAAATAAACTTATGTTCAAATATCTTGAAAAAATTTATAATCCTAGTTAATAACCTTAATGACCAGTTTTGTTTCAACCACGATTTTACTAAAGTGAATAACTTTAAGCCACTTCTTCGATCAACTTCCAGCCACTTCTCCAATCAACTTCCGTAGCTTCTTCGATCGGCTTCAAAGATTTTATTGATGAAATTTTATTTTATTTTATTTATTTTTTTATAAGTTCATCTTTTCTAGGGTTAGGTTTGTTTTCTCGTATTTTTTCTAAATTAATTCAATAATATTTAGTTTATATTTATCTATTTTTTATTTTTAAATAATAATTCGTATATACTATACGGCCCGTATTACGAATTAAGACACTATTAAAAAATAACACTTTAAATACGGCCGTTTCGACACAGATTTCTATTCATACGGCGTATAAACCGTTTAAACAGCCGTACCACACCGTTTTTTCAATCATTGGTTCATCAAACTAGGCCAAAGATACACATACTTCACTTGTTTTGCAAGAGAATTGTCAACTTGTACACTAAACAATAAAATGTCAGTGGAAGAAGTATAAATCTGAGAGTAAAGAACTATTATGATTAGCTGTAATTAGAATGTAAGTAACTGTCGTAATTAGCTGATTGATTAGCTGATCATTAGGGATTGATTAGCAGGATTGATTAGCTGATTATTAGGGATTAATTTCCTTTATTATACCTATGTAGCACTATATAAATCCCCAACACTTGAGGGAATAATCAAGTAAATATTTCTCCTCATTCTTCTATTCTACATGGTATCAGAGCTTACAAAGGGTCTGATTTCTTCTCTCCTCTTTTCTTCCTTTCCCTTCTAAGGGTTTTCTTTCTTCCTCCTCCAAAACTTTTCCGATTACTATTTTGTTTCTACATACTATAAAATAAAAAAAAATAAAAAATAAAAAAAAATGAGCGAATCTACTCTGGTTAAGCCGCTCAAGTTCTCTTACCCTCTTAGTGGAGCTAGAATTCTTCCTTCACCTGGTAATTGCATTACTTTGTCAAGATCAAAATATGAAGAGTATCCAACTCCGAGCAGCCAAACACCAAGCCCAACAACAGTCATTCAACATATCTAAGTCTAGCACTCCAATTGCTTGCCTGACTCATTCCTCAACTGTCAATCCTTGGATACTTGATTCTGGCGCTTCCGATCATATTTTTGGTAATGAAACTTTGTTCTCTAATCTTATCCCTACTCCAGACTCATCCACAGTCACTTTGGCCAATGGTTCCCACACTAAAGTTAAAGGCATTGGGACAGTTCAACCTATTCCATCCGTAACTTTGCAATCTGTCTTGTTTACCCCAGACTGCCCTTATAATTTAGTTTCCATAACCAAACAGCTTAACTGCATTGTTTCTTTCATAGCTGACTATGTTTTTGTGCAGGATCGGCGTACGGGGAAGATGATTGGAATAGGATATGAGTCACAAGGCTTGTATTACATGTCCCCTCCGAAAGCCACTGTTACCTTAGCTTCTACTGCTTCCGCTGAACTTCTTCACAATCGTTTTGGTCATCCTAGTCTTCTAAAACTTAAACATTTAGTTCCTAATTTATCTTCATTAAGTGTCTTAGAATGTGAGTCTTGTCAACTTGGGAAAATATCTCGTTCTTCCTTAAGATTATTACTCATAAAGCTTTGGCTATGTTTGATATTGTTCATTCAGATATTTGGGGTCCTAGTCGTGTTAGTACAACTTTGGGATTTAATTATTTTGTTACTTTTATTGATGACTATTCTCGTTGTACATGGGTGTTTTTGATGAAAAAGCGTTCTGAATTGTTCTCTATCTTTCAAAAATTTTATGCGGAAATTCGAACGCAATTATAAAAATTGACAATGCACAATGCCCGAGAATACTTCTCTCAACAATTTAACGAGTTTATGTTTTCTCAAGGTATTCTTCATCAATCTTCTTGTGCTTACACACCCCAACAAAATGGGATTGCCGAAAGAAAGAATCGACATCTTATTGAAACAGCACGAACTTCTTCATAATCAAGTTCCACATCATTTTTGGGGGAATGCAGTTCTTACTGCTTGTTTTCTTATTAACAGGATGCCTTCTTCTGTTTTACATCATCAAAGTCCTCACTCTGTTTTGTTTCCCAAACAGGAGCCTTTTCGCCTCACTCTTCGTGTTTTTGGAAGTGCTTGTTTTGTTCATGATCATACTCCTGGCCGGGACAAACTTCAACCAAAGTCCATTAAGTGTATTTTCTTAAGGTATCCTCGTCATCAAAAAGAGTATAAATGTTACGACCCTATCTCCTCTAAGTTCTTTATCTCTGCTGATGCTACCTTTTTTGAAACTACCCCTTATTTTCCTAAACAGCCAGAGCTTCAGCAATCTGTTAATCATATTCTCCCCTTTCCTATTATTCCTCCTCCAGCTACATCTCGCCCACTTCAGGTCTATTCTCGTCGTCCTACTACTAACCCTATTTTTAATACAGATATACAGTCCAGCGACTCACCTCATATTCCAGTCTCGTCTCCTACACCGGTCATGCCAATCACAGAAGCAGAACCTGAACCCATTGCTCTTCGAAAAGGTATTCGCTCCACTCGTAATCCTCATCCTATTTATAATTTTTTGAGCTATCACCGATTATCTCCTTCATATTATGCATTTGTTTCCACATTGTCTACTGTTTCTATTCCTAAAACTGTCAGCGAAGCACTTACCCATCCTGGTTGGTCTGCTGCTATGACTGAAGAAATGACAGCTTTGCATAACAATGGTACATGGGAGCTTGTTTCTTTGCCTCCTGGTAAGAGCATTGTCGGTTGTCGATGGGTTTATACTGTTAAAGTTGGACCAGATGGTAAAATTGACTGATTAAAGGCTAGGCTTGTGGCAAAGGGATACACACAGGTTTATGGCCTTGATTATAGTGATCATATTCCAGTCTCGTCTCCTACACCGGTCATGCCAATCACAGAAGCAGAACCTGAACCCATTGCTCTTCGAAAAGGTATTCGCTCCACTCGTAATCCTCATCCTATTTATAATTTTTTGAGCTATCACCGATTATCTCCTTCATATTATGCATTTGTTTCCACATTGTCTACTGTTTCTATTCCTAAAACTGTCAGCGAAGCACTTACCCATCCTGGTTGGTCTGCTGCTATGACTGAAGAAATGACAGCTTTGCATAACAATGGTACATGGGAGCTTGTTTCTTTGCCTCCTGGTAAGAGCATTGTCGGTTGTCGATGGGTTTATACTGTTAAAGTTGGACCAGATGGTAAAATTGACTGATTAAAGGCTAGGCTTGTGGCAAAGGGATACACACAGGTTTATGGCCTTGATTATAGTGATACCTTTTCCCCTGTGGCCAAAATAGCATCAGTCCGCCTCCTCCTCTCTTTGGCAGCCATTTATCAGTGGCCCCTCCATCAACTTGACATAAAAAATGCTTTCTTGCATGGGGAGTTGGCCGAGGAAGTATATATGGAGCAACCTCCTGGTTTTGTTGCTCAGGGGGAGTCTGGCTTAGTATGCCGACTACGGCGATCTCTCTATGGCCCGAAACAATCTCCACGTGCGTGGTTTGGAAGATTTAGTGTTGTTGTCCAACAATTTGGTATGCGTCGAAGTGATGTTGATCATTCAGTTTTCTATCGACATGGAGACCATGGGAAATGTACTTATCTAGTTGTTTATGTCGATGATATTGTCATTACTGGCAATGATCATGACGGGATTTCTCAACTGAAGCAACATTTATTTAACAACTTTCAAAATAAAGATTTGGGAAAGCTGAAGTACTTTCTCGGGATTGAGGTAGCACAGTCAAAGACAGGCGTTGCAATTTCACAAAGAAAATATGCCTTAGATATACTAGAAGAAACGGGTATGATGGATTGCAAACCCGTGGATACTCCTATGGATCCCAATGTGAAGCTTATTCCGGGACAGGGGGAGCCATTTGAAGATCCCGGTAGATATCGGAGACTTGTTGGAAAACTAAACTATCTTACTATCACACGACCGGATATATCTTTCGCAGTAAGTGTGGTTAGTCAATTTCTTCAGTCTCCGTGTGACAGTCATTGGGATGCTGTTGTTCGCATTTTGAGATATATCAAAGGCACTCCTGGGCAAGGTCTGGTATATGAAAATAAGTGTCATACACAAGTGGTTGGCTATTCTGATGCAGACTGGGCAGATTCTCCCTCTGATAGACGGTCCACTTCTGGTTATTGTATCATGTTTGGACGGAATTTAATATCATGGAAAAGTAAAAAGCAAGAGGTTGTAGCTAGGTCAAGTGCAGAAGCAGAATACCGAGCCATGGCATTAGCCACTTGTGAACTTGTTTGACTCAAACAACTTCTTCAAGAGTTGAAGTGTGGAGAAATGAAACAAATGACATTGATATGTGATAATCAAGCGGCACTCCATATTGCTTCAAATCCAATGTTTCATGAAAGAACGAAACATATTGAGATCGATTGTCATTTTATCAGACAAAAGATAGAGTCGGGATGCATATCTACCTCCTTTGTCAGTTTGAATGATCAATTGGCAGATATTCTTACCAAATCTTTATGCAAGAGTCGAATTGAATACATTTGTGGCAAGCTAGGAACCTACAACATGTACGCTCCCTGAGGGGGAGTGTTATGATTAGCTGTAATTAGAATGTAATTAACTGTCGTAATTAGCTGATTGATTAGCTGATCATTAGGGATTGATTAGCTGATTATTAGGGATTAATTGTTTATTAATTTCCTTTATTATACCTATGTAGCACTATATAAATCCCCAACACTTGAGGGAATAATCAAGTAAATATTTCTCCTCATTCTTCTATTCTACAAGAACAAACAGAAAAGCTTATGCCAAAAAGAAAAGACCTCAGTATAGCCAAGGCCCTATAACATGAGATGAGACCCTAACATTATGCTAGTAACCAGTAGACCCTAAAACCAAGCTGATTGGGAAGAAAAACAAGATTTTGGCACTTTAACAAGCCCACCTAACACCCTTTTGTTTTTTCAAGTTGTTCCTCAGAATTGTTTGCTAGAACAAATAATATTTTCAAGCCTTCTTCACTATATTGATTCAATCACCTGACCTAATTATCAAATCAAGTGTTCTTTTCAGATCCATAAATAGTTTAATAAAATTTTGACACCTTGAATCAGAAGATTGGATGTTATGGTCTGGCAAGGGTGATTTAAATAAATTGCCAGTTCTTCAGCTAAATTCTTAGGTAATGAGATGATCCATATTTCTAAATTAACAAGAATATCAGCAGAACCATAACCAAATGAGAACATGTCCATAAGAAATTATTCAGCTTGAACAAAAGTCAAATCTGACCTTTAGTTTAATGCACTCATTAACATGCTAATTATTTCAAGGCATTTGACATATTATGTACACATCTCTGAACTCACAATGATGTTTGAAACATCAAATTCATTTCCACAAACCTTTTCTTTTCCTTTCCGAGGCTAGGATCATGATTCAAGGCCACAATAATTCAAAAGAAGCAAATATTTGCAATTAAAATTTGAAGTTGAATATAAAAATACCTGGAGAGCAGGGAAGAATGATGATTCAATTAATGCAGGTTTGTGATATCCTATACGAGGGGCAACGTCTCTTGTCATTCTAAAATAAGGATCCTGAACATATCAAACAAGCACCAAAATTTTTCTTTCTTTCAGGATTCAAAACAATACTACAAAACTTCCATAGATATGGACCCCTACACAATCTATATAGAAATATAGAGAAGGGAAATAATAGATATCACAGCATTTGGGTAAGATAAAAGATAATCAGAACACATTGAAAATAAATCAGACCGATATGCAAACATTGTATAGCGTGTCCAAAATTAAGATTTATCCCACAAAGCAAATTGCCACCAAAGAAAAGTAATCAGCATAAATACTTCATATCCAAATTGTAAATGATACATATTCAAACTTAAATCTAATAAAAAAGAGGTATTCATTATAGCTTATATTTTGATGCAACAAAATTTTAAACTATCATTTGATACTTCAGTATTCTTGGAGGAAAAAAATTGTATTAATTAGGAAAGGACATAACCTGGTCAATGGCGCAAGGAATTAAGCAACGAAGATTATCTTTGCCTGAGAATAGGTGAGGGAAAGAACTAGGAAATGATGGAACTGCCTGCATGAAACAAATGATAAACAAAAGTTATTTCGGCAAGGCATAGAATTAACTAGTTGCCAAAACTATAGTGATTATGATTACCATTCCCAGAAACAGATTTAAATTAAATAAAATGAAGTGCCTAGTAGGCAAGGCACAACCATTGGCAATTCCAAAATTTAAAATTTAAAAAAAAAATTAAAAAAAAAAGAAAAAGAAAAAAGAAGAAGCAAAAAGTAAGCATACATAAGCCATTGAGCAATCATGTAGCTTCTTTCTCTTTACCAAGGATTTATTATTATAACATTCTTGCAGACAAAAAAAGTGTATCATAGTTTGCATATACATTTAAAAAGCAGTCACAAATATTAAAAAAAAAAAAAAAAGAAAGTATAGTATCTTAGTAGTTTGCTAGCACAACAAATGTGTACTAAAACATTAAAAAATAATCAAGATAGTGATAGAATCAGTTAATACAACCAGAATTCAAATGAAACCTTAAGCCGTAAATAAGTAACATGGACAAATAGATGTAAGCACTTAAATATGTAGGACGAAGAATGCAGAAATATACCTGAACTGGCGGAAAACTAACTTTCCCAATATGATCTTCCCCAGTGAAACCAAATATTCCAACAACCTAAATATTAATAACAAATAGCTGAATAACTGGAATAACAGCAAGTAAATGGGACCTACTGAGGAAAATAAGTGCCAAATGAAATAGTATTCTCGTTGCAAAAATAGAAAACTGGATAATGCTTAGTCAATAATTACCTTATTGTAAGTGACACATTTTGAAACCCTCACCATATTCTTGTAGAAGGCACTGCAAAAAAATTCTAGCATAAGTCAGCACAGCAAGGTAGCACAGATATAATAAGCCAGAATATTGAAATCAAGAAAATGCTAAAGGGAAACGCTTATAGTGCAAGAAATTCATAATCAACATTCAGAAAAATATGTATCTACACTATAACCAATAAAAATACTTCCCTTAATTAAAATTACCAAGAAATGATTGAGTTACTAATCATAAAAATCTAATTATGCAGTGAGGTTGATTACAAGCTATGACACTATCTGAGAAGTCACCTCTCAATTTTTCCTTTCATACACCACTCAAATAGTTATTTTTCTCCAAGAACAACCAACTCCCTACTAGATAAAATAAACATGACCTAGCATGAATTCCGAGGTACCTCGAAAACTTTCTGTTTCAGCTAACAAGTTTATACACCCCAACACTCCAATGCAGGGAACTCAAGCAAACCACAAGATAAACATGATATACCATCCAACAGTATCAAGAGTTTGCCCCACATAGCACACTTGATTTATATTACCATTATATCATTGCAAAGGCATACAAAATATTAACAGCGACTTTTCAAGGTAGTAGGAAGAAAACAACATTACAAACAAGCTTTCAAACTTACCCACCAACATAATCAAAATCAGAGAAGATGAAGGTTTTCGTTATGTCAAATCCGCAAGCAATAATGTCTTTAGCATTTTCACGTGCAAGTCTCTGGCTCTCTTCAACTGAAAGATTCTTCCACATGCACTTCTCATCATCAGTAAGTTGTATGACAAGAGGAACCTTAAAGGCATCTTGCAAATATCTACAAAAGCAAATATACACATTGGCAATCCTTAGTAACAAGTATCTTTGAGAAGCAAGCACGACCTTTTGGTAAAACATGCCTATAAAATAGCAAAACCGATGGGTTTATGTCAATTTCCGAAAAACCACAACCCGGTGCCGTCACTAGGCAATCAATGTTCTAAACTAAGTCTATGTTAGACTTTAATATTTATCTACCGCAGGGAATTTAATCTGTCTAAGTTCAAACAACCAGATAGCAAATAATCCTTTTTCTGTTACAACTTTTTATCTTAGAATCTAGTAATTTTCAAAACCGCTCAAACGAGATTGGCTCACTTGGTAAACATGAATGGTATTAAGTGTCCCATATGCAAAGCTTCAGATGATGGCCCCCTTCCAGTATACAGATAAAACTTCTCCCCACGCTCATAGGCATCCAATATGTCATTGAAATCCCTACAATAGAAGCAAAGAAGTAATCAACAAGGAACATTGATTAAAATCTCTATACATATACACTAACGGGAAATGAAACGAACCGGTGAGCAAAGAAGACTCCACGGCGAAGGAAAACATGTGGAGGACGGCCAGTCAGCCGTTGGACTCTGTCTATCAATGACTGATCAAGCCTTTGGCAGCCAAATTTGTCAATCAGTTTGTCATAATCAATCTTTCCTCCTGAAGATGATACCTCCCATGGATTCACCACCTGCTCCTCACTAGTTTCTTCTTTAACATCCATCTATCAAACAGTAAGTACAAAGTAACGAACTTAATCACCAGTAACCAGAAGTAAAAGAATGAAAATACGAATAGGCTAACATAGTGGAAAAAGTTCGTGAAGCGTTCTAACAGAACCAATAAAGGCCAAACTGAAACCATGACTGTTTCAACAAAAACACACCTCGGAAGCTGGAAAACTATGATGAAAGAATTGCAACATAGACTGAGAGAACTAATCTAATCAAGGTTTTTCTTCATAATTACATACATAACTAACTCTATGCAAGATTAAGGTAGCAGCTAATAAAATCCAAATACTCCCAGTTGATCATCAGTCACTGAAAACTAATTAATATATATATATATATATATATTATCCATTACTAAACTAATATATGCAAGTGGAAAACAAAACACTTGTTCATTATTCAAGGATACAGAAATCCTCATACTCAAATGATGAATTAGAGACTTACTGACAACGAAGTAATCGAAATCGGTGGTGGAGAGAGAAAATTATGCTCTGTCGTCGCCGGGACGTTTAGATTGCCATCGAAGGGAAGCGCACACGGCGGCGGCGGAGATGAAACCACAGAGCAGAGCTTCCACTTTCCGCGCCGGCGACAACTTTAGTGCGTTTTTGGAGAAGAGTCGGGTAGGGAGCTTATAATGAATGGATCTTTTGCGGGTTCATGGAGACCCGCTAACAACCCGTGGTTATAGTCCAAATTTAAGTTATATTTGTGGCCGCCGTAGGAGTAATTGTGAAAAGTAATTGGCAATATTTTTCGGAGTTTGGGGTTGTTTCATTTTTTAAAGTAATTAATTACATTTCAAATTAAAATATAATTTATAATTTATTTATAAGTTAAACGGTCATGTGTTTGGATTTGGAGTTGGTTTTTAAATAATTTAAATAAAATGTTATAAAATGTGTTATAAGCATTTAATTGAATTGACCGTTATTACCTCCAGAAGAGTTTTTGCTGTTATTTGTTACACAAACATCATTTAGGGGCAGATGATCACCATTTTTCAGAAGTCACGAGGTTTGTTTGCAAATTAGTGCAAATAATGAAATGAAATAACATCACCAATATAACAAAAGTACACATTAAAACGCCACTCCACTAGCCTCTTATTTGTCTATCATTTCAAAGTCGCAAGACAATTAGCATAGTCCTTCACCATAATCACCACTACATCACTATAACATACAGAAAAATTAACAAAAATACTATAGACATGCAGCAGCCTCTTTTTCCTTTCCTCTTCTTTTTCTTCATGTTTTTTTTTTCTTATAAATAACAGATGCTGAATGAATGCAACAGAAGTAACATAACAACAGAAACCTCCTATATATATATATATATATTAATATACCTACCTGTCTGACTAACAAGATACAAGCTAACCCTAACAAGAAAGTAGTCCATTTTGTGAGCGAAGAATGAGAACAGCAGTGATGATGTGATGAGCCGGGCAGTTTTACACAAATCTTACAAAAATACAAACATGGTTTCGAGTCATTCCATGAAATTCATTCATCCCCGGAGCCAGAACAATATCATTCTCATATACCATATTACACAAATTCGTCTGCTGCAGACTGGCCGTGACATTTGAACTCTCACCATTGACATTTTCTATAGAGCTGTTTGATTCTGCACAAGTAGGATGGTGTTTTTTTCTTTTCTTTTTTTTTTTTTTTATTGATCAGGTGACTGAACTTGCCAATGACAACTCGTGGAGCTCGCTTAGCATCCACTCCTCTCCAGTCTGGCCGCCAAGGACTATAGCCCTTGTTCCACCGACAACACAAGTACTGTGTCCCCATGCGAATCTGGGAGGCCGTCCGGGAACATTTAATATTCTCCAGGTAGGCTTTTCATCTGTTGGGTCTAGGAGGTATAGCTGGGATGCAGAGTGAAGACCAGCTACAGACCCACCGAAGATTAAGATTCGCCCACCTGGGAGGCCCACTGCCACATGATCTAGTCTTGGTGGAGGTGCAATGCCTGCTGGGTTTCCAGCACCAGGCATTCCGCATCCAGTTACACTTCTCCAGCAAGGCTCCTCCTCGCTTAAATCCATTGTGAAGACATCACTAGAACGGAATCGTAGAGGACCACTCTTTGCCAAACCACCAAACATCAATATTTTCCTGCCACCGTAATTTGACAGTGTATGGCCCAACCGCGAAGGTGGTGACCATGCTACCGGTATCTCTCTCCAAACAGGTTTTTCCATTGAAAGATCAAGCAGGAACGTATCGCTTAGTAGTACTCCAGAATCTGCACAACCACCAGAAACTATTAATTTAGTACCATCAAGTGTACAGGAGCTGTGCCATGATCTTGGAAGCGGAGGGGCTACTCCAGATATTTCACGCCAAGTTGGAGGCTTGGCATCCAAATCCAAAACAAAAACATCATTCAGTAAACCCTGCCTACCACAACCACCAAATACTACCAAGTTAGACCCATTTACACAAGATAGTGTATGACCCCAACGACCAGGTGGAGGAGAGCTGACTTGAACATGTTGCCACTCTGGGGTACTAGAATTGAGGTCCAAAACAAAAGTATCATTCATTGGTTGCATATTCACCCCTTCCCCACCAAAAAGAACTACCCGATTACCAACTGCACAAGCACTAAAGTTGCACCTTGAGGGTTCAACAGCACCACCAACAGTTAGCTTCCTCCATGCTGCCGCTTCAAGAGTAGTCAATTCTCTTGCCAGTCTACCCCAGCCTAATCTCTTTGCACCAGGTACTGTCTCTAAAACACGTGTTGTCTCGGTACCCCATGCATTCTGGCATACCATTCTCCAGAGATCCTCATTTTTTGTCAGGTCGTACAGTCTACGACAGACAGAACCGATTGATGCAATATCCCGTGGTGTCAATCGTGAAAGTATCTTAAGAGAAATCACCTCGTCACTTAATTGCAGTAACCCACAAACCCCACGATATACATTTCGATCTCCCTCTTCAACAGGACGGTAAGTAGATAAACCAGAACGAAATCGGTCGGATGCTTTTGCGGATTCTTTTATTGAATATCCAGACACTGGATCCAAATCGATATTTGCTTCTGTGAAGAACTGTATCCCAATAATGTGTGTTATTGTTTCATCATCACCATATATAGGAGTCAGCCGCAATCTGTTCATCAGAGGAGATCCATCTTTCCGAAAGTTCAACAAATCCCCTTGAAATTCAATACCCTCTTCAAGACATCTCCTAATTTCTGAAACTACTGTTGAATCCACAAGTGGATGTCTTCTCTTTGCAAAAGGGCCTCTGCATTGCAAGAATCGGCTGCATACCACATCAAATAACAGAGAGAACTCATCAAATAAGCATTACTCAGATAAATTTTGCATCAGAACAATCATTCAGTATGTAATATCAGAGGAAGAAATTAAGAAAGAGAACAAATTTATTATGAAATAGACTTCTAAGACTTCAAGTCACACATCCTCAAAGGAGTTCATGAACCGGTCGACCATACATTTAATAATTGAAGGGTACAAGTTCAAATTAAAAGCATGAGTAACACCTATTAACAGGTTCGATTACTATGCAGAGATAAAGTCTGAAACTTTTTCCAATCTAGTTTATCAACAAATAAGAAAATATATCAGAACTGAAGCCACGTAATCAAATAAGAAGAAATATGCCCTTAGTCATAAATTATCTTCTAAATGAAATTAAACTGTTCAATAACTAGGCCTCGAAATGAGCTCCAGAAACTGAATGCATTTACATCTTATTTCTAATGCAAAGCCCTACCTGCAAGAGGTTAGCAACAATTATTCAACAACTAAGCACTCAATATCATGACTGAACTGATCTCATATGCAGATTGAGATAGGGACAGGAGAACTTTAATTACTCCACCTTGGCTTCTGAAAACTATATCTACTAAAGAATAAAACAGTGTAGCCACCAAGTAAAACAGTCTCACCTTCTTAATAAACCAAAAATTCTTTATAGAAGAATAGTAGACACCAAGGGTTGTCCCCCACCCACATTAGATAAACTGTAAATCAACATTTTTTTTTCATCTCTTTAACTTATATACAGTCCAGGAAACTTTGGACATTTGCAACTCTGCACTAACCTCTACAGCAACTCAACTTTTTAAAATCGAGATACAAAACCACAGAACTACATCTGATCTTTTAGACTACAATTCATACTACTGCGTCTGTGGTTCGACCATTCAAGATTGTATGTAAACACAAGATTGGGTCATAAATACAAAGTAAATAACAAATTAAAAGCCCGGCAGTTTTAATAGCATCTACAGATCAAAGATTCACTGACTGAAGATTTGAATGACCAATTATTTCAGAGCTAAAATCATATTATCTATGGGAAATTTCGAGAGAAAATAGTAATTGCAGCATTGATAAACTATCATTTTAACACCTCTCAGACAAATCGAAGTTTGAAAATTCACAGAAACCCAGTAACAGTAAAGTTCAGTGCCACAATACCAGTACAAAGGTACATAAAGGTTCAAACTTTAGGAGTATAACATTTCTTCTCCATCCACTAAAAAATTGTTCAAGCACTTCCATCCGTCATAACATCATTTATAGTACCATAATTTCTCTCCCACAAGAAATTATAACTATTATTATGTCAATCTCCAAAATTTGACATTGCATTCACACATGCCTCCATGTGTTAACTCCCTAACTATATGATACCTACAGTTGTTAATTCACACATACTCACATTACTTAGCACCTTATAATACTTGCATAAACAACATATACCTAAAGATGAGATTTGATCAATGCTTAAGGCAATCCACATCCACAATACATTTAAAAGTCAAAGTTCAGTACAGAACAACAGCAATAAGAGCCTTCATGCCAAATTCAATTGAAGTTGGCTCTTCGCTTCTACTTTGTCTTATTTTTAAAAAGATCTTACTCAAGTCCTGAATTATAGAAATCCTTTCTAACTTCTTCTACCCAAGTCCAACATGGTACTGAACATAAAATCTGGCTTAATGACAGTGCCTTCGGAAACCCCATAAGATGAGGTGAATTTTGAAATCCACAATGTTTCAAAATTTTTGTTCTCTTTATTATTACGAAATTAGGCGTTCCCAATAACTTGACCATCAATAAAATGATCAGATTGCACCGCCAACAAGAACAAATGCAAACCTTAATCCAAATTCAATTGAGGTAGGCTACATGAATTTTCCATATCCATTCTATTTTATTTTTAAATAAATATTGTACAATAATGAGAAGTATTTTTCCCTGAATCACATCACATCAACAATGACAATAAAAATATTGGATCCATATTAAATGGGGTCAACTAAATGAATTCTCAACTTCCTTGAATAATTTTCCTTAAGTAGCAGAATATCAAGAGTTCCAAAATATGTTCTGAATAAAGTTATCATTTTAAAGTAGTTCCTAAAATTATCCAATGAAATCAAGATGGAACAAATGAAACTATTAAAAATCAAATACAGCTTCGCAATGACAACGAGCAATGTACATTCTACTTCATAAGAGTGTAAGACAACCAAAATAGACAATCAAAGTAACAGGAAAGCTCATCTGAATAATTTGTGTTTGTGTACTCAGCACAGTAGACTATCAAAATACAAACAATCAAGCAAGATGCAGTGAAGTTCTGAGGTGCAAAGCTCCAAGTTATTACATCCAGCATTAATTGCAGATATATCCCAACTTATCTATTTTGGATCAATTAAAAAAATTTTAAAACAAAAATATAAACATAGCAACATTTATGCATCAAGACAACAAACTCATTTCTTCAAAACAAAATTTTTTTGAACTATCTGCAGCCACTATTTAGTTACAGAAAGAAGAGCATTTATGTTTAGGAGTCTGCAGCTACAGTGGTACTGGCACTGAGACTAAATTCACCAGCCTATTTACCATAGTAGTACCAAAAACTGAAGTGGGCGAATCATACAATAACATAAGATAGAAATCCTTCAAGAATCCTTTCAAATATTTTCTAGTTTCCTACAAGTTTCCAGTTTCTGAGCTGGAACTACACTGCCTAACATGTGCTAACATTATTCTATGTCATAATTAATCATTTTTAATATGTCAGAACAAATATTATTAACCCCTGTAAGTAGCGGAAAGCATATAAGTCCAATAATCATTCAGACAGATTTACTCAATGTGAGGACATTGCCACGTACTAACTATTTAAGCTAAATTTGCTAGCTACCCAGCTATACTTTTATCATACCTAGTCACACCACAAAAAAGATTGATACCATCTGAGGCCAAAGAATATTAAGAGAAATCGAGCGTGGCTAGCTTAGTGCCCAACAATACAGAACAATTAATTTTCAACCTATCCTTGGATTTTGTTAATCAATTCGAAGAAAATACAGAGATCTAGTCAACTTCTTTTTTTCGTTTCCCTTTAAAAAAGTTCAGTGAGCAGGGACATCTAAACATCAATTAATTTTCAACCTATCCTTGGAAATTATTATTCAATTCAAAAGAAAATATAGAGATCTAGTTAACTTCTTTTTTTTTCCCCTTTAAAAAAGTTCAGAGCGCAGACATCTAAATATCAATCTCCATAGTTGCAGGGAGCAATATGATGGTCAGTGAAATCTCATGCCAGTTGGTAGAAATATCATCAGTATGATATATCCTAAATCAGAGAAAGCAAAATATGTACTAAGATCACGTCTACAACTACTACTACAAACCTTAGTCCCAAAATCAATTGTGTTGACCATATAAATTCTCCATTTCCACCATGTTCTATGCTTAAAAAGTTTGAAAAGTATTTTCTAAACTGAAGTTCATCGACCTAAAACCTCAATAAAAAATAAAACAAAATATTCATTCCCTATCAACCTAGCCAATGACAAGCTAAACCCCCCAAAAACTAAAAACAAGAAAAGAAAATCACATTAACCAATTTTCATTTAATATACCCCAAGTATATATAGGCATGATTGACTGCTTGCTATTCATGATAAATAAAACTACAAGATACTACTAGTACACCACAATATCCAAAGTTTTACAAGGTTTTAAGGAGAAAATGCAATTGAAGAATAGATTTCAGCAACAAAATGCACATTAAGTATTACTGTCTTCTAGCGGAACAATTCATAAGTTAGTCTCTCACTAATGTAGGATGATCGGTCTCACTTTGCTGACAGAATTTCGAAAAGAAAAAATAATAATAATAACAACAACAATAACATAGTAAACTTACAATAAAAGAACACACAACAGGATACAACTACAAGTGAAGGAACAAGCAAAAACACCTAAACCTAGAGGACAATAACATTCGACTCGTAAACCCTAGATTACACGAAACCTAAAAATTGCACCACACAGAAAAACCAAAAAATCCCTAATACACAGATGCAAAACAAAACCCCTAAAAGCAGGCATTGAAGAAAGAAAAAAGTAATCAAAACAATCAAATCAACTAACCAATTACGACCGAGAACTTCCTCCGCGCGATAACCAGTAACCATCTCGAAGACAGTATTGACATAAATAATGGGATGGTCAGGTTCAAGCGCATCCGTCACAACAAAACCACAAGGAGCAGTCTGCAACAAATTCTCAACTGGAAAAGGTAAAGGACCTGCATCGCCGCCGTCAACAACCACAACTTCCTCCTCTTCCTCCTCCTCCTCGGCACTGAGATCAGAATTGCTATCCCACTCCATACCAATCAAAACCAAAAACCTCTCCAAGTTCAACCCATGAGTGTCATCTATATGAGGTCAAATCAGGAAGATTTTTTTTCTTCTTTTTTTTCCCTTTTTGACAAAAATTAAAAAGAGAGAAACGCAACGTGCGTACTGCTGTTGATTCGTGTCTGTCTCTGTGTCTGAGTCGAATTGGGGAAACGTAGAAACGTGTGGTGAGCAATCTTCCAGAGGGAGAATTGGCTAAAGCTGATTGATGATATACAAAACAAACAGGACTATATACCCTCACTCATATCATATCACTACTTTGGTTTTCAAATGGAAGTAGATATAGATTGTAGATAGCGTCTCGCTCTCTATATCTGTGTGTTCTCTCGCTAGCAAAAATCTTCTTTTCTTTTCTTCGTTTGTTGTGTCTCGTTTGTGTCATTTTCGGGTTTGGGTTTTGGGCCTTGGTTTATCTGGATTGGCCCAGATTGTTCATGTGATTTCACGACAAGTTGGCCCATGTCATATGTTTTTGTTGGTCACGCATGTACTTTTTCTTTCGTTCATCTTTGCTAGTCTTCCACGTCAATCAAACTAACGTGATTGAGAGCCAACTCTAACCATTTATTAGGAGAGTAAATTACCTGATCACCGACTGGGTGCCGATCTACTAGTCCAACTTATGTGGCCTAAAAAAAAATATAAATAAATAAATAAATTGAACCGTACAGTATTTCCTCTTCCCTTCATGGCATAAGTTCTAGTAGGGCATAAGTTCTAGTAGGGCATATCCCTTCACCTATGCTAACGGCTGAAGTCGCATAAGTTTTAGTAGGGTCTTTCCCTTCACCTCTGCTAACGGCTGAAGTCGCAGCTCCTCTTCGGTCACCCCCTCTAAACTAACTCCTCTCTGATTTGATGCTTCAACCGATGGAGCCCGAGGATTCTGAGCTGCCTTGGGACAATCTTTAATCTAATGGTTTTTAGAACCACATGCCAAACATGCACCCGTCTTCCTCCAACATTCCCCGGAATACTTACCACCACAAGTAGAACACGTGGGAATGTCACGTCTACTAGCTCCAGATGGTGCACTAGCAGCGGTTCTAGCCAATTGTCTGCTACTATCACTCTCCTTCCTGCCGAATCCTTTATTTTTAGAACCACCACCAAAGGAATTCGGTCTCTACTTCTTCCCACTGGAAAAGTTCCCTTGTGAGTTCCCTTTATTGTCTTAAACCCTCTTGTTCATATTCTTGTCTTATCTGAACAATTGTTCTGCTTCCATGGCTGCCTCAACCAGCTCATTAAAATCTTCGGTTCAGAGGACAAGCAAAGATTTCTTGATCTCCCAATTCAGTCCATCTTTAAACTTCCTACACTTTTCCCGATCATTTGGGATAAGCTCCATCCCATAACGACTCAACTTCACAAACTTGATCTTATACTCCAAGACCGATCTATCTCTTTGCTTCAGATGCACGAAATCAAGTCGCTTTTGATCGAGATAAACTTGACCAACAAAGTTCTTCCGGAACATCTCACAGAAAAACTCATAAGTCCTCACTTCAACTTCATAAGAACTCACAATCAACTCCCACCATCTATATGTATCATCACGGAGCAAGGATACCACACACACTAGCTTCTCCTCCGGTGTGCATTCAATTTCGTCAAGAATCCAGTTAGTGTTTACAAGCCAATTCTCTGCTACTTCCGGACTCTCACTACTAACCCAATGGAATGTAACGGTGTCCCTCTTAGCCAATTTCTCAAGAATAGACCGCTCCGCCCGAGCCGGCCTCCTGAAGCCACCTTGAGCCACTCTGATGCGGATCAGTTAATCTTAAATTTTATGGAAGACTTGGACCGTTTCAAAATTAGAAGGAAGACTTATTGATTTTAGGATTTAATATTTATTTCCCTTATTTTATTTATTTATTTTCTTTTTAGGTTGTTTTAAAAAATTAGGAAATGTTCTTCTTAAAAGGATTTCTATTTAATTTAGGTTGTAACCCCTATATAAGGGGCTTTCTTTCACAAATTAAATATCTTTCAACTTTCAACTTTTGAATATCTTATTTCTCTGAACTAGAGTCCCTTAGATTAGGGTTTATCTTCCATTGGATAGGGAGTTTCATCGTCCTGGCCAAATGAAATTGGTCATTTAACACTCGTGACCGAGTATTATCAGTCTATTAAAACTCGTGACCGAGTCTAAATAGTCTTTATTTTTATTTTTCCCTTCCGTCCTGCGTGAGTTGGTATCAAATTATGCAACACACAAAGGAAAGGAAAATTTCTATCACTTCATGTGGAACAGAAAGCGAATCACCGTTCTGCCTTCTAAGAATGTAATGAAATCTAACATGGAGGGGAAGCCGATTGTAGCAGTTTCTACAAGTTGGAGGGATTTCTCAGGAATATGGAAGCCTCTGGTGGAGCTTTGGCTTTGATCTTGAAACCAAACTTAGAGGAAGAAGAGGTTTCCATTCCTGCACCTGTTAAGACTTTATTAGAGGAATTTCTAAATGTGGCAATCGAGTCTTCGAAACTACCACCAACGAGGGAGATTCAACATCAGATTGACTTTATTCCTGGATCCAAACTCCCTAATTTGCCCCATTACAAGATGAGTCCAAAGGAGAGTGAAATTTTGCAAGAGCAAGTGAATGAACTACTAAAGAAATGGCATATTCGAGAAAGTATCAGCCTATATGGAGTAGTTGGTATCAGAGCAGTGTTCGTCCATGGAAAATAATGATCATATTACCACTTTAGAGACGACCGTGAATGAGATGAAGGATCAAATCACTCGGGTGATGGAGATGATGCAACAGTTGATGCCGCATGTTCGCCAAAAGAATCAAGAAAATCAAGGGCATGAGGAGGATAGGCGTGATCAAGAGAGAATAGATCACAAGAGCCGTGATTGAGAGAGGAGAGATCCAGAGAGACAAGAAGAGGAATGGCGAAATCGACGGTACCACGATTTTGATCATCATAATGATGGATATAAGATCAAAGTAGATCTGCAGGCGTTCTCTGGAACATTAGATGTTGAGGCTGTGTGATTAAGCATGAAATTGACATTATTCCTACACTATTTTGTTTATTATTTTTAGACTTTATTGAAGATTTGCTATTAATTTGCCTATATTTGTAATTTTGGACAGATTGGAGACAATTATACAAATATGAAGATTTTTTAGGATCATTGACAACAATTGCCAAAGCAGAGTCAAAGTCAGCAAGTTTTCATCTGAATAATTATTTAGAAATAAACTGATAGGATTTTAAGGATTTTTATATTTTGAATTAGAACTTTTAAATAAGGATTCTGAGGAGATTTTTAATGAGTTTCAGTTTTGTAACAGAGTATATATTTACTCTGAATGATCAGAATTAGGGGTAGGAGTTTTAGTTTTGAATAAAAACACTCTGTTTCTCTTCTTTTGTACGTTCAGTTCAAAATTTAGACGATGATGTTGATAGCATCCATGTGGTGCTAAACTAGTCTGCCCAGCTAAACGATCAGTTTAATTAATTTGTGTTGTGAGATCTTTGCTTCGTTGCTTTATCTTTTAATATTTGTGTAGTCTCTGTGCCCATAGTTAAGGTCACTCTGTGCCCATAGCTAAGGTCATGTTAGTTTTATTTGATTAATTGATTAAGCGCGCGATTGGTTAATTGAGTAGGCTAATACACTACATGTTAGATAATTCGTAATTAATCTGACCTAGGTAGTGTTGAGGTTCCACAATCATAGTTCAAGAACTGTCGTACTGATTCATTGGCTATGATCACAGGTCTTTTCTAGTTTATAATGCAATCTACGTGTTAGATTAGTGATTGATTCGAAGGGTCGTACCCGGTCAGTCTAATAACTAAGGAAAAGATTGGTTGGTAGGCACGTTGTCAATAACTATAACTGTGGTTATTAAAATCGATAGAGATATCTTTTGAATCAATGATCAACACATTAATTAAATGATCGATTAGCTGGGTCTTTTAATATATTTGATTGTTAATATTTTGCGTTTTTAGCATTCAGTCCAAATCCACTTTTCAAACCCCATTTACATTACTTGGTCAGTATATAATACACAATTGATAACCGTTTTTTGTGGATTCGACCTTGTTTACTACAATCAATTTGTTGTTTACAGGATATTTAAATTACTGACGGACTCGGCACCCGTCACTGTGATGGACTGGTTAGCGGAGGTGGAGAGATTTTTCGAAATCATGAATGTGGAAGAAGAGCGTCGAGTCACTATTATGGCTTACAAACTGAAAGGGGGCGCCGCCGCCTGGTGGCAATTGGTGGTAAGAGAACGCTATCGCAAGAGGCTTGGACCAGTTCAGGTTTGGATTATAATGAGACAGATGATTGAACAATAATTTTTGCCCAGTGATCATATGCAGACTCTGTACAATCGTTGTCATGATTATATGCAGAAAATAGAAAGGTGGATGAGTATACTGAAGAATTCTTGAGGTTGTAGTCTAGGTGCGATAATTGCCAGAATGAAGACCAGCAAGTCGCACATTATCAAAAAGGGTTGAGCCGTGAGATTCGCTGTATGATGGGAGTGTTTGCAATCTATACTCTAGCGGATGCTATTGAGATGGCGAAGCGGGCAGAAGAACGAATTCAATGGGCACCCAAACCACAGGCTAACCGTAATTATAATTATAAGGGGTCTGGTTCAACTAGAAACTCTTATAAGAATTCTGGATAGTCTTCGAAGGCAGGTGAAACTGGGGAAAGTGGGCTAACTGAAGAGGAGAATACTGACACTAGGGGAAAGAAACCTGTGAAGGCGAATGAAAAGATGGGTCGGTCAAACCCATATCAAAAACATTATGGTTATGTGTGTCATCGTTGCAGATAGCCTGGTCATCGATCAGATAAATGTCCAGAGCAAGATCGTCGGCAAGTACACGTTGTTAATGAGGTTGAAGAAGATGAACCAGAAAGTGATGATGGTGAATCTATTACTGGTGATGTTGATGGAGAAGTCACCTTTGTGGTGAAGAAAGTAATGTGTTCGCCGAAGCAAGAAGATGATACTCAACGAAGGAGAATATTTCAAGCCAAGTGCAAAGTGGGAGAGCTATAATGATGCGGATTAGTTAACCTTAAATTTTATGGAAAACTTGGACCGGGTCAGAATTAGAAGGAAGACTTAATTATTTTAGGATTTAATATTTATTTTCCTTATTTGATTTACTTATCTTCTTTTTAGGCTGTTTTAAAATATTAGGAGATTTTCTTCATAAAAGGATTTCTATTTAATTTAGGAATTTCCTTCTTAAAAGGATTTCTATTTAATTTAGGTTGTAACCCTTATATAAGGGGCTTTCTTTCATAAATTAAATATCTTTCAACTTTCAACTTTTGAATATCTTATTTCTCTAAACTAGAGATCCCTTGGATTAGGGTTTATCTTCCCTTGGATCAAATAAAACATAAACTGGAATGTCGAGAATGCAAATCGTACCAGCTACAACATCGGGTGTATCAACATCTTCTCTTTCCTTCATGGCATAAGTTTTAGCAGGGCCTTTCCCTTCACCTCTACTAAAGGCTGAAGTCGCAGCTCCGCTTCGGTCACTCCTCGCTACACTAGGAGATGATTTAGCTCCTCTCTGATTTGATGCTTCAACCGATGGAGCCTGAGGATTCTGAGCTGCCTTGGGACAATCTTTAATCAGATGGTTCTTGGAACCACATGCCAAACATGCACCCGTCTTACTCCAACATTCCCCGAAATGCTTACGACCACAAGTAGAACACGTGGGAAAGTCACGTCTACTAGCTTCAAAGGAATCAAATGGTGCACTAGCAGCGGTTCTAGCAAATTGCCTGCTACTATCACTCTCCTTCCCGCCGAATCCTTTATTTTTAGAACCCCCACTAAAGGAATTCGGTCTCTGCTTCTTCCCACTGGAAAAGTTCCCTTGTGAGTTCCCTTTATTGTCTTGAACCATTTTGTTCTTATTCTTGTCCGATCTGAACAATTGTTCTGATTCCATGGCTGCCTCAACTAGCTCATTAAAATCTTTGGTTCGGAGGACAAGCAAAGATTTCTTGATCTCCCAATTCAGCCCATCTTTAAACTTCCTACATTTTTCCCGATCATTAGGGATAAGCTCCATCCTATAACGACTCAACTTCACAAACTTGATCTTATACTCCAAGACTGATCTATCTCTTTGCTTCAAATGCACAAAATCAAGCCGCTTTTAATCAAGATAAACTTGACCAACAAAGTTCTTCTGAACATCTCACCGAAAAACTCATAAGTCCTCACTTCAACTTCATAAGAACTCACAATCAACTCCCACCATCTATATGCATCATCACGGATCAAGGATACCACACACACACCAACTTCTCCTGCGGTGTGCATTCAATTTCATCAAGAATCCGGTTAGTGTTTACAAGCCAATTCTCTGCTACTTCCGGACTCTCACTACTAGCCCCATGGAATGTAACGGTGTCCCTCTTGGCCAATTTCTCAAGAATAGACCGCTCCGCCCGAACCGTCCTCCCGAAGCCACTTTGAGCAACTCCTTGCGTAAATTGAGAGATATCTTGGAAAGCTCTTAACTGAGTAGCTAGGAAATCAGGGGAATTTGGGGCTGATGTCCACTTCCTTCTCCAATAGGAAGAGGATCATTGGTCCCGCGAGATGCGGTACCCGGGCCTGGATTAATATCACTACTATGAGGAGGACTAGACATTCTACTTCTCCTCTATCTAAAATGGAAAGGTAGATCGAGCATTAACGACTTTCACAATGAATGCAATGTAATGTTAGGCCATTTAAATTAAAGCAACCAACAAATCAATTCCTATAACTAATGCAACACGACACAACAGAAGCATTCCCGTAAATCGGTGCTCTGATACCAAAAAGACTGTGGCGTCACGCCTCGACCCACCTCTAATCCGGTGATAAGCCTTCTCGATGGTCGGCCTCGACGGACATCCAAAAAGTACCTAACACAACCAATGGTAAAATTCGAATGTCGAAAATATAATAATTGAAACTCATAAAAACCATGCTATTAAATAAAATTGTGTATAATATTGGTCATGCCTATTGCAAAAACTAAAAGTCACTTGTAGAAATTTTAATAACTGCTATTAAAATTATATACATAACCAAACTAAAAGTCACCATACTGCAGCATAAAACCAAATATTATACAAACTTACAACTAAGTCGCGAATTGCGACGATACACCCCGACTCAATTCAAGCCACCAAAAGCACAAGAAAACCTTCAATATTCCTATCAATTCCATAAGAGTATAACACAAAAACATCACCAGCACATTTTTGCACGTTATTGCTGCCAACCTCCATTGTCGGCCGCAACTACATCAATCAATTATCCATGGCATAAATTGCCCATCAATCAATAATAAACCAATCATTTAACAACTTTTTATTGTAAGTAATCACTAGCCCAATTAGTCTAACAAAATAGTAAAATGGGAACATTACGAACCGAGGTCCCACTATCGGATTTAAATCCGCACTTCCATTTTATGAATAGCACTATAGACCGAAGTCTCACTATTGAGCCGAAGCCCCACAAATTAGACCGAAGTCTAAACTATTGGCATATCCTTTCCGCCAATTCACCGCTATGGTGTTGAAGTACTTTCGAACCCCTAAGGCGTCTGTTCATCACCGCTATCTATAAACTAAATGGGTTATTGTTGTAGTTTTTCTCTTTCAATTAATCAAAGCCCATACTAACAAATTTACCATTGAGCCACACAGAATATTAAACACCACAACAAGCAGCAATTATATTTTTATTACTCAACAACTATATCTCTATTTCTTAAGCCAAACAAAAATGCAAATCCTCCTAATGCAACAATTCATCACACAATAAAACAAACATAATGTGAGGGCAAAAACTCGGTTTACCAACCTTGATCACTAGGCAAAGTTCCACAAAAAAAAGTCTCCTCCTCTCTAGCTTTTGTCCACTTCTTGGTGGTCACCTAAGACCCCAAATGGAACAAAATCTAAATTACTATAACACTAACCAAAGCTTTAAAAGCAACAATCAACTATGAAATAATGATAGAAATATTCTTAATGATATAGATAAATCAATGAGGAAAGATTTTATCCATTTAAAATTGTCTTAACTTTAAAACCATGAAATCTGTCAAAACCAGAAAATAATATAAATCAAATATTAACTTCAAAACTTCTAATAAAATTTGATCAAATGAAACATAGCATGTGTAGAGAATTTGGGGAAAAACCTCTATTCCATAAAAAAATCCTAATTTTCACTCTACCCACAACTAACAGAACTTATTACCACGGTTTAATACATCAAAATGGGTTTTCAATTTTTCTAGGTTTTCAATTTTTCTTACCTTCACAAACCCCAAATTGACACATTCACAGCTGCCCCATTGACAATTAATCAAAATTGAGCTCCTGAAATCACAATTCAACGAAAAGTTCACACTCAATTCTATCAAGTGGACACTCTAATTAACAAAACTAAGAATTGTGTTTACTTGTAGGCTATAGGAGAGGAAGTGAAGCAAAACCCGAACCCTAACCTCCTCTTACTCTTATCACCTAAAGTTGCTCTACTCTCAAACTTGCTCTCACCTCCCTTTTTCTCAATCGATTTTGTATGTGGAGTGTGTTTTAGGGTTAGCTTCAATTTTGTACGTGTGCGTGTTTAACAAAGGGGAAAGTAGTATAGGTTGAGTTTGAAGAATGTAATGGGCTGGGCTCTAACATTCTAAAGGGATGGACTATTTGTTTTCTATCATAATCTCTACACAACCATTTGCTTAAAAATTGTTTTAAGAAGATAATAAACCAATTACATAAATGATATAAATAAAGTCAAATAAAATTGATTTATCAAAATAACCATAAAAATTTTTGCTATATTGTAATCATGTGAACTTTTATATATATATATATATATATATATATATCAAGGGAAAATAAAAGAAATATATCTAAATAATAAAAATGAGATTTTATAAAGACAACTCAATTTTTTTTAATCCTAGACTCATAGAAATCCTTAAGTATTTTGAATTAAAATTTAGGTCCTTTTAGTGAACGTTACAATTGTAATTACAAAATATGAATTAAAAATATCAAATACCACTCTTTTGAAGTAATATTTCATTATAAAAAAAATTGTATAATTTTGTTTTATTTTTTTTTACAACATGTATTCTAATTTGGTTATAGATGTTGATTGAAATATTGATTTTTTAATATTTATAGCTATTACTATTTTTATTAATTTATTCTTGGAAAATATCATTTAAGTGTACTATATTTACTTATTTTAAATATAAAAATAAATTAATCATATAAATATATAAATATGTTACATTTGTATATCATCTTTTCATACTTTTAGATCTTATTTAAATTTAAATAATTGGCAGTTAAGATCTATCATTTATTTAATAGTTTAAAATGAATTATAAATAAGCATGTCTTTTGAAATTCGATGGTGACCCATTCTTATATTTGTAATTCATCTTTTTATATTCTTATACGTTATTTGAATTTACTATGTTAATGAAAATAATTAATACTTAAAATCTACTATACATTTAATAATTTTAAAATGATTATAAATAAGTATGTCTTGTGAAATTCTATGATAACCAATTGTTATGCTTCTATATATAGATACCCATTTTATTAGGTTGTATAAATATATCATACTAGATTTTTCAATTTTATAAAACCATCAAGTGAAGTGGAGTTTCTCTTCTCAATCAAGTGAAGTGAATAGTAGTAGAGATGATTGGCTAATCAGTGTTAGAATTTGTAGGTTGTAAAGTTCCATTAATACAAAAATTGGAGCGCTCATTAGTATAAGCATGATTCTTATTTATGAGGAGGTAAATGCAACACTCTTTTTATGATTTTTTTTCCATTCCCTTTTTTTTTCTTTTTATTCTAAAGTAATGTAATGACATATATGTATTTTTTCTAATTTTTTAGGAAAATCTGATGCACACTACTACCTACAAGAATCATGAATACAATGCTCGAAGGATAATTGGTTGCTATTAAAAATTTTAAGGTCCAAATCAGTTTTGGTAAATATAGACTAATTGATTTTGAGTTGCTTGTATTGAATTTTCTGTTATTTCTCTTTCGAATTAATATATATTTCTTTATATATATATATATATATATATATTACTATTACAAAATTATATTGCAATAAATTTTAGAATAAAAATTTATTAATTATATATTATTTAAAAGGTTAATAACTTTATCCAATCAAAATCTCTCTCTCTCTATCTCTCTCTCTCTCTATATATATATACTTTTAAAAATATTAAATTTTGGATTAAAATAGATTAATATTTGTTAAAAAAATTAAAACATATTAATGTCATAAAATTAAAATCAACAAATATTATATACATATATTAACAATCAAACGTGTCAAATATTATTTTGCATAATAAATTTAAATATGTATTTTAAATATTTTATAAATTTTATTTTATACTACAAACTAATATTTAATATTTAACTTAATAACTTTGTTTGTATAATAATTTCACAATATGTAAATTATATAATTTTATTTAATTTTTAATTAATTATTTAAATATTTTAATCAATTTAATAAAAATTAAACTAATTTTAATAAATAAATATCTAATTTTAAAAATAAATTTTAAATTTAAAACAAAACCGCCCGTAGCGCGGACTTATTATTACCTAGTTTTATATAAACCTAGTTGATTTGTCTCCATTTACTACATTAACGCTAGATTTAATAAGGTTAGTGTATTAAAAGATCATAAAAAGTAAAATGAGTTATTTTATTGGTTGAACCAAGATCAAATGACCCCGTTATCCAGGAACCCTAATCTCTAGGAGATTTCTTTACAATCACTTCTATCATCCCAAAAATAGACTTCATTTGGTGAAATGTCGCCCTCACTTCATCTACTTGATTTTTCTATCAAAACCTTAAATTAACACTCCCCTCAAACTTTATATTTTTCCACATCGATCAATGTTCGCACCTTCTGGAAAATGTCATATGTTAGAGACTTTATGAAAATATCACCAGCCTGATCAAGTGACTTCACATTGATGAATAAAATGAAACTTTGTCTCAATATACTTGATTTGATCATGAAACACTGGATTCTTTGTGAGAGCGATGACTAATATATTATCCATCCTTATCTTGATAGGTTTAATGTCTTCGAAGTAAAGTTCCTTCAGTAATATTTTCATGCAAATAGCATGACATGCATGAGCAGCAGCAGCAATATACTCAGCTTCACAAGTTGAAAGAGTAACTATCAGTTGCTCTTTTGAAAACCAGGAAATTGCACTATTTCCTAAGAAGATTAAGAATTCGGTAGTACTTTTCCTATCATCAATTTCTCCACCATAGTCGCTATCACCATATCCCATCAACTTGAATTCTTCTAAAGCTAAATGAAATATGCCATAATCAACCGTACCTTTAAGATATCGTAGAATCCTCTTAGTTGCTTTCATATGTGTTTCTGATGGATTCGCCATAAAATTACTCATTAGACCAACTGAAAATAAAATATGAGGCCTGGTAAATATTAGATATCTTAAACTTCCAATAAGACTTTTAAATAGTGTTGGATTAATCTTTCGTTGTCCTTCTTCTTCTTTCTTTGAAAGTTTTACCCCACATTCCACTAGAGTACTATTAGAATTACAATTCAACGTACCAAACTTCTCTAATAAACTCTTTATATATGCTTCTTGAGAGATAAATATTCCATTATCTCTCTATTTAACCTTAATTCTAAGATAATAGTAGGACATAACTCTCATATCACTCATCTCGAATTCCCCATCCATAGCCTTCTTGAAACTATCAAACATTATTTTATTGTTCCTTGTGAATATATGATTATCCACATAGATATAAACAAATAAAATATCTCCATTTTTCTTTTTCACATAAAGTGCATATTCGTGATTTGCATCTAGTGAAATTATTCTTCTATAATATTGATCAAGACGACTATTCCAAGCTCTTAAGGTTTTCTTTAATTCGTATAAAACCTTCTTCAATCTCAACACCATGCTTTCATGATTTTCTATGGTGAACCCCTCAGGTTGTTCAATATAGACTTCTTCTTTAAGATATCCATTTAGAAAAGAAGATTTCACATCGATCTGATGGATTTTCTACCTATTTTGAGCTACTATTGATAACAATAAATAGATTATTTCCAAACGAGCAACATGAGCAAATACTTCTTCATAGTCTATGCCATTTTTTTTTGCTTGTATCCTTTTGCAAAAAGTCTTATCTTATATCTTTCCACTTTGCCTTTAAAGTTCCTTTTAACCTTATACATCCATTTCACCTACGTCGCACTATGACCATTTGGTAATGGTGTAAGCTCCCATTTATTGTTTTTCACAATAGCATGAATTTCTTCCCCCATAACTTGTACTCATCTGTGATATTTCACTACTTCATGAAAACTTGATGGCTCGTCATTTGAGATAAACATAATAAATTCTCATCTTCTAAGTGTTGAGTTTCTTCATAAAGAGCAGCAAGACTCCAAAATTTTTTACGCCTTTCACTTGAATTAGAAGAAGATGATGTATGGGTAAAACTTGGTGGATAAGGTATTAGTGTAGTTGGAGATACATGTTCTTTTTTTGTTTATCTCTATACACTAGTATTCCTTCTTCATTGAAGTAAGGAAGAAAATCATATGCACCTTCATTTCGACCACTTTAATTCCAGATTAAATCTTCTACAAATTCAACATCTCTACTTATCACCAATTTTCTGTTGCTTGGATCAAATAGCTTGTAGCATTTGGAATTTTCATCATACACAATAAAAAAAAAATTTTTTTGCTTATGTCATCAAGTTTGGACTTCTCCTATTCTGTAACTTGAGCAAAAGCAATAGATCCAAAAACTCGTAAATGTGATGCATCTAACTTTATTCCACTTCATGCTTCCTGAAGTGTTTCGTCCCTCAAACTCTTAGTTGGTGAACGATTAAAGAGATAAACTATACATGTAACTTCTTCAGCACACAATTCTTCTGGCATTGATTTTTCTTTTCTACATGGTCCTTTCCATATTAAGGATAGTTCTATTCTTTCTCTCCACGAATTCATTTTGTTATGGTGATCTCGGAACTGTCATAGGACGCTGAATTCCATGTATGTCACAAAATGCTTTTAAATTCATGTGAATTCTCCACCTCTATCTATTCTCAAAGACTTGATTTCATGATTGCTCTTCTTTTCAACACGGGCCTTGAACTTTTTGAAAACTTCTAATGCTTCGCTTTTGTGCTTCAAGAAATAAACCCAAGTTTTCCGTGAATAATCATCAATGAAAAGTATGAAATAAGAAATTTTACCCATCGACTCAGGTTTAATTAGTCCACTAACATCTGTATGAACCAGTTGTAATGGCTTTGTAACTCTTAAATCTTATTCTTTTGGGAAGCTTTTTCATGAATGATTTCCAAGTAAATAAGATTCACATAATTGATTCGGATGATTAATTTTAGGAATTCCTTTCACCATCCTTTTGGTCCCCAAGTCTTTGAAATTTTAAATGCTCATACCTCATATGTCATATCCATGATGGATATTTCACGCAAACATTTAAGCATATAGCTCCTCCAGTCTTCATGTCTAACAAGAACATTTAATTTCCTGTCATAGAAACATTAGCAATAATATTTCTTTATTTATCTCTTAGCCAAAGATAACGATCATCGATAATTATTTGACAACCATTTTCCATGAGTTGTCAAATACTTAAAATATTATTTTTTATTTTTGAAATATAATAAACATTGGGAAGTATTTTGTGGCCTCCATTCTTTATTTCAAGTAAGATCGTACCTTTGCCTTTAATTTTTACTTTTGATTCATCACCAAATTGTACTTGCCTCTTCACATTAGTGTCAAGCTCTACAAATTTACTTTATCATCTGTCATATAATTACTTGCTCCATTGTCTAAATGCCATGTACTACTTTCACATGTATGATCTTTATTATGCGCAAGGAATAATGGTTGTTCCTTATTGTCTTCATTATGTGTGACAAGCATTGTCTCTTCTCTTTTTGTTTGAGATTCCCAAGAGTAGTATCTACACTTTTCGCATGAATAACATTCAATATGAATCTTATCCATCTTCTAAACATTATTCCTTCCACAATTACTTTTTCCTCTTCCACGGCCTCTATAAAAGTTTTGACCTCTTCTCTCAGTAAGAAAATTATATTTTCCTCTTCCTCGATTGTATCCTCTTCCTTGGCCTCGATCGCATCCATGTCTTTGGCCTCTTATACTATTTTCACCAACTTGTTCTTTGCCATTTAGTGAAAATTTTGCTTGTAAGCCATGCTCTACAGTCTCTTGCTTTCCCTAGTTCATTCTTCTTTGTGTGCTCGCAATGATCAATTCAACTCATCAATAGACATGTTGTCCAAATCTTTAGACTCTTCAATAGCCACCACTGCATGACTAAATTTTGAGTTGAGAGAGCGAAGTATTTTCTCTACAACTTGATTATCTTCCAATTTTTATCCAAGCCTCTTCATTTGGTTCTCTACTGCCAAAACTTTGGTGAAGTAATCTGAAATGGATTCTGTTTCCTTCATTTTTAATGACTCAAAATCAACCATTAGAGTTTGAAGATGCACAATCTTTACATTTTCAACTCCTATGACGAAATTATGAAGAGTTTCCCATGCCCGCTTACAGCTAGTTTCATTAGCCACATTTTCGAACATTTCATCATCCAAACCTTAATGAATGATCGTAAGTGTGCATTGGTTCTTCTTTCTATTTTTCTCTAATGCATCTCTTTGAGTTGGTTCTAATGTGTCGACTATCTCAGATTCTACAAAACATCTTTCAACAGTATCTCATACTCCATGAGCACCGGGAATGGCCTTCATTCGGAGTGCCCAATTTTCACAATTTAACTTGGTGAGTTGAGGATATTTGAATGAAAGAGTATTTTCCCTTGAAGCCATTTTCACCAAAGTCGTGATACCACTTTATTAGAATTTATGTTCTAACACACGAAAAAATAAATTGAGAATGAAATAAGAAAAAATCTTTGAATAAAATATAAAATGGTTTTTATTATTTTCTTTTGAGTTTTACAAATGACTTCAACTCAATTTATAAGAAGTTTTCTAAGCTGAAATTAGTAATATACATATATAACCAATTGTAGAAAATAAATATGAAACATAAACCATTAAATCAAATTACTAAATATAAAGTTACAAAAATTAACATTCCTTACTATCATTTTTTTATCTGGCTAGTCAAACAATATCAAAACCATGATATCTACTTCATCCACAATTAATTCGAATTGTAGCTTCTGAACGCTTATATTTAGTACCCACTATGGGTCGAGAATAAAATTCATGAAAACTATTATTTTTCATTCACTTTACATTTAAACGATGGTCATGAAAAATGATATCTAGACCATTTTGTCGCATAGGCACTGAAATACCACTTTCACTTATTACTTTTGAATTGAGATAAGAAATCAGTAATCCATGTCTAAATCAAATTAGGTGGCAAATCGCAATTTGAAAGTGTCTAGCGAGTGAAAATAAATCTAAAATGAGCAGCTTTTCTTTCTATAAAACTATAATATTTCCTCAAATTTTGCAATATTAACAAGTGTCTAAGATTTGAATGTCTATTGTTTGTGAATGTCATAAAAATGACATCATTTATCAGTTATGATAATAATTTAAGTTTTATGTTTATTTCTCTTCTATGTCCTAATGCACAAATCTATTCTATTATAGTGGAAGAAGAGATTCTCTAATAGAAGAAAAGAATGTGAAAGAGAACTTAAAGGTAAAATATAGGATTTCGATCATTTTTTATTGGAAAAAGTTTTATTCTTTTATATATTCATAATGAGACTAGTAATAGTCAGACAACTTTAAATTGATCACACTAAATTTCGAAGAAGGCACATTAAGTAACAAATATGTGTATTTTAAGGTAGGTTTGGAGAAACAAAAGTGGTTCTGGATGCAGTTGTGGAAAACGTGATATTTTTTTACTATTTTGAGGTAGATTTTGAAAATGAAAATGAACAGAAAGATTTTGAAAAAATAAAATGAAATTCACGTTCTATAATTGTGGAAGACATGTCGTCCACTTCCATCATTGGTGAATTAATAACATGTGTAATGCTTCTTTTTACTTTTTTCAACGAATTTCTCTCCCGAGACCTCTACCCAGCTAAATAACTCATTACGTATTAATTTATTTATGAATTAAATGTAAACACAAATCAAATTCAACCCATTAACTTTTAATTTTTTAATTAAAATTATATTAGTATGACGTTTTCAATTTTTTTTTTTGCCATTTAAAACTTTAAATGTTAATAGACCACCCTTAGTTTATTTTAAGTTTATCAACTATCAAAAGTTGAAACTTGAAAAAGTAGACAAAAATGACTAGCATACTTTTCATTTAAAGCTTTATGGATATTTTATATTACTTTATGGATATTTTATAAACCTTCATGAATCCTGTGAAGACCTTTTAAAAACTCATGAAGGCTTTTAAAAAACGTGTGAAACTTTAAAGCAAAGGTTACATTGGTGTGTGTATATATATATATATATATATATATATATTAAATTTCAACTTTTGAAAGTTTATAAAGTTAAAATAAACTTTAATTTATTAACTTAAATATAAAAATCGAAAAACTCACCTTTTATTATTTTTTAAAAATAATTTTCCATATACTCATTAATTTTTTTTTAAAACTAAGTCATATTTAGATAAGTTATATAAGATTTTACAATGATTGGGTGAGAAACTTAAATGTCTAGATTCCAATTATGCTTTGAACCCTCTTAAATTTGGTTACTTTCTCGATTAAAATTCTTTTTTTTCCTAAACATTGTATTTAATCATTTCTTATTTTTTTTCCTCTTATTATGAAATGGTTTGTCACGCTATAACCCACCCCTAGTCCGGAGATGGACCATCCCGAAGGCGAGTTATGGAGGACCTACGATTGCAATTATGCAAACCTATATATTATTAGTTATCATAAATTGACACACTCGATCAATGTAAGTAACAAAAATAAAATAAAATAACAATAATAAACAAAATAGCTTACTTATATATTTTAAAATACAACATGTTCAATAAACAATTATAAGTATACCTATATGATAAGTCTAGAATTTACCTATGATTTAGCATCTTTTATGAATATAAATGTAATGAAATTGAAACTAAAAGATGAGATATTGAATGCATTTCCAGTAATTCTAAACTATTATTGCTGAGACAGGGACTTGGATGAAAAGTTGTGAAAAAGGAGCTAAAATGTGCAAATTCAGAAGAAAAAGGGACCAAATCAGAAATTCATCCAAAGTCAGCAATTGGCGAAATGATATTGCTAAAGAAGAAAGAGTTCGCCTGAAGATCTCGCCTTGATTCGGAGTGAAAGGCGACGTAGCAGGCGACATAGAGTCATCTTCGCCTCAAAGAGTAAAGCAAGGAAGGCGACTCAGAGATCCCTCGCCTTTACGTATCGCCTTCTCGACAGTGAAGTAGGCGATGAAGATGAAGTCTCGCCTACCCTGAGGCGATGTTTTAGGCGAACAAAGTGGGATGTCGCCAAACCTATGGATTATCACAGGCGACATTTGATGAGACATCGCCTAGGAAGATTTTATTTGGAAGGTTGTTTTGGCGAAATATGTCCACTCGCCTGAGCATTAGGCGGCGTATTAAGGCTGCATTTAGGATATTTTGCCTAGAAAGAGTTGAAGCTTGGCGATCAAGACAAGCGAGATGTGAAGAAGTCGTT
The DNA here is from genome assembly GCA_031304145.1 of Cardiospermum halicacabum. Taxonomy (NCBI): domain Eukaryota; kingdom Viridiplantae; phylum Streptophyta; class Magnoliopsida; order Sapindales; family Sapindaceae; genus Cardiospermum; species Cardiospermum halicacabum. The sequence goes on along the minus strand of CM062396.1, from coordinate 12,165,023 downwards.
TGGTTCAGGCGAAGGAACAAGCGACATAAATGGAGATAAAATGTTACTTCGCCAATTTGTGTTTCTTTGTTGATTTTATTTCGAAATTGCCACTGAGCCAAACTCTATAAATAGGAGCTCAGATGAAGCAATTAGTGTAAAGTTTTTTTAGAGAAAAACAGTTTTAGACGTTTGATTTTCACTCTTGACATTCTGTTACACTTTAAGAGAAATTCTAGATTCTTCTATACGCTTTATCTCTACATCTTCAGAGAAGTTTCTTGAAGAAGTTTTGTGCTCTGTTTTTCTTGATCATTGAGATTTAGCTTGAAGATTGTGAAGCAACAACTGTGACAGAGTCTAGCTTCAATCTTCCTTGGTAAGATTTAGATCTTGAGCATGTCGATGATGATTTCCTGTATTTGATTGAATATGCTGAAGTAGATGTGCTAGCTAAAAGCTCTGTTGATCAGTTGAATCTTGATGTCGATTATCATTTCAATTGCAAAGTTTCTTGTTCAATTATAGCCAGATCTACTGGATTTCATGAGCTAATTGAATTACAAGGACGAGATTTACGTAATCTTGTTAATTTGAGACTTTATTTAGACCAGAGATGGCGATTAGGTTTCAGATCTGAGAACAGAGGATCGTAGTACTAAAGATAGACTACGGATTCATTTTTCTACAGATTGTGCTTATCAGTTGTATAGGTTATAGTATAGAGATATATGCAACTATATAATTGAGATCTGTTAAATTGAATCGAGAGATCTTTTAACATATCACTGATGATGATCTAGAAGGTAAATCTGTGATTTAAGATGAAACTTGCATGAGAAGTTAGTTGAAATCAGATCTGGCAAATCAGTTTATTCTTTGTTAAGATCAATTGCACAATAGAGTACTAACTTGAGTTTGCATTGAATGAATGTCATGAGATACTTTTACTTCACCTCAACTTTATAATTTCATGATTCTCTGATTCTATGATTCATTTTGTATATAAATTCTTTCAGTAACTTTGATTAAATCCTAGTCTCAAAGATGCTTCTTAGCTTACAATCCCTGTGGAGACGATATCTAAAATACTACATTAGACGTTGATAGGAATTTCGATTGAGTACTGTGAATATAAATATCAGTCGAGTTTCGTCCCATCAACTTCTTGGCGCCGTTGCCGGGGATTGTTTTTCTTTGAATATTAAGATTTATTTTGAACTGCGCTAACCTGATTTATTAAATTCTTTTTCAGTTTTAAATTTGTTTGTTAAGTGTGTAGTGTATGCAGACAAGATCTAAAGGTACTCAAGACTTGCAGTTTGATCTTGAACCTGAGAGAATTGTTAGACAATCAAGAACAAGATCAAGATCAGCAGCGAGAACTGAGTCGAGAAACACAATGTCTGGAGATCGCTACAACAGAAATAATAATGATAATGAAGGACGAGTGGATCCTGAGAGGATGACACTTCGTCAATATTCCATCCCACCTGTTGATGGCATGCCGCAGGCCATCAATTTATCAGCCATAACAACTAAGAATTTTGAGTTGAGATCTGGACTCATTCAAATGGTTCAACAGAACAGATTTGGAGGAGGAGCCACTAAAGATCTTAATCAGCATCTGAACACATTCCTGCATCTGTGTAGTACATTTCGACATAATGGAGTCTCGGAAGATGCAGTGAAACTCCGGCTATTCCCATTTTCACTGAGTTACAAGGCTCACTCCTTGTTATACTCATTGCCACCAGGATGTATCAATAGCTGGGAAGATCTAGTTAAGAAGTTCTTAGCTGGCTACTTTCCTCCCATGAAGATGGTGAAACTGAGAAATATGATTTCTTCTTTCCAGTATGTGGATGGAGAGTCATTATATGAAAGTTGGGAGAGGTTTAAGGAGTTGATCAGAAGATGTCCACACCATGGCATAGCATCTTAGAGCATCGTGATGATATTTTATAGTGCCATGCCTCCTCAGATCAAAATGCACATTGATTCCTCAGCTAGAGGATCAATAATGGATAAAGAACCAGATGATGCTAATGATTTTATAGAATTGCTGGCAAACAATGATTTTTGATGGAACGAAAAGGAAAAGGCTGCAAATAAGAAGCAGTCTGGAGTTTATGAGTTGGAGTTTTTCAATGCATTATCTGCTCAGATAGCATTGTTGAATAAGAAGATGGACAATATGGCAGTTAATAAAGGCTATCCAAAGAAGACTTCTGTTAATTCTGTTGAGAAACAGAAGACTACTCTGGCAGAATATGCTCAAGAAGCAGCACTTGCTGATGATGAAGATGAGCCAGAGGAGTCAGAACAAGTAAATTATTTGAATAATAATTACGGGAACTAGCAGAGGCCGTACTATCAACAGAGGAATCAACCATATCAAAATCAAGGTTATTACCAAAGAAATCCTCAGCATGGTTACCAACAACAGAGACAGTCTCAGTATCAGAAGAAGTCTAGTATGGAGGATCTTCTAATCAAATACATGGAGAAGACTGATGCTGTTCTTACCAACCATACCACTTCAATTAAGAATTTTGAAACTCAAATGGGGCAGCTTATGCAAGTTCTGAACCAAAGACCCCAAGGAGCACTTCCAAGTGACACTGTGCCCAATCTAAAGGTTAAAGATAAATCCAAAGAGGAAGCATAAGTGCATGCTATTACATTGAGAAGTGGGAAACAACTGGAGAACTCTAAGGAAAAGAAAAGTTATGAACCTCTTGCACAGAATAAGAAAAATGAAGAAATTAGCAAACCTTTTGCTAAAGAACAGGAGGCTGTGAAGATTGCCTTACCTTTTCCTAAAAAAGATAATAGAAAGAAGCTGGATAAGCAGCTTGAGAAGTTTTTAGACATGATGAAGCAAATCCATGTCAACATCCCATTTATTGAGGCATTTAAACAAATGCCTGTGTTTGCTAAATTCATGAAGAAGTTATTGTCAAACAGAAGGAATTTAGCTGATGTGGGATGCATTAATGTGAATGAAAGTGTGAGCCAACTTGTCAAGTACCAGATTCCTAGGAAAGAGAAGGATCCTGGCAAGTTCACCATACCTTTGACCATAGGCGAAAGATTCAAAGGAAGAGCTCTCTGTGACTTGGGAGCTAGCATAAACTTGATGCCTTTGGCCATCTATGAAAGGTTGGGAATAGGGCATTTCAGACTTGATAATGTCTTATTGCAACTTGCTGATAGATCTTTCACTCATGCAAAGGGAGTTGTGGAAGATGTGATAGTCACAGTAAACAAATTCATGTTTATAGTGGATTTTGTAGTGCTTGACATGGAGGTAGATGAAGATGTACCTTTGCTACTAGGTCGACCATTTTTTAGAACTGGAAGAGCATTGATAGACGTGGCAAATGATGAACTCACACTCAGAGTTAATGGAGAGGAAGCAAAATTTAGTCTCTTGGAGTCATTGAAATTTCCATACGATTTTGATGAAGTCAAGAGTATACAATTGGCAGCTGATACAGAGTTGATGGATAAGATTCTCTCATTGAGAAGTTCGGTTCCACTAAACAATGTATTAATCAATGATGTGGATATGGATATTCCAGAGGAAAGTGCTTACAGTGGTGAGCTGGAATGCATGACTTCTCATTTTGTCCTCAACATTAGTGATATACAACAATCTGCTGAGCCAGTGCTTCCCTCAACTGAAAAACCACCACAGTTGGAACTGAAGGCACTCCCAAGTCATCTCAGGTATGCATTCCTTAACTCTAAGGAATCTAGCTTACCTATTGTGGTTTCCAATGACTTAATAGATGAATAAGAGGAAAGCCTCCTATAGATGAATAAGAGGAAAGCCTCCTCCAAGTGGTGAGGAAACGCAAGAAAGCCATTGCATGGACGATAGCAGATATCAAAGGAATCAACCCCACTTTTTGTACACACAAGATCATCTTGGAGGAGAAACATACACCCAAGATCCAAGCTCAGAGAAGATTGAATCCAACTATGAAGGAGGTTGTGAAGAAGGAAGTACTGAAACTCCTTGATGTAGGTATTATTTTTCCAATTTCAGATAGTGAATGGTTTGTCCAGTGCAGTGTGTACCAAAGAAGGGAGGGATTACTGTGATAAAAAATGAAAAAAATGAGTTGATCCCTACTAGAACTGTTACAGGCTGGCGTATGTGCATAGATTATAGAATTTTGAATGATGCCACCAGAAAGGATCATTTCCCCCTTCCCTTCATTGATGAGATGTTAGATAGACTAGCAGGACACCCTTATTTTTGCTTTTTGGATGATTATTCTAGTTATAACCAAATCCCCATAGCACCTGGTGATCAGCATAAAACAACTTTTACCTGTCCTTTTGGAACCTTTGCCTATAATAAGATGCTTTTTGGACTGTGTAATGCACCAGGAACATTTCAGAGGTGTATGTTAGCTATCTTTACTGATTTTATAGGCAAGTTTTTAGAAGTGTTCATGGATGATTTTTCCATTATAGGAGACAGTTTCAATAATTGCTTGAATAATCTCGAGAAAGTGCTTAAGAGATGTGAGGAAACTAACCTAGTCCTCAATTGGGAAAAATGCCATTTTATGGTAAGAGAGGGTATTGTTTTAGGCCATAAAGTGTCTGCTAAGGGATTAGAAGTAGACAGAGCAAAAATCGATGTGATAAGCAATTTACCCCCTCCTGCCAATGTAAAAGGCATCAGAAGTTTCTTAGGACTTGCTGGGTTCTATAGGCGTTGTATCAAAGATTTTTCAAAGATAGCTAGACCCCTGTGTGTTCTGTTAGAAAAGGAAAAGAAATTTGATTTTACTGATGAATGTTTGAAAGCTTTTGTGCAACTTAAGGAAAAGCTTGTCTCAGCACCAGTCATAATTCCACCAGATTGGAATTCTGAATTTGAAATCATGTGTGATGCATCTGACTTTGTTGTAGGTGCAGTGCTGGGACAGAGAAGGGAGAGGCTATTCAGAGTCATTTATTATGCTAGTAAATCATTGGTGGAAGCTCAGAGAAATTACACCACCACTGAGAAAGAATTACTAGCAGTAGTCTTTGCATTGGATAAGTTTAGATCATACATTTTAGGGTCTAAAATTATCATTCATACTGATCATGCAGCATTAAGATACCTATTTTCTAAGAAAGAATCTAAGCCTAGGTTGATCAGATGGGTGCTCTTGTTGCAGGAATTTGACATAGAAATCAAAGATAAAAAAGGCACTGAAAATGTAGTAGCCGATCACCTCTCAAGACTGCACATTAAGGATATGGAAGCTCAAGTTGACATCAATGAACAATTTCCAGATGAGCAACTTTTCCTTTGTGAGGTAACATTTTATCCATGGTATGCTGATTATGCAAATTATTTGTCATGTAAATTGTTACCTGAAGATCTAAACAGTCATCAGAAGAAAAATTTCCTTCATGAGGTTAAGAGGTACATATGGGATGAACCATATCTGTTTAGGAGATGTGCTGATCAAGTGTTAAGACGTTGCATCCCATATGAAAAAACATTGGACATCATTAAGCACTGTCATTCTTCAGAATATGCTGGTCATTTTGCTGGAACTAGAACAGCAGCCAGAATTCTGGAATGTGGTTTCTATTGGCCATCAATTTTTAAAGATGCACATGCATTTATGGCCAGCTGTGATAGATGCCAAAGAATGGGTAATATTTCCAAAAGGCAAGAAATGACCCAAAATTATATCCTAGATGTGGAGCTATTTGATGTCTGGGGTATTGATTTCATGGGACCATTTCCTCCATCCAACAAGTATGAGTATATACTTGTAGCAGTTGACTATGTATCCAAGTGGGTAGAGGCTGTAGCTTGCGTTACAAATGATGGAAAGGTAGTGGAGAAGTTTCTTCAGAAGAATATCTTCACTAGATTTGGCATACCCAGGGTACTAATTAGTGATGGAGGGTCTCACTTCTGCAATAAATTGTTGGAAAAGGTTCTGAAGAAGTATGGAGTAATCCATAAAGTTACCACAACTTATCATCCACAAGCCAATGGTCAAGTAGAAGTTTCAAACAGAGAGTTAAAGAGAATCCTGCAAAAGACTATGAATGAGTCCAGAAAAGACTGGAGCTTCAAGCTAGATGATGCTCTGTGGGCTTACAGAACAGCTTTTAAAACTCCTATTGGAATGTCACCATTTAGGATGGTGTATGGCAAGTCATGTCATCTGCCAGTGGAGTTGGAACACAGGTCATATTGGGCTGTAAAACTGTTGAATATGGACTATGAAAAAGCAGGAAAGCAGAGGCTTCTACAACTAGATGAGATGGATGAATGGCGCCTTGAAGCCTATGAGAATCATGAGATGTACAAGCAGAAGGCGAAAAATTACCATGATAAGAAGATTGTCAAGCGAGAGTTTGAACCTGGACAGTATGTATTGCTCTACAATACCAAACTTAGTTTCTTTTCAGGAAAACTAAAATCTAGATGGTCTGGACCATTTAGAATAAAGAGTGTTTCCCCATATGGAGCTATTCAATTGTTTGATAACAAGTCCATTGACTCTTTTGTTGTGAATGGATAGAGACTCAAGTATTATTTAGGGGGAGACATCTACAGGACAAGGGCTATCCTTTATATCTCAGATCCTGTAGACATAATGGGAAATCAACAATAAACTTGCCTTGGTCGATGCTAACGACCTTAAACAAAGCATACTCTTTACACAATTATTCTTTGGAAATATTATGCTATGATCAATTAATTGTGTAAGTTTTTAACTAACCAAGTTCATGTTTTGCAGAAGAATTATTGTTTTAAGATGAACTTGAAGTTTTAAGAAGAAGGCGAGATGTCAGTCTTATTGCCAAAAGACTCACCAAAGCTTTTTATCAAGTGGCGAGGAAAATTTCATTTCGCCTATAAAGACATTTTGAAGATGGCGAGACAGAGAAAGTCGCCATGAGTGGTCGCCTGGGTGAAAGCGAGACAGAGGAGTCATGCCAAAAATTTCGCCTACTTTACTTTTGTGAAGGCGAGGAAGAACAAATCTCGCCTTGATACATCGCCTAGTGACGAGAAGAGTGAGGCGAGAATTCAATACATTGCCATTTTATCTCGCCAACCAGGTATGTTTTCTGGCCCTAAAATTTAATTTCGCCAAGATTCTTCGCCTGACAACAAGTTGGTTTTGGCGAAGTGGCATTTAATTCGCCTGGAAACTCATATGTTTTTGAAAATATTTTTGGAGGGGTAGCATTCATTTTGCTTCATTTTAATTCGCCAGAAACATCTTTTCAAGGCGAAATAATCAATATGTCGCCACTTTTATCGCCAGTTAGGTCGTTTAAGGCGAGCTCATTCTTTCTCGCCTATTACCGAATTTTATAACACCTGCATTTTAGGCGATATAAATTATTTCGCCACTTAAATAGGTGCATTGCAATTATTACCGTTGGATAACATGGGGCGAGCCTAAAACTTTACGCCTTCTGCCTAGTTCTTTAATCATTGCACCTATTCTCTGATTATCTCATTAACCCTAATTCGATTTTACCGTTGCCATTACTTTGCTCTCTGAGATTTCAATTGTTTGCAAACCCTAAATCGCGAATCTCTCATTTCGATTCTTCTTGTCGATCGATCTCATTCACAGTAAACCAACAAAGTATGTTTAATTTCTTCTCTCTCAGTTTTGTGTGAAGCTGATAGCTGTTTTAGGTTTATCTGTGTTGTGTTGTTAGTCGGAACTGTTAGGGTGTTAATAGAGCATTTGGGTTAATGGTAATGTTGTCGAAATTCTGTGGGTTTTACAATGAACATGAATGATTTTTAGTTGGGTGTTTCATTTTTGTGATTATAATTGCATTGTTGACAGTAGTTGTTAGTTTTAAGCTGTAAAACATGGTTTCGAGCTTGATTGCTAAATGTGTTTTATAAATGTTGAACCCATGTTGCGACATACTGTCAAGCTGTTTGATGTTGATAATGCTGTTGTGATGCTGAACTTTAATTCTGTCAATTTGATATATGATTCTAACTGTTGAAATATGGTTTCAAATTGCAGATTATGGCTAAAAGAAATAGCGACAACACTCCTAGCCCAGCTAAAAAGGGGAAGAAAGCCAAGACTTCGGCCAAGCCAAAGATCTTTGACGAAAAAAATTATCAAGTTAGGGTGATTCTTCCATCTTCACCCAAGTCGTGCAATCAGAAAGGGGTTCTAATTGGTTCTAGTAAGAAGAAAAGTATGGAAAGCACACCAAAAACCCCTTCTACACCAAATGCTGAAAAGGGGGGTGTGTCTGCTGTCAAATCTACACTGGCTAAAAAGCAGGCAGCAGTTGTGGAGAAGGTGACATCTTGTTCACCAAAAGTTTCTAAAGACAAGTCCAAACTCAAGGGCCCTTCTAAAAAGGATAACTTACAATTCTGGCAAGAGAAGGGATTCCTTTTAAAAGAATTTGAAGACAAGAGATTTGGAAACTACCTCTGGAGTTGGTTTATGAGGCAGTTGGTGGCACAACCCAAGAAAGTGAATGCCACTTTGGTGGAAGAATTTTATGATAAGGCCCCAGAGGAGTTGGACACTCCATTTGACATCAGAGGCCATCTAGTAGACATTTCTCCAGAGACCATATGCAGCTACTATGGTTTGATGGAAGCCAACCATCAAGGAGATAGAGGAATGGAAGCCTCAGAACTAACTGAGGAAGATATAAGGAGCTTGAGGAGATTTCAGCATCCAACTCAGGGATCTGAAAGAGATGTATTGGCAAGTGAGTTGGACATTCACACTGCGATTTGCTTAACTTGGCTGAGGGACAATGTGATGCCTAGAAATAAAGGCAGTAGATTCACAGCAGATGAAAAGAAGTTCCTCAGAGACTTCAACCAAGGGAAATTCATTTATCTGGGTCAGCTGATCTTCTCAAAGTTGAAAAGGAGGGTATGCAGTCTGAAGAAGGAGAAGACAACACAAAGAACACTCTACTTTCCTTCCTTAATAACCGGTTTACTAGACAAATATAGAGTAAAGAGCAGGAAAAAAGATGTGTGGTTGACTGATTCAAACCCACATATTGAAGAGTTCTAGCTAAGGATTTGAGAGAAGGATTAAGAGAAAACTTACTTACTGAAGCTGTTAAAGTAGTAAAGGTCTTAAGGGACAAGTTTTCTTCTCCTGTTATAGTTTCTAAACCGGTGCAGATTTCAGTTCCTAATCAGAGTCCAAAAAGGGAGAAAGAAAGAGTGGCAGAGCCAATTTCGAAGGAACTTGAAGCCAAGATCTCTGAATTGGTCAATAGAAAGGTTGAAGAAAGAATTGCTGAATTCTTCAGAAACATTGCAGACCTATAAGAGTTTGTTAAAATATGGAAGCAACAGAGGGAAAGTCAAGGTGCCCAATCAGTTGGTTTTGCTAGGTTTGTGAGTGGGATCAATATTCAAGATCAGTTTGAGCATGAAGAGTTGATGGATAGTCAACCTGAACCCAATGACTTCTCAGATGTTCTAAATGCTGTTGATGATCACCTAAAGAAGAATTTGGGGGATCAATTCGATCTAGAAACAGAAAAAGCTGCTAATGAGGTTATGGAGGAGGATGAAAGGTTGATGAGGAAAGAAAATGAGGTGGTTGATGATTCTGAATCTTTAGAGTGTGAGGAAATTGATACAGCAGAGCTTGAGTAGCAAGGATTATTATTAGCATCATTTGCTGAAGCTGCTGGATTACCTCCTTTTATTAAAGAAGAAGGTGAAGGATCTAGCTCAGCTCAACTTAAAGAGGATGAAGAGCAGTCTGCAGTACAAGAACCAGTTGTCCAAGAGCCCCTCATCTACACTTGCTAGGTTCCTCAACATTTTAGACCTGTCAAGTGTACTTCTCAACCTGAGATCTTCACTTCTGAAGAGTTCATTCCACGACTTCATGTTTTGCATCCAGCCATTCAAGAGATAATAAATCAAGCAAGACTGGGATTGTTTCCAATTGAAGATGCTATCCCTAAGGGCAATGATCAGATTCCTTCAAATATGGCAATAGTACATTTTCTTCAACTTGGGAATAGTGCTAGTTCGCTCAGGATTTGGCACTCGTACCATACTTGCAGCCTGAGCCTCTAAATCAAGTACCTTATATTGAAGAAGATGTGAGAGTCTCCACTGAAAAAGCTAGAGTTCTTGATAAAGAAGAGATGGCTGCTGTGTTAGAGCAATTTTTCCGAACTTATAACAGGATGCCTTCTTATGACTTCTTCGAAGGGATGAAGTTTTCATCTACTAGCTCTTCTGATAATGAAGTAGAGTGTCTAAATGAAGAAAAGACTAGTCAGAATGGTGCATTAGCTAGAGAAAGCAAGGAAGTTTATTGTGATCTTGCAGTTACTTCTGCTGATTTGGAACATATGCTTATCTTGGATCATAACAAGACTGCTTATTCTTGGGAGCCAACTTCTGCTTTGTCTGTCCTAGATGGATACTTATCTATTATACTCAGACAAGTTCGAAGGTACAGCAATTTCTTAAGGCAGTTGGCTAACCCAACTCGTTATCCACCCAACAGATGTTTCAAGATTCATCCTCTTAGTGAAGATGAGGCTGAGGAAGAAAAGGCCGCTCAGAAGAAAAAGAAGCATGTCAAGACTGCAGTCCAGAAGAATAGGAAAAATTCAGCAAATCCCCACAGATTAGTTGAAGCCAACCCAAAGCCTAAGAAGAGAAGACTGAGCACCAAATCTTCTCAACAGTCCAAATCCTCAGATGATTCTTTAAATGATTTTTAGTTCTATTTGACTTTTATTCTTTTGTAATATTCAGGATTGGTTTTTATCTTGTCATTTTAAGAGTAATGTGAATCTGTATTTTTATGTTTAGTAAAGAGTAATGTGTTTCCTTAAGTCTTTATTTTAAAATTTTCAAGAGTCATATGATTGATTATTTTATCTTTATTTTTGTCTGTTAAAAGAGTAATGTTTTTGCTAGTTAATAACTATTACAAAGAGTTTTAGATTTTAAGTTGGGGGTTCTTTTCCCCAGAGCAAAGTGAGTTGAGTCTGATGGAAATAACATTAACTGTGAAACATTTTCTCACTTTGATTTTTGAAGTTAACAGGTCACTCTGTAGGGATTTTAATGAAACAGTATGTTGAGGCGAGATGGATTCAAATTGCCAGAATGATCGCCTTGTGTAAGGCGAGATCTCTGTTTCTCGCCTGGTTGGTAAATTCTTTCATTTGGTACAGGCGATGGTTTGGGCGATATATCTTTTATTTCGCCTAATTCTGGATTTCTCTTTTTGGCGACATTTCTATCTTGTCTAATATTTTGCCTACTGGATCTGTATTTTGCCATGACATTATTCCTCTATGTCACTCTAAATTGGCGACTTTTATATTTCGCCTGGGTATTTCGCCTAAGGTTGGCGATCGATTTCTTTCTCGCCTTTTGTTATTTCGCCTAACCAATTTTCTTTTTGCACTTAATTTTGGCGGTTTATCCTCTGATAATGGCGACATTCAGGTACTTTACCTAACTCTCTGGTTCTTTGTTTCATACATTCCCTCCTCTACTTCCATTCATTTCTGTTCTATTGAGCATTGAGGACAATGCTTTCTCTTAAGTTGGGGGTGGGTAGCAATCACGTTGCTATAATTCTTTGAGTTTTTTTTTAGTTTGATTTTGTTTTAGTATTTTCTTAGAATATTAGGTCTGAGTGCATGATTGAGCTTACATTGCTCATTATTCAAAGTGATTTAGTTTTTCATAAAATGAGTTTTCAAATAGTAAAACAAGTGTTCAAAACAAGCAGTTTTGATGAGCAATTTTTGACAAATTTCTTTGAACACTGATGAAGATTCTGGTTAGTTTTGAATGATGTATAAGTTGATGAGTTTTGATAAGGAAAGAGTGGAGAAAACCTTGGGTGGAATGTAAGGTTTTGAGCTTAATTCTGTGTCTTTTTCTTCATGAGAGGGGTTATTTTTGTTCTCTTCCTTATTAAACACATTTATCTGCAAAATTTTATTCTATAGAAATCAGAACCTTCATAGGTTTACTTTGAATTTCTCATACATTCCTCAAGTGTACAGGGCAATTGGTCGGGTAAAGTCTGTCTTTAATCTGCCAAAGAAAATGATCTGATTTGAGAGTCTGAGTGAAACTACTAAATATTCTTTTGCCTACTTGATATAACCAGACCTTGATATCTAGTGAGGTAAACCATCTTGTTTCCATTCTCAATTAAAACCTTTTCTTTGGTCCCTAATCCAGTCCAAACCATAAAGATAGAGATATAATCTCAATCCTACCCTTTGGACTTACCATTAAATCTGGGATTGAAAAGATGGGAAGTGAGGATTGTCTTAAAGAGTGTTTCTGAAGCTGCTAAAAGCAGAGTATACGCTTGAAAAAAAAAAGAGAAGAAAAAGTCTTCTAAAAAAAAAACCGATTCAATCAAGTGAATTGAGCATTGTTTATAAATAAAGTATTATATGAATAAAGTATAATATAGGGGTGAAACACTAAAGAGTGAAGAATTAAGGGATTGAGAGGAATTTAGTGGTATGTCCGAAATTTGATTCCTTGAAGAAATTCCTTTCTTTCATAAGCTAACTTGACCCCATTTTCCCTATATTTACAAATCAGAGATTCTAAGTCAGATAAAGAGGCAGTACTAAACTTAGGAACCTCTAAGTGCTGTACAGTGTATGAGTGAAGTTCAATGTTCGTGAGGTTCTTAAAATTTTCATCATACGTGCTTGTGAAACAGTAGAATCACATTTGCCTTGGTACGTAACTCTGATTCTTGAAGTGACTAGTGTATTGAGTGAGTAACCTTTAGGATTCTGAGAGATCAAACACTTATGAGAGACTACAGTGAGGAAGTAGTTTCAATACTCAATTACTTGGATCTTCTCAGATACTTTGCTACATGAAGAAAATGACCAGTTTTTGAATTTAAGTTTTATGTTTATTTATCTTCTATGTCCTAATGCACAAATCTATTCTATTATAGTGGAAGAAGAGATTCTCTAATAAAATAAAAGAATGTGAAAGAGAACTTAAAGGTAAAATATAGGATTTCGATCATTTTTTATTAGAAAAAATTTTATTCTTTATATATTCATAATGAGACTAGTAATAGTCAAATCAGACAACTTTAAATTGATCACACTAAATTTCGAAGAAGACACATTAAGTAACAAATATGTGTATTTTAAGGTAGGTTTGGAGAAACAAAAGTGGTTCTGGATGCAGCTGTGGAAAACGTGATATTTTTTACTATTTTGAGGTAGATTTTGAAAATGAAAATCAACTGAAAGATTTTGAAAAAGTAAAATGAAATTCATGTTCTACAATTGTGGAAGACATGTCTTCCACTTGCATCATTGGTGAATTAATAACATGTGTAATGCTTCTTTTTACTTTTTTTTCAACGAATTTCTCTCCCGAGACCTCTACCCAGCTAAATAACTCATTACGTATTAATTTATTTATGAATTAAATGTAAACACAAATCAAATTCAACCCATTAACTTTTAATTTTTTAATTAAAATTATATTAGTATGACGTTTTCAATTTTTTTTTTGCCATTTAAAACTTTAAATGTTAATAGACCACCCTTAGTTTATTTTAAGTTTATCAACTATCAAAAGTTGAAACTTGAAAAAGTAGACAAAAATGACTAGCATACTTTTCATTTAAAGCTTTATGGATATTTTATATTACTTTATGGATATTTTATAAACCTTCATGAATCACAAGGCTTTTAAAAAACGTGTGAAACTTTAAAGTAAAGGTTACATTGGTGTGTGTATATATATATATATATTAAATTTCTAACTTTTAAAAGTTTATAAAGTTAAAATAAACTTTGTAATTTATTAACTTAAATGTAAAATTTTTTTTTTCGAAAGGCAGGAGTCCATATTATAGATGGTAGCAAGAAAAAGTATAGTACATCTCTATACAATACAGTGCGATAACGTGCAACAGAGTGTCAATTCGTGCGATATCGTGCATCACCACAATATTACACACAACAACACAATAATGCCAACACACAGTACACCACACATATGAAATAAACAAGATTTCAAGTAAAAAGACCCAATCTAAAATGGTTAAACCCAAAGGTCTAAACACTGCAATCTGTTGTCCGCTCCGCCCAAATAAAGGGTGATTGAGTCTAGTCAAGCAAGCCAAGAAAGGTTTTCAGAGGCATGCAAATTCATGAGTGTGACTGGTCCGCATCATATCCAAACAGATCTGTACCATCTCCAAGCTATCCCAAACAATTCCAGCCAGAATGGAAACTCCAACAACAACACATGCAAAGATACTAAACATCCGACCCCAACTGAAATCTGCCATCAGAAGTTTAAACCAAATCTCGATAGGTAGTGGAGTTGATGAGAAAATACCAGATATGCTTTTCAAGCTGGAGAGTAGACCGGAATCCACCACGAGCTTCACGGAGGAAGAACTTAAAACCTTCACAGGGGAAGAGGAACCACTTCCAGACCGATCAGCACAAAACTGACGTCAGAAAAGAAACAAGAAAGAAAAAGTACTAGTAGAAGAAAAGAGACCAACCGGAGACGGGTAGAACCCCCCTCCGGTGGTCGAAAAGTGTTTTGGAGGAGTTGTTGTAGAGAGAAGGCAGAGAATTTTTCTAGAGAGAGAAGAGAAGATCGATAGTAAATAAAAACAACTTAAATGTAAAAATTGAAAAACTCACCTTTTATTATTTTTTAAAAATAATTTTCCATATACTCATTAATTTTTTTTTTAAAAACTAAGTCATATTTAGATAAGTTATATAAGATTTTACAATGATTGCGTGAGAAACTTAATTAAATGTCTAGATTCCAATTATGCTTTGACCCCTCTCAAATTTGGTTGCTTTCTCGATTAAAATTCTTTTTTTTTCCTAAACATTGTATTTAATCATTTCTTATTTTTTTTCCTCTTATTATGAAATGGTTTGTCACGCTATAACCCACCCCTAGTCCGGAGATGGACCATCCCGAAGGCGAGTTATGGAGGACCTACGATTGCAATTATGCAAACCTATATATTATTGGTTATCATAAATTGACACACTCGATCAATGTAAGTAACAAAAATAAAATAAAATAACAATAATAAACAAAATAGCTTACTTATATATTTTAAAATACAACATGTTCAATAAACAATTATAAGTATACCTATATGATAAGTCTAGAATTTAGGTATGATTTAGCATCTTTTATGAATATAAATGTAATGAAATTGAAACTAAAAGATGAGATATTGAATGCATTTCCAGTAATTCTAGACTATTATTGCTGAGACAGGGACTTGGATGAAAAGTTGTGAAAAAGGAGCTAAAATGTGCAAATTCAGAAGAAAGAGGGACCAAATCAGAAATTCATCCAAAGTCAGCAATTGGCGAAATGATATTGCTAAAGAAGAAAGAGTTCGCCTGAAGATCTCGCCTTGATTCGGAGTGAAAGGCGACGTAGCAGGCGACATAGAGTCATCTTCGCCTCAAAGAGTAAAGCAAGGAAGGCGACTCAGAGATCCCTCGCCTTTACGTATCGCCTTCTCGACAGTGAAGTAGGCGATGAAGATGAAGTCTCGCCTACCCTGAGGCGATGTTTTAGGCGAACAAAGTGGGATGTCGCCAAACCTATGGATTATCACAGGCGACATTTGATGAGACATCGCCTAGGAAGATTTTATTTGGAAGGTTGTTTTGGCGAAATATGTCCACTCGCCTGAGCATTAGGCGGCGTATTAAGGCTGCATTTAGGATATTTCGCCTGGAAAGAGTTGAAGCTTGGCGATCAAGACAAGCGAGATGTGAAGAAGTCGTTTGGTTCAGGCGAAGGAACAAGCGACATAAATGGAGATAAAATGTTACTTCGCCAATTTGTGTTTCTTTGTTGATTTTATTTCGAAATTGCCACTAAGCCAAACTCTATAAATAGGAGCTCAGATGAAGCAATTAGTGTAAAGTTTTTTTTAGAGAAAAACAGTTTTTAGACGTTTGATTTCACTCTTGACATTCTGTTACACTTTAAGAGAAATTCTAGATTCTTCTATACGCTTTATCTCTACATCTTCAGAGAAGTTTCTTGAAGAAGTTTTGTGCTCTGTTTTTCTTGATCATTGAGATTTAGCTTGAAGATTGTGAAGCAACAACTGTGACAGAGTCTAGCTTCAATCTTCCTTGGTAAGATTTAGATCTTGAGCATGTCGATGATGATTTCCTGTATTTGATTGAATATGCTGAAGTAGATGTGCTAGCTAAAAGCTCTGTTGATCTGTTAAATCTTGATGTCGATTATTATTTCAATTGCAAAGTTTCTTGTTCAATTATAGCCAGATCTACTGGATTTCATGAGCTAATTGAATTACAAGGACGAGAGTTACGTAATCTTGTTAATTTGAGACTTTATTTAGACCAGAGATGGCGATTAGGTTTCAGATCTGAGAATAGAGGATCGTAGTACTAAAGATAGACTACAGATTCATTTTTCTACAGATTGTGCTTATCAGTTGTATAGGTTATAGTATAGAGATATATGCAACTATATAATTGAGATCTGTTAAATTGAATCGAAAGATCTTTTAACAGATCACTGATGATGATCTAGAAGGTAAATCTGTGATTTAAGATGAAACTTGCATGAGAAGTTAGTTGAAATCAGATCTGGCAAATCAGTTTATTCTTTGTTAAGATCAACTGCACAATAGTGTACTAACTTGAGTTTGCATTGAATGAATGTCATGAGATACTTTTACTTCACCTCAACTTTATAATTTCATGATTCTCTAATTCTATGATTCATTTGTATATAAATTCTTTCAGCAACTCAGATTAAATCCTAGTCTCAAAGATGCTTCTTAGCTTACAATCCCTGTGGAGACGATATCTAAAATACTACATTAGACGTTGATAGGAATTTCGATTGAGTACTGTGAATATAAATATCAGTCGAGTTTCGTCCTATCACTATAACATCAAAACCATTTGCATATATATATATATATATCTAGAATTCATTTAACATTTGCAAATGTTAACCCCCATTTGATAACATTAGGTATTAAAATTTACAAAATGAAAATATGCCCTATGCACATCTACCATGGACATATAACAAAATGGACACAACTCCATGAGAGACTATACGAAGCCCGACCAAAAGAATTGCTCTGTAACGGCAAACCACGACTCTGGTAGAACCATGTTTGAGAGTCTGACGCCACACCACCAGTACAGAAATATAACAGTTGAAAAGTCCAAAAATAGTAACCAACGTTTATTCCAAAATCTTCAATAAACTGTAAAAACAATCATACAGTCCAAAGTCCCAATAATAAAATAAATCCAAAGTCCAGTAAGTGTAAAGAAAAGCAAAATCAATAGTACAGTCCCAAAACAGTCCAGTACAAATGTATGTGATAAAATAAGCGAAAAATATGTAAACGTGCTGATGATGTATGTCGTGATCCAAGTATGAGACAACGCCTAAACAATCAAGGTACCTGCATTCAACCTGGGATTTTATTCCTAGATTACAGAATAGGAGGAAAGAAAGGAGACGTTAGACTATGAATTAGTCTAAGTTAGC
This sequence comes from Cardiospermum halicacabum, assembly GCA_031304145.1. Taxonomy (NCBI): domain Eukaryota; kingdom Viridiplantae; phylum Streptophyta; class Magnoliopsida; order Sapindales; family Sapindaceae; genus Cardiospermum; species Cardiospermum halicacabum. The sequence goes on along the minus strand of CM062396.1, from coordinate 12,147,442 downwards.
GCTCATATTCCAACACACACACACCCAAAGTGACCTAGACTCGACTCTAAACATGGGAGCACACAATGCTAGGCTCTACAGACTCCCTAGAGTCCGCTATGTCAGCCAACACACCAATCATCCTACCAATCAGCAGTTTATTGATTATCTTTCTTTAGTCGAAACCAGGTTATCTGTTATCTATATATTCATTCAAGTTCAATTATCATCCTAAAGATATGCTCTTAAAGTTCACGGTCTAGGATCCTAATATTCTTATAGGGTGCTAGGATTACGTCTTCGGGGGTTCCACTTTCTATGGAGGTTTGTCATTAGAATTCTATATCTAACAGTTTAAGTCTGGTTATTTAACCTTTAGGATTATAGTTACAACCGACTGAAATATCAACCAGTTTGTGATCACTTAATTAAGTCCAATTTAGGCATCAATCACAGTTATTTACCATCCATTAACAGTCCATTAACACAATCCAGTAACTAGAAACATATTCTTAATTAACAGTTTAACCAGTTATTTAACAGAATTATGCCCAAAGTAGCTAACAGTGGAAAACTGGATTACAGTAGCAGTAACAGTATGACCGAAGCCCAGTAAACAATATCAGTATAGTAGTTTCAACTACAATCAGTATAGACACTTCAAGCCAATTATTTTAGTAGTGAGGATCCTCTATCCCTAGGCATGCCATATATTCTACTAGTAGACTGACTAAGGGCAAAACTCACAGTTTCGTTTGTTTACCGTTTAAACCGGATTTATTAAGTACCAGTTATCAATTTCAGTGTATGAGTGTTATAAAATTCGAGTACAGTGAAGTCTTACTTTATCAATTTACTAACCTAAAGGCAGTTATTGTATTTATTATATCGTTAAGCAGGGCAGTTTAAGAGACAGTTTCACAAATCGGCAATACACGACACATGCATATAACAATCAACATACAACAAGCATTGTATCGGACCAAAAATGAACTACTAACCACGATGGCAGAACCAACAGCGAGACGCCTATTCCTCAGCCCGTGCAGTTCCTTCCTCCTAACTCTCTGCAGAATGGAACCAGTAATGTTAGATCGCGGATTTCAGGGTTCCAACTCAACCCGAACCGGATAGAACAAGGCCCTAACTAAACTGGACAGACCCTACCAAGATACGGAACCGATTGAAAGGTATGAGACTTACCGAAACCACTCAAACTATTGCAATCTGCGACGCCTACCGCACAGTAACCCAACAGAATACCCCCAACTGACGGAAACACCATATTAGCGATTGGAAACAGAATAATAATACGAGATTCGCGAGTACAACAGAATGAATCTTACCAGAATTCGGAACCACGACGGAACCCTAACAGAACCCTAACCGGAAATAAAATCGCAGAACGGAAACCTAGGCATGAAACAGGTTATCTGAGTTAGAACATGTGCAGGATGACGATAAAGGAACATGCGATCGAAAGAGACTTACCGGAAATCTACTGTGGCGCAAACCCTAGCGAACAGACGCTCTGACTCTCTCACGGTTCTCTCAACTTTGAAAACGTGAAGGAGGCAGGAATGACTCTCTAGGGTTTAATAATAGTATTATATGATGTCTAATAATAAAAACACCCCTAGACTCAGGAAATATAACAAAATATATCAGAACTTCTAACAATTCCCAAAAAAACTCCTAAATTCTGACCCAAGCTACTAAGCCCGGAAACGGTCCGTTACATGCTCGATCACCTGCTCCATTTTCAATTTAAAGAAGGAAAAATAAAATAAAAAGAAATCACAAGGTAATCTATATAATCAAGTTGGTAAAAATATTGTCCCAAAAATATGGACACACAAATGCTCTATATAATTTTAGCTAAGTGTCACACAAGATGCAATTGAAGTTTTGTCTTTAGCTTCACCATACAATGAGTCAACCATTAATTCACACAAAGCAAACAAGATAAAAAAAATAAAATAAAATAAAATAAAATAAAACAAGACAATTAAACACACTAAGATCTATATGCATTAGTCTTGCTTATTAACTTGATTAAGCTAATGCAAAAGTAACTTGCGTCGCAAGTAACCAGATCAAACAATTTCCGTAAGTACAGACAAAAGAAACTTGTGCTTCAGTCATGTTGGAGGAATACTAGCAGGGATAAAATGATCAATACACATGGCTATGAAGCTCTATAGACTCAATCGATTTAATTAAATTGAACTTACCAATGCTTAACACTTGAAAACTTTCTTAAATTTAAAATATAAAAGAAATAGTCCAATAAATTATTAAAAAAATATAATCAAATAGTATGTATCAACATAAAACACTAGCCTTAAATTTTATCCTAAAAGAAGTTAAAACGAAAAAGAACGGAGATAAAGAAGTCCCCTGTTAAAACCTGAAATTTTACGAACACTTGAAAGAGTTTCTAAATTTTTAAATATAATCAGCCCAGTAAATTCTAAAAAAATTATATAATTAAATAGTAGATATCATAAAGAACACATGGCTACAAATTTTGTCCAAAACAGAGTTATAACGAATGAGAACGGAGATAAAGACTTATGCTATTAAAACATGAAATTTTACAGCTAGTTTGTGACCATCTGAGCAACTTATTTAGTTCCAAAATGCAACCGGATCAACTCAAAATAAAACCAAATTTTAAACATGACATCTATAGCTATCAAACAACACAATTATACAAACCACTCGACCAACGACCCATTCATTTGATTTCCTGGAACTGCACAAGTGACCTACTTGGTCATCTTTTTATCACTATATTATAAGCCCAATTATTAATTAAAACACTATGATTAAATTTAGAACTCAACCACATGATTGCCACTTTATATAACATCCCGACTCTATACCAAAACTCATAAAGTATCCAAATGTCACTATGTGTGATAATATGCACAAACTCACAAATTAACTCCAAAGTCAAGCATAAGAAAAACACTAATATATGCATTGCAAAACTATCACCCAAACACATAACCGAAACCATAATCGGCTAATAAAACATCAATATAACCAAACAAGGCATAAGTTGCCCAAAACCATAAGATGCACAACACTATTATATAACTATGAAAATGATCATCCGGGTTACAATTTTTAATGCCCGATTAGCCTATAAACATTTGGTGAAACGGGAACGCTCAATGACATAAGTCCACTTTCGGACCGAAGTCCTCACTTTCGTTTTCAATACACTTTAAACCAAAGTTTCACTGTTGAACTGTAGTCCCACTAATAGACCGAAATCTATAATATGGCATTACTTTTGCCAAAACACTGCAATGGTGGCGAAGTACTTCTTAACCCCTAAGGTGCCTTTTCATCACCGAACACTATAAACTAAAAACGGGCATTAAATTGCTATCCACTCAAGCCGGTCAAGTCCCCCTTGAACCGGTTTCGATTCTCCTCTAACTTGGTCCCATAAAGTCGAATAAATAATCAACACTTTAGATTTCCAAAACTTTACTTCTTAGTTTTAAAAACTAGCTTTAGCTTTTTTTTTTATTCACTTTAAAAGCAATTTTAACAATTGTTTTTTTTTTTTAAATGAGGGTCATCTCTCTTAAAATAAAAATATAGGGTTATAAGTTCTAAAATGATAAGATTTTGACTCTTCAATTAACAACTCATAAATTGTAGTTCATAAAATAGGGAGAAAACCAGTTCTTCACTTAATCACTTTAAAGAAAAGACAATTTCATATGCATTTCATGACAGGGCAAATCATCTAGGTAAGAACAAAAATATAATCTAACAAAGACTCTGCTTCAAGCTTCAAACTCAAGATACAGAGAATTCTAAAATTAGAGATCATTTTTAAAGTCTAAGGCTGGTATTATCACTTACCCCACAAAATAATCTTATGAAGAAAACAAGACACAATTTAGTAAGGTGAACCTCCTTATTCGCAGAAAGAATCCTAGGCAGAGATTAGACAACGGTTTAAGTGAAATTTCAAGCTAAATTAATGGGATTTTGTAGAATAAAGAAGAATCAATTACCTCAAACAGTTCTTAACTCCCAATTTGCAGAATTGATGAGACTCACGGTAGATGGTCAGAATTTAAAACCCTAAAAGTTAAATTAGAGGATGAGAATTCTGCAACCTTAGATGAAACAAGCTAAAGAAGAAAGAGTGAGAAGAAGCTAAATTACCTTGTAAATCACATTAAAATTGGTTGGCTTGGAAGATATGCAGAAGCAGAGCTTAGGGGTGTCAATTCGTGTTAGCGAATCAGGTTTGACTGAATCTGACACAACTCATTTACGTTTATGTCTAACTCGACTTGACACATTTAATAAACGAGTTGCAATTTTTCAACTCGACACGAATTCGTTTAACACGCTTGTTAATGTGTCGACACGATTAATTTGGTTAAATAACTCAAAATTTTTAATCGTGTGATTCGATTACCCGTTTAACCCGTTTATTTGTTAACTCGTTGAACTTGTTTGTGTAGTAACCCATTTAACGTGTTTATGCGTTAACCCATATAACTTGTTTATACATTAACCTATTTGACCTGTCTATCCATGAACCCATTTAAGTTATTATATTTATATTTTTTCCAACACAATAATCAATTTAAATACAAAGTAATAAATAAAATAAAATAACATAATCAAATTACAAATACAATCCAAATGAAAGTGTTCAAATATTAATATAACTTTATATAACCATAAACTTAATTTAGTCGCGATGAAAGTTTTCATCACAAATAAAATTGTGCAACAAATTTATTGAAAATTTCTTCAATGACCACAAATATAATGAAGACGGATAAAATATCTTAAGAAATTAACCTTAATCAAGAGATTCTGGAGATGATGAAGCTTGTACAATTTTCTTAAGCAGCCACAGAATTTTCGCACACACTATAATTAACTTCTTCTGCTGGATATTCTTCACCATCAATCACATGATCTGCAAGGATAATAAATATGAAAATTTCTCATCAATTTACTGCCCAAATTAAAAATTATAAAAATATAAGAAAACAAAATTTTAAAAAATAAATAAAAAGAATATAATAAATAAATATGGGGTATGTCCTCCAAATTCTTTGTATGCTGCATTGATGGCCGATTTGAATAGGATACGCTAAAAGTGTCAAGCCAACATTTAAAAACATAAATAAATAAAAACAAAAAATCGTAATAAAAATCAAGAATAATATATCGAAACAAAACTTGAATTAACAACACCACACTCAAGTACTAAATTAATTAATCAAAATCTATACATCCTCACTTGCAAATTTGATTAAAGTTAATAAAATCAAGAGCAATATATTAAATCAAAGAGAGATCCTGACTTCTAAGTTAAAAATAAAAGAATTAGGAATGAGACAATTAGTATTAGAAGAAACATACCACACGAGAAATCGTCGACGAGGGTTGACAATGCTCACAGTAGATAGTCACAGATGAAGAGTTTCGTCTAAGACAAACCACAAAGAGGGGGCATCAGAGGTGATATTTGAGTAATGGTTGGTTGATGACGAGACATGAAGTAGAGAAGAGAAAGTTATGCCGGGTGGTTGAAGACGACAGAGGAGATAGAGAGGCGGAATAACTTCTAATTTTTCTTAAAAAGTTAGGGTATTGTTGGATTGATAATATATATTATATTAAAACATATTATTTAACCCTTCAAAATTATATAAATTTTATTTTTATCTCAATTATGCGGGTCGACACGTTAACCCGTTAGTCAAACCCTACTTGACTCGTTTATAAACAGGTTAAACGTGTCGTATCATAAACAGGTCAAAATCCATTTAGTTTAAACTCAACCCACTTATTTTTCGCGGTTTCGTGTCAACCCATCGAGTCATGACCCATTTTGACACCCCCTAGCAGAGCTAGATTACTCTGTTTGTTCGTTGTTGGAAAGAGAAGAATGATGGAATAGAACTACTATTTGAGTAAGGATATGAGATTCAACTGATAGGCTAAGCTCTAGTTAAAGAAATGAGTTCTAAAATTTAATTGATTTATGCTAAGCCCAAAATCATCCTAACTTCACTAATCTAAATCAGTATATATAATTTTTCTAATTCATTAGGAAATTTTAGAAATTAATTAAATTAAAAGATGAATATTGTCCTAACTGTTCTAAAACTCGAACTACTTCAATATTCAGTCTACTTTTAATGATTTGCCCAAAAAAAATAAATAAAGAAACAAATAAATATTCTTTGAATTCCTTTAAATAAAATTTAAGATAAAAATGATTTTTTATTATATCAAACATAAAATTTGAAAATTAATTTAAAAAACGAGTTAAACTCATTTTATAAAATCACATAGTTATTTAAAATCATTCAAAAATTTTAGACCCATTTTCAAGACGTTACGTGGTTGTTGTTAAACCTCATTCTATCAGGATTTGTCTTACAGACAATAGAGCAACTGCTGCTCTCTATACAAGATTGCATGCAATAACTCGAGGAGAAAAATACCAAAATGAAAGCTATAACCCTAAAGCTTAACAACTGCGTTGACAACGTGACTTCTAATGGCAAATTAATTTTGACAAGATGACTTAGTAAGTTCTAATCTAAACTTCGAATACAAAAAGTTACACTTTGATTACTGAAATTTAGGAACTCAGCGGAGTAAGGGTGAGAGACGTTGAACTATTTAATGTTGTCATATGTAGTATTCATAAAGCCCCTATACACTTACAGAGATATGCTCTAGACATTTATATTCTACTACAGAGATATGCTCTAGACATTTATATTCTACCTTTGTTTCCTGATCACATCGCGTTCATGGAGCCAAAGAGGAACATGCTTCTATACTTCCTTAAATTTTATGGCAAACTAGATCTAGTAGAGCACGTAGTTTAGTATCAATAAGAGATGTCAATGTTGAATCTTTCGGACACAACTTGCAAGGCAATCACATGTAAGTCTTCAGATAGTAGTTTGAATTGATTTTCCTTGACTTGGTTTCTCTTATTAGATCTATTCACTTTTTTTCACAACTTGTAGATGAGTTCATGATCAAATTTTATAGTCATGACAGCTCCAAAAGACAATAGATAAGGCATTTTAATGATTAAGTTTGGAAGTCATAGACCGCTAATATTTAGTTCGATCATATGAAAAGAATATATGTGAGTCTATCATCCAAACTATACATAAGAAATGGTGAATTTTGAATTATTCTATGAGGAGTTTTGGATATGAATAAAAAAAACTAAAACCAATTGAAATTAGATTGAAGAAGTAAGTTTTGAACGATTCAATTCTATTTTTAAGCAAATTAAATATTTGCTTAAATTATATAGATCATTTCAAGTTTTGATGCAACTGAACCATATTTTTTAGTTTGGTTTTATACATTAGCTTGATTCAGTTCGAGCCTTAAATAACAAATTAAATAAAAAGATTTTGTTCGTGTTAAAACTAAACCACCCCTAATTTTTGAAGAATTTTATTATATCTATATACATAAAAGAAAGATAATTAATTTTTTCCATTTTAAGGCAAAGGAAAAAGTTTCTAATCGAAGTTGATTTCTAATAACAGGAAAAGAGTAAGAAGTTCAATAAGGGTTAAGACTTAGAAATACGAGTTGAACTTGTTTAGATTGAATCCATGAAAATACATAAAGTTTGTAACATCCGGCCCCCGTCCCCAGATGACCCGAGGCGTGGTGGCGGGGTGCCAAGTTTTTCACAATCGGTCTTAAAGCTGACCACTAGCCTCATAGACCACCATTACGCTTTCCAGCATGCTTTGTCCTCACTTGCATGCTTTCCGAGAAAATTTTCCGGAAGGTCACCCATCCCAAAATTATTCCAGACCAAGCACACTTAACTTTGGAGTTATCAAGTTATAGGTAGTAATTCAATTCCTTTTACCCTTGCTAGGTGATTGCCCTGGCTCTTCTGTCCACAGGCGTACGTTGCGGTTGCAGGGTTGCTCTGATACCATTTGTAACATCCGGCCCCCGCCCCCGGATGACCCGAGACGCGGGGCAGCAAGCCACGTCATTCACAATCGGTCATAAGGCTGACCACTAGCCCCACAGACCACCATTACGCTTTCTAGCATGTTTTTTCCTCACTCATAAGCGTCCCGAGAAAACTTCCCGAAAGGTCACCCATCCTAAAATTTTTCCAAGTCAAGCACGCTTAACTTTGGAGTTCTCAAGTTCTGGGCTCCCGAAAAACTATGTGCACATTGGTGATATAGGTTGTAATTCAATTCCTTTTAACCTTGTCTCAATACGGGGTGTTACAAAGTTAATGGTGCTTATAATACATCAAACTCAAAGTATAATAATAATAAGGGTCAAATAATATTTGGCCCCTGTATTTGGCTAAAAGTATTAGTTAGCCCCTGTACTTTTGATTGTATCACTTAATCCCCTATATTACCATTTTTGTCTCAACATATTCCTTACATCGTGTCATGGAACGTGATATGAAATGATGCAATGAGCGTGTGAGTGAATCAAGTGGCAGAATATTTTGCCACGTAGACCATGACCTGACACTATTTTAAGTAATTCCAACTGCAATTCGAGCTAAGGTTTTATTTTTGAAATTTTAGCGAGGGAAGTCGACACTGGAGCTATGTGGTGTGATTGCGGAACGAATGTTGTCATTAGAACATTGTGGACACAAGCAAACTCCAAAAATAGATTCTTCACTTGTGTGCAAATAAGTGATGTTTGTTGGTGGTTTAAATCTCTTTTATGTGTTTTTTTCTTATGAGATCTAGTTTCTACTAAAATTATAACTTATTGAAGTGGAGATTTTTTTGAAGATTTATCAGCCCTTCGAATATAACAAATACTGGTATTAAGATCAATATATTTATTCCTTTTGACACAGGTCAAATCATATGCCATAAAACTTACTAGTTCAGTATTGTATATTGGCCTAGTAATTATATGTCTTGATTTGTGTTTTTGCGTGATAGGTAAGGGTGTGCACGGTTCGGGTCATCCCGAAAACCGAAATTCCATCATTAAGACTGAGTCATCACGATCATATAAAATGGTTTCACGAAATTGCCGGTATGACTTGAGTAGTGAATATAACCAAATCCTCATCATCCATCATAATATCAGTGGTTTGCAAATCCATAATAATGGATAAGAATTCATCAAGATGAGTTACCTTCTGAAAGACGAAGATAAAAAAGCTTACTTTTCATGTAAAGTGACTTTAATCTAAGCCATAATCCAGCAGTAGTTGCTTTTTTTTGCAACTGACTTTAATCTAAGCCATAATCCAGCAGTAGTTGCTTTTTTTTGCAACTGCCCTCAAAATTTGGTTCGACAAATAAAGTTTGATAGTTGAAAAATCTTTCAAATCCATCTCTTCTCATTTGTCTTATACGATGGAAGCAGGCCTTTTTGATATACCATACAAAGTCTTTTGTAATTAATTCAAAGTCAGAGTAGCTTTCATCTTCAAATGCCAAATACCAAAATTGATGTTGCAATCTTCTCAAAATCAAATTTTATTATTAGTATATATAAGCAAATGTAACCTAACTTAGATCCCACGTATTATGACACGATGATATTTAAACAGCGACAGGACATATATCAAAATTATAATCAATAAATACCTAATCGAAAAAATAAAAAGTAAGAACACAACGTAATAATAATAAATAAAATAAAATATAAAGAATCTCATATAATTTTCAAGTGAAAGATGTATTTTATTTATTTAATTAATACAGTGACTTTCATAATGGAGGGAATTTCCAAACTACAATAGGATATTTGTAGTAATGATTAGTTATACAAGCACTACAAGTGGAACGGAGACTGTATGTAAATTTATCAATCTTGTTATAGTCAATTGGAAAGAACCCAGTTATTTCCACATGCTGAGTCGGAGCACAAAGAGTTGACGAAGACTATTGAATGGGGAATGCAATTCGTATAGTCATTTTAGGTGGATGACTTTGCTTTGCATGACCAAACTGTTCAGCTTCTGGTCTTCTCTTTTCTCCTATAAAAAGAGAACTCATTTTGCACATAAAACATCAAGGTCTTTGTTTGATATGGCGACTATGACTGTAGCTGTGATTCAAATGTTGATGGTTGTTACCATGGTTCTTTACTTCACACCAACAGCTGATGCCGTTAGAGGAGCTGCAGTGTACTTCAAACCCTCATCCGCAGGTATGTATGTATGTATGTACATATTTCATTTGATTGGATTTTAAACCTTGTTAGTTACTATACTAAGGAGATGAAAGTTGACAGCCCCAGCGTGTAAGAATCCAGCAAGAGGGCCATGGGTGACTGGAGTGAGCGACCAGTTATGGGACAACGGACGAGCTTGTGGAAGAAGATATAGAGTTAGATGCATTGGACCCAACAATGGCTATGAGCATCCATGCCACTCTAGGCCCTTTGTTGATGTTACTGTTGTCGATCGCTGCTACCCCTCCTGCAATGGAGATTTTAATCTCTATCAACCTGCTTTTGACAAGATTGCTGATCTAGAGGCTGGCAATATCCAGATTGACTATTACAGGATTTGAGATTTGTAGAAGTGAGACCACCTTATATGTACCAAGTCTAAGAATAAAAATGAATTTTATATTATTGTCTTTACAATTCTAGTAAAAGCTATGTTCTTGAATTATGCAATGAAATCAATTACCAGAAACCAACCTTACAGGACTCAGAAAAAACCTGGGAAAGGCAGAGTAGTATTCACTCACTTGAGCTCCAAAAGTGTCGGAATCGAATTTGTGGAAGGAGGTTGATAAGGCCATATATTCTTCTCATAATCGAATTTGAGAGAAAGTAAAGAAGACCATTGCCATTTCTTTCTGTTCCTCTTATCTTCCATTCCATTTCTCTATCGTAATATTGATCAGATGATAGTTGAGTATCTGTGCTAGTCTGCTGACAACTGTATACGCAGATATTTAATGTGAGTTGACATCATTAAGATGAAACAGAGTGGGGCCGAAAGGGGTGCAATTTCTGAGGCCCCGTAATGGGACGAGATATTTGGCTGCTAACTCAAAAATATTTTTTTTTTTTAATTTTATTTTATTAATAAAAAATTATTTAAAATTTAAGTTTAATAAAATACTGGAAGGTGTTATGGATACAGACCAAATGTGTACATATTGTACCGACTAGTCCATTATATCATTTTGATTATAGGGAGTGTATTCTCTTTTTTACTTTCTGCTATTAATTATTGTCTTTTTACTTTTTAATATTAATCTATTTATATATATAAAGCGAAACTTTCAAGCGGGCCCACCAAACTGAGGTGGCATGATTGAGAGTTCACTGTTAGGTAGAAAATCATTCAAAATGGCTACTTTTGATTTTCGTTCATATTTGGTCAATAAAAATGATACATGTCATTCCACATCATCCACTTTATTTTTGTGGAGCCATTAATTATTTAACCCTTCAAATGCCATTAATTATCTCGCTTTTAGTAATATCAAATCGGTCTTTTAGCATTCATCTTCGTGTCGTTACACAAAACAACCACATATTATTTTTGAAATTAATTTGTATTTTTATATTAATCATTTTTTTAATTTTTTATATTTGCATTTATGACGATCATTTAATTTTCTTGCAATACTAAAAGTTTGTATGAAGTATTCTAAAAATATTCTTTTTATTAATTATTATTATTATTATTTTTCATTAATCTCTCTTAATTATTGTCTTTTCATTGATTTCATCTCCTCATTTTCTTTTCATGTGATCGGTTATTCTTTAATTCTCTATAAAAATCATTCTTAACTCATCATATTGGTCAAGTTTTACTTTTAATTTTTTATCCTTCAAAGTGTTAGTCTACTCAGAAGGTAATAATCTATTTCTTAATGTTTGTCTTCATTTTGTTTATGATTTTCTCACCATTTGTGTTTATATTTGATGATATATTTATTTCTTATTATACTTTTATTTTTAAATTTCTGAAATGGTGAAATTATCTTTATATATATATATATTTGATTTTTCTCTCTTATATTTTATGTTATATTATCTTTTATTATATTTGAAAACTTATTTATTTCTACCATTATACTTTTCAGGTACTTTTACACCGCAAGCATCCACTTTCAATTTTATAAAAATCGATTACAGCAAAAACAAATATTTTATTTTGAGTATCTCTCGATTTTGATTGTGTGGATATGATATGATATGATTGTAAAAATAAAAAGGATGAATAGTATCTTTAAAATATTTAAAAAAGTATGTTATTAGTTTATCTTATGTCGTTGTAAATTAATTATATTTATTAATTATTTTTAATTTTATTTATTGATGTCCATCAAATTAAAATTAGAATAATTTTAAAAATAATCTAATTGTAGATTGTAAATTTTTTATTAAATTATTGTGTCTTTTAATTTTCCCAATGTATAATTATTTTGCTGTTGATTTCTATTTAAGAAAAATTGGGTTGTTTAATTTATTATATTATTATCATTAAATTTTTAAGGTTTTAAGGTTATTTGATTTAACTTCTATAATAATTATTTTTATTTAGAAAAAAAAGTTAATTGATTTATAAAAAATAATCTATAAGAGTTTTAGATAAAAAATTACTAAAAAAATCTAGAAATTTGTGAGAATAAGTATTCTACTCATGTTTTTTCGTGTGTTTTTTGTTGTTGTTATAATTATGATTCCAAATACATTTATAAGAGAGTTCATTATAGGTTTATTTGCTATTATTTTTTTAGAAATAAACTATTGATTTATTTTTCTATATATATATATATATGTATATATATATATATTAAAAAAAATAAATTGATGGATGAATAACATTCAATTAAAGCTTAAAGAAAATTAGGAATATATAAGTTGTAAAGCCAAAAATAAAAAATTAAAATTAAAAATTGTGGTGGGAAAATAACCTCAAAGCATCAAGGGTAAAGTCCAAAGCATCTATAGGCTTCTTCGACCGAAAGGACTTATGGCTGAAAGGGCCAAAGGGACCTAGAAGGCCTCTTTCAGCCGAAGAGAGTCCAAGCCCAACAAGCCTAATTGGGTCAAATCAAACTCAAGTACGGCAGGCCAAATTCGGCCGAAGCGAGATGGTAAAGGGTGGTCCAAGCCCAACCAGCCCAATTCAAGCTCAGCTCTTCAGAAATAGGAAAAACCAATGAAACCTCATCTGACTATGAAAAGGAAACCTAATCCGATTATAATAAGGAGACCAAATCCGAAAAAGAGAATGAGACCCAATCCTTGTAGAAACAAATCATCCACACCCTCTATAAATAAAGATCCAAGATGATGGTAAAAGGATCCAATTTGTATCCATTAGAACTAAATTCAGTTCAATCATCATTGTAAGCTTCTAAGCTATTTTCTCGAGAAATTTTAGCCATATATATTCGGTTGTGGTTTATTTGGCACCACAACCATGTAAATCAATAAAAATAAAATATTTTCTAATATTATCATGTTAAATATAATATATATATATTAATCGGCTATTTATTATAAAATATCGGTTTCTTTTATATATATATATATATATATATATATATAATATGTTTATTTGTTCGATTTTGATGACAATTATTTTAAGTATAATTATTTAATTTTTATTAACATATATAATTAATTTATTATTTTTCAACTTTTTTTGTAAAGTAAGACTTTCTATTAATTGAATGAATAATAATTCGCTATGAAATTATAATAAATAATGTGTGAAGAGTGAAATTAATCGAATGGACTAATGAACCTTTTCATTGTTGTTATTTGAATATCACATTTTACTCCATCAAATTAAAAAATTATTTTTTTTTAATAATTTAAATATAATAATTTAATTTAATATATAAATATAATGAACATAACATTTCTCGCGCATTGCGCGAGTATATTCACTAGTTATTACCATATTAGAGTATTTAAATCTTCTTTTCACATTCATCATTATTTTCACTATGTTATGATTTTATTTTTTTCCAATTAAAACTGTCACTGTTATTTTATTAATAATCTTTCTTTCTATTTTCATTTCTTCTTTTTATATATTAAAAGCATTAAAAAAATATTTATTTATATATTTAAAATTTTAATTAAATAAATTAACTATATCACATCCATTAGAAATATGAAATTAATAATATAATTAATTTATTTTAACATCAGTTGGTACAGTATTAAATTAATTGTAAAATTAATTTAATTTTTATTTTGTTATGGAGTTGACCTAAATAAAATATGACCACATTAAATTCAATTATTTAATTATCATACAATAAAGTAAACGATAACATATTATGAACACGCAAATAATTAGGTAGGGATGTATTATAAATACGATATTTATGAATTTTAAAGTATAAATTAAATAGATTAATTAATAAAAAAATAATATATTGATATTAAAAGGATTGTATGTGGTACGGGTGAGTATAGAAATTGAAATGGAATTGTTTTCCTTCACTACATAGGTCAGATTGGTTGCAAAAAATAAATTAAAAAATACATATTAATATTTGCTAATCATGTTAGTTTCTCACAAACCTGATCGGACAGACCCTGTCCATCCTTAATACATTCTATACAAATAATATATGCAAATTGATTATATGGAAGGGAATAATATATAAAAATTGATTATATTGAAGGGATATTTATCGGGTAAATTACACTGAGGTGCAGTAAGTTTTTCGATAGTTACATCTGAATGTTAGTTTATGTCTTTTTTCCACCCAACACCAGCGAGTTTTCAGAAAATTGACATTCACTTAACACCATAAAGTGATTTTAATTATTATCCTTATAGATGATGACATGGCGATATACGGTGATGACATGTAAATTTAAAAGACTTATCCAAATGGTATTGTAATAAGAATACCGAATAAATTAGTCTATGAATAAAAAAATACTGATGACGTTGGGTATTGTAGTAAAAGTATTGTTCAAGTTGGACCCACTATGAAGATCGAGTCAAGAATGGGATCAAATAAATTATTCTTTTAGTATAAAAATCCGTATACTTTTAAATTATAATTAATCAAATAAATTTTGAATTAAATTAATTATTAAGTAATTAGTAAAATTAAATCGGTATTATAAGTTTGAAATAATAAAACATTGTTGGCATATAAATTTGGTATGCATCATGCATATTCTAAAACATGGTAGTCGTAGGGATTTTATTTATTGAAATGAGGGATCTCTCTGGATATAAGATCTTTTGCCTCTTATTTTCGGTCACATTCTCATGCAATCACAATAAAGGATGAGTTCAAAACACCGATGTGGTGTTAGTCGTTGGCACTCCAACACTCAAGTTAGTATTAGGAGGTAGAAAGAGATTTAAAGGGAGAGTAGGGAATTTTAGATAGAGAAATGACGTATCAGGATAAAATGACTTGACCTTATATAAGGCGTTAGATCTGTTAGCAAATTCAACACTGTGGAATGCAACAATTTAGATGGGTTCAGATTGGACCCCACTTACTTGGGGAAATACACAAATTAGTTATTAAAATATTAAGTTAAGTAATTAGGATTTTTAAGTAATTAGGATTTGAACTGACTAACTGCGATAAATAATATATTGTGATTAAAAAGTCAATGACCACTAGTTGGAATAAAGATATGAGTCTTGAAGTACCTATAAAAGCCCATAACCTTTTTTGGCTGACAACGAAACTTACAGTTCTTTCGTATGAAATCTAAAGTTTCTTCAATTAAAGACTTAGGATCCGAGACCGATAACGATAGCGTGAGAATTTAGGTCATGACACGATAGATTAACACGAAACAAATCCGTTTAGATCTAAACAAGTTGACACAAATGGGACATGAGTCAAGATGATAACCGGGTAAACTATTTATTTTGTAATATTAGTTATATTGTAATTAAATCTTTATTTTATATGATTTTATATTATTTTATCACATTTATAATATAATAATATAGTAATTTTATTTATATTATATTAAATATTATATTTATAACTACAATATTTAATTTATTAAAATTAATATATTTTTTAAAAATATTATATTTCTAACCAGTAGATTAAGTAGGTGGACCGATGACAACACATTAATTTAAACGAGTTAGTCCACCCAATCAGTGGCAACTCATTAATTTAAATGAGTTAGTGTCCGATCAAGTCAACGCGGCAACGTGACATGGTTTGCCACCCTTGGACGATGAATCTAAAGTAAACACATTTTAATTGAAGTATTAGAGTTAATGATATTATGCATTTTAATTTTCAATAAATATGAAATTTTTAATCTCAAATGAAATCTAATTTAAAAAATACTAATTAGATATTTATTTTTAATATTATATATACATATATAAAGAGTCACAATTTAAAATGTGATATTTTCAACTTTATTTATGAAACATGAAATTAAAGTATATGAAAAATATATATATATTGTAACGTCCGCAAACCCGGCCTAGAAGTTGAATCGTTTTGGAATCATGTATTAAATTATTTGTATTTAACTCGATATGATTTTTGGAACTTAAAATATCAATTTTAGAGTCTTTAATTTTTGAATTTCAAACCTTACCGGAATCTGCTCAGTTCGTGAAAAACCAGCCCTGTCCGTCCAGAAGATGTCAATTCTGGAATCGAATTTCAGATGGCCTTAACTCTCTCGTTTGAACTTGGAATGACTTGAATCTAGTTGGGTTTTCTTCGTCTTTCAATTTCCTAAAACTTTTATGAAGACACCGTCTTCAGAATCTTGCATCGTCAGGGTTGTATTTGCCAAAAACCGAAATGTCAATCTGCAGAATCGCTCCAGTGACGAATGGTATTCATCCAGTCATATCTTCTTCATCTGAGCTTTGAACAATGTCAATCTAATTGGGTTTTCTTCATTGTTTTGTCCGCTACAAATATCGTGAAGACTCCATCCGTAAATTTCTACGATATCATAGTTGAAAACGGCGAAGCGGACGGTACCAAGAATCCTACCTACAACGCTTAGCTTAGCTTATCATTGAAAGAAAGGTTAGCAACGTCGTTTTATACTCTATATCGGTTGTTGTATGTTTAATGAATGTGCATTAACATGGTTAAACAAGATAACCACTTGAATTGTTAATTGATAGAGATAGATAGCGAATAATAGATTGATGAAGATTGATTGTGATTGTTGATATATTGCTGATTAGAGATATTGATAAGTCTATTGCACGTTAGATTTAGGTTTTGGTTAGTTAGAGCTGGAAATAAATGGATAAGGCACTAGTAAATTACCCGACAATTAATTGATTGAAAGCCAATGGATTGATATAATGGAATTGTGAATGCCAAATTGAATATTGTGTTTTGATCACCGAACAAATCAAGATAATGATTGCCCTAGTCATGGTTGAAAATAGTGATGGAATGACATGTCATTAGGGATAACCGAGATATCTCAACCTATTGAGCAAATAGGTCTTTTGGTTTAGCTAACCTTGATTGAATGAATAAACCGAGTGACGACTCCTACTGGGTGTGATGGCACCACAGATTATTGGTGGTCTTCGGACCTAATTGATGAAATCCAAAATGTGATAATTCGTCCCAAAGTAGGGAATAAACGGCTCTACGAATTTCAGTCTTCGAACCACAGATTATTGGTGGCTTCGACCTAATTGGTGGCTTCGGCCTAATTGGCCCCGTTTCATTATTGATCCTATATTAGTGGCAGTCTAATAAAATTGGAAACATAATGTTATTGTTATTGTGTGATGAATGCTAGTGGATAGTTGATTGCTTTGGGGGTTTTATATGGATATATAGAACCTATATAGATGCCTAAGAATGTTAATTGAATATAATGAGTATAATTGGAACGTAATGATTAATACACCTTATTGAACTCGTGAATAATATGGAAATTGGGTGGGTTTGTATTCTATTATAATTGATTGCTAGTCCTAGGTGCATTGTGTGCCAAAAATCATAATTGTATGTTTAAATAGATGCATTGCTTATGTTTGTTGGAGTGTGACTTGCTAACTAGACATTGATAGTCTGACGCTGTTTCTTCTCCCTTTTTCTTATCTCTATCTATTAAAAATGTGAAACAGGTGATCGAGCAGATTGAAGTTCGCATTGCATTCTTCATATTTTCGTAATCATATTGATAGCATTATTTTTCTTTTGTTTTTGGGATTAATTTTAAAGAACATGTAAAGACCATTTTAATGTTTTCAGTTTATATCTTTTGGAAAATTATTTGGATATTGTCATTCATTGAATAGATGATACATAAGAGTTTTATTTTGATTAAATAAATTATACAGGGTTCTTTTCAAACGAATCATACTGATTATGTTATTGCTTTCAAAACAGGTTCAAGAAATCACTTTATAATTGATCCATTTTTAGTATAATGTTATTTTCCGCACTTAATGTAATGAATGTATAGAATGTAATGTGGCGCTCTGGCTTTCGTTCGTGGCTCCACCGTAGCCGGGGGTTGGGCGTTACATATATATATATATATATATATTAAAGTATGGTATAAAATAAAATTTGTGAAAGAGGGGAGAGAGAAGTAATTATGAAGAGAAGAGAGATAATGGAGTTAAATAGATAAATATATGAGAGAGAAAGAGGAGAAAGACCGAAATAATTATGAGAGACAGTAGTAAAAGTAAACTTAAATACACCGTATTAATTATTTTTTTTGACTTAAATGTGTTGGTTTTAAAGAAGGCAAAAATAGGTTAGAGCTCCCTCAAGTTGTACTGTTTTTCTAGGTAGATACTTAAACTCCACGAATTCCCACCTGAATACTCTAATTTGTAAAAAATACTAACACTAGGTACTTGAATGTGATTTCGTAGTTGATGGGTGGAGCGTGTAATACACGCGTTATGGTGATTTTGTATTTTGGTGTCTTGTTGTACAAACAAAGAGTTAAAGCGAGAGGTGATTTTGTTGGGTCTCGGAAACTTTCAATTTTATTTAATGGTAGTTGAATATAATCCCATTTCTCCAAAAGTTAGATTAGTCCAACAAGTAAGCAATACTTATTTGTTGTCAATGTCATACATACAATTGTCAACCCACCCACCTTCATAAATCACTCATCTGGGTTTTTGTTTTTGGTTCAATTAAAACCTTACACAAATTGAAGCAAGCAAATATCTGACAAACAAGCGGAGGAAGCAATGGTCT
Organism: Cardiospermum halicacabum; assembly: GCA_031304145.1. Taxonomy (NCBI): domain Eukaryota; kingdom Viridiplantae; phylum Streptophyta; class Magnoliopsida; order Sapindales; family Sapindaceae; genus Cardiospermum; species Cardiospermum halicacabum. The sequence goes on along the minus strand of CM062396.1, from coordinate 12,128,252 downwards.
CAATCATTAACGAAGCAGAGCAGGAAGAGAAAGAGGACAATAGCAACAAGTCCACGTTTGGCTTTAAAAGCTTCCTCTGACATGGTGGCTCTGTCTATGATGCTTGTTTCAGCTGTGCTTTTAATCAGGAATGTATGTATGGATATTCAATTCACAAACCCTAAACCCCTAATTCAATTTATTTAAGGTTGAATGAATTATTTTGCTGACCTGGACCCAAATTATAACCATTCACGCGCCTTCAATTGTTGTTAACTCATGACAAATGCCAACTCAGCTTCAAGTACCTAATGTTAGCATTTTTTATAAATTGAGGTATCAAGGTGGAAATCCGTATAATTTAGGTATCTACCTAGGAAAATAGTACAACTTGAAGGAGCTCTTACTTATTTTTGCCTTTAAAGAATAAATCAATGTGTTGTTTTTAAAGGGTAGAAACGTAAAGAATTATGTCTGTATATGATCTGTACAAAATTGTCTGTACACAAACCATTTTCCTAGAATAATATGTAAAAATATATTTATTTAAATCTAAATATTATTAAAATATTATGATGGAAATCCATCACAGGCGCGTTGACAGGCGCGTTGATAACAAAACAAAGCTGAATAAAGACTCAACAAAGATATTGTAACACAGACGCCTCACGGGAACAATAATTATTTTGCAAATGTGTGGATCAACACCTTGATCACCATCTATTCTCTTTCCTCATTTATTTCATTCACTCTTCAATTTTTTAACATATTTTTATATCAAATCATCAATTATCTCCGACAATTACATCCCATTGTACATGCTCTGAGAAGCAAATTAATTACTCTCTCTGTTTCATTTCAAGTATCGTTTTAGATTAATGTACACCCCTTAAAACTTTTAATATAATTGAATTCAAGATAAAATTAAAGTTAATTAACTAAAAACCCTTCACTAAATGTCTTGAAAAACTTTTATCAGTATAAAATAAATTATGATTTCTTCATTAAATATGGGTAAAATTGAAAAAGTATAATTAATACCTCCTTGTTTTCTTAAAAAGACAATTGAAGTGAAACAAATTAAACGAGTAAAAATGACATTTGAAATGAAACGGAGGGAGTATTATTTTATACATTTTTCATGTATGACATAACAATTAGTTTTTCACTATATCTTAACTCCAAATCATCTTTCAGATGTTAAAGAAACCATGTAATGAATGTCTAGTTTTCTTACCATCAATAGCCCATGCTATTGGGCACATTTGCAGGTTCCCATTCTTCCCAGTAGCAAATAACAATTCTCTCTTGAATGATCTTTTTAAGAAACTCCCATCTAGTCCAATTATCCTCCAACACACATCTTTCCACTCTTATTTCAAAGCAATATAGCAAACATAAAAATACTCAAATACATTTTTTTTCCTGGTTGCACCTCTTTGTCCACCCTTATCCAGCAAGTACTATATAGATTCATTTCCTTTATCATTTCAACGTAGCAACTAGCTGCGAAAACTCTTCATTGCAATCCCTCATTTCCTTTTTCAACACATTGCTTTTAGCTTTACCACACATTGTCTTATGGACATAAAGAAAAGTTGTTGAGAAAGTGATGGTCACTTTGCCATATAGGTTTGAAGAAAAGATCTATTCACTTGAAGACTCCAGGGATTTATCTCAACTTTCTCTCATAGAACTAATAAGTGCTCTACAAGCTGTTGAATAAAGAAAAGCATTGAGAGAAAGAGAAGAAGGAATTGAGAATGCTCTTACTGCAACTCAATTTAAAAGAAATAGTGACAAAAGCTACAACAATAGTGGAAAAATCTTGAAAACATTCTCATTATGTCCTTATTGTAAGAAAACTAACCACACTGAAAAGTTCTGTTTTTGGAATCTTGATGTTCAATGTAGAGCTTGCAAACAATAGTGACATGTTGAAAAGGTATGTCCTGGAGATACTAACAAAAAGAATGGTGAGAAGGCTTTATAGTTTACAAATGATACAGAAGAAGAGATTCTTTTTGTTGTTTCAGCAGTTGATGAACAACCTATTGTAACTCAAAATATTGAAAGCTGGATGATTGACAGTGGCTATACTCAACACATGACAACAAACCTCAACAATTTTAAAACTTTGGATAAAACATATTTATCCAAAGTTAAGCTTGGAGATGAGAGATTGTTGGATGTCAAAGGAAAGGGATTATTTTTGTGCAAAATTTATCAGGTACTAAACTTATTTATGATGTGTTATTTGTCCCTGGTATTTAAAAAAATTTGTTAAGTGTTAGTCAGCTATTCGATAAAAATTATTCAATACAATTTAAAAACAAGATCTATGATGTCTTTGATCCTAATGGTAAAATGATTGTTTTTCTATTGGAATGCAAAACAAGAGCTTCATATTGACTGGAAAGATGATATAATTGACAATTTTAATGATTATCAAGAAATTCAGGAGTCTCTTTTTGATAATGTTGTGTTTTTTAATTCTGAGTTAAATGAAAATCACATGGTAAGTTTGGAAGATTTTAAAAATTATGTTGATGAAAGTATGTCAGTTGATGGAAATGTGAATGTTGATGAAAAAGAAAACTAAAAAGAAGAAAAAACTTCAATCACTCATCATATAGAAAAAGATAGTTGAATAACGTTATAAATCTGGTGTTGCATAGTTCTTGCATCATGGGGGAATGTTAGATATTGATGTCAATCACTATGCATCTTATTTTAATATTATATTTTTAAATATATTTTGTTATGTTCAATGATGATATGATCGGAAGAAAGATCTAGTAAGAGATTGTTTAAGATCTTTTTTGGAAGATATTTTGTACCACATCACATCCATTGTCTATATATGAATGTTATATCAGAAGAAAAATACGAGCGTTCTTTTGATATTAAAACTCTCCATTTTTTAGTTTGTTTAACGATCGAAATTACAATAGTGGCAAAAATTCCAACCTTTATCTATTTGAGTCCATGAGAGAGTGTTGGTCCATTTATATTTCATTAAATTATCTTTGTAGATTTTTAGTATGTTATTGGTTTATGGGTGGGCTTGCTTGTTGGCAGAATGACTTAAGTCATACTACCACAAACCCATATAGTCTATATATTCTATTTGTCTGTTATTTCCACAATCAATGTGGTATTCATATTTCCAACACCCCCCTCAAATTCAACTGGTCTAACCTAGGCTGTAAACGAATTGAGTCGATCCGAATATTGAGGTGTTCGAATTTGATTTGTTAAGATTTATTCGTATTTGAATTCGAGTTTCAGTTCAATTCGAATAATAAATGAATTTTTGGACACCAAAAGAGCACTAGAAGCTTTAATGGAGATTGTTGGTGTGATTAATCAAGGTAGATGGTGATAGGTGTAGTGAATAAATGAAGAGGATTGAAGGTTAGGGTTTGGTTATGGTAGAGGGGAGAAAAATGTAAAAGAAGAAGAGTGCGAGTGAGGTGGGAGGAATGAGAGAGTGATGTGATGGTGTGGGGTGTTCATGACCACATTTAGGCCTAATCTTGAATTGGGCCCAATCAAATTTCTGGTCTAGTTCCCACCAAAACTCAATTCCGTCACTTCTGTACTTGTTCAAAAATTTATTTTCATGATAAAAACCCAAAACCACCCTTTGTTTTAAAAATCCAAAATTTTCCTCTAAAAGGGCAAAATGATCATTTAAAAAAAACATTTTAACACAAAAATACTATTTTCCCTAATTTAAAAGTAATTTTGACTCTACCTTTCAATTCAATCTAGTTGATACTAATTCCTGATGTTCAATTTTAATTTACCCCTATTTATTCCGATTTGAAATTTCATAAGAGTAGAAAATAAAAATTAAATAAATAAAACTTGTAAAATATTTAAAATAATAAACAAAAATTTTTGTTCCAATTTTTGAACGTTACAAATATAATTGATATATAACTACCTACCGATCACAAACAAATGCAAATATATCATATGTGTACATTAAAAATAAATAAATAAATATGTTATTTTAATTATGATTATTAAGAAAAAAAAATCATACATTCTTATCCCGTAACTAGGGGTGAGTGGGACCGGTTTTGGTACCGGTACCGAAACCAAATTACCGGTTTCTTATATTTGAGAAATCGGTACTAGTACCGTTAGTACTCCGCTTTCATTTCCGGTTCCGGTTTCAATGGTATTGGTTATTCAAATACGGTTTTGGTATCGATTCTGGAAAAATAACCAAAATTTTCACTATTAATCCAAATATAAAATTAAAAAAAAAATTGTGAAATCACCATTTGTTAAATCTGTATTTACAAGATAATCATTCCAAAACTAATATAATAAAACAAGCCTACATAATACGAGAAAGTTACTAATATTCTTAATCAACATAATCAATTTGTTAAATTGGTTCTGAAGTTGTACACCAACAAATTCCAAAAGTTTCACGTGAAAATTCTAATAAATGAGCTTTTTAAAGTTCAAAATACAATTAGAGGTCTATTTTGAAAAACATACAAAAATAGGCTTTTAAAATTTTAGTTTTCACTCCATAGGGCAAGTTTCCCAAAATACCCCTAAATTTTTACAATTCAAAGATTATGTGAATTACGCTCACAGTCTGTGAATTACGGTCACAATCTTTGAAAGACATATAGAGTGAAAATCAAACTTTAGTTTTGCAAACTTTTCAAAAGTGGCCTATTATAGTAAATTTTTTATGGCCTATAAAAAAAATTTCCCAAGTTTCACTAACAAACTTAAACTTGATATCTAGAAAAAAAAAAAAAAAAAAAAAAACCTCCACAGCCTTGCAAATAAGTTATACATAATTTAAAATTAAAAAAATCCAAATATTTTGCAAGTTTGAGTTTAAACCGCATAGCCCTTGATATTCTAATTTCATATTCATCATTTCAATATTTTAAAATTAAATAGTTAATCTACAGTTAATAGTTTAATATAATTTAGTTGTAATATAATTTTTGTTTTAAAAAATTAATATTGTGGGTAGATTGGGTTATTTCCAAAAAAAAAAAAAAACAGCCACTTTTTTAAATGTTTGATTTTAAACACCTGATTTTGAAAACTTTCGAAAAACAACCCCCATATTTGAAAACAACTAATGATTTTTGTTTTTGGGGTGGTTTTGAAAAAAAAATTGTTTAATATTTTTAAATTTATATTTTTAATATTATTCAAATACAACCAAATATTACATAATTCAAATAATTTTTAATAAGTATGTATTTTGAGAAATATTTCATAAATTTTTTATTTAATGATTTTTAATAATGTTGAGTTGTATTTATAGTTTTTGGAAAAAAAAGTTTTAATAGTTTTAAGAATTATTAAAAAAAATTTGTTTTGCAATCTTTATAGTTTAATAATTTTTTACTTTTAATTTTTATATTTAATAAATTGAAAAAAATATTTAGATTTAATAATTTTAAACAATTTTTGTTTGATACTTTTTTTTATAAAAAAAAGTGAAAATTCTCATTTTTAGACCAAAAATTAAAATAAAAATTTGTTTTGGCCCACCAATACAATTTTTTTAAAATTAAACATTTCATTAAAAAAATTTACTAGTATTGAACCAAATAGACAAAAATACCCTAATGAATAAAAATGGATTAAATGTTTAAATAAAATTAAAATTATAAAAATAAAGTTAATAAAATACCAAAAATACCCTAAACGTCTCCGCTTCCTCACTCGACCGTTGAACCCCAAACGTTTGAACTCAAACCTAAAATCGATTGAAAGTTGAATTTGTCATATGTATCTCTCAAAATCAGATTCACCTTCACACTATCCTCTGTTGTTTCTTCAATCGTCGAAGAAGACCCATATCAAATTCACCTTTGCTTATAGTCCTGGCTAGCTAAGTTTGGATTCTCCCTCATTCAAACATTCGATTGATTCTATGGCGAGGAAGAGCATTCCGAAGAAGAAGACAGCCGCAAATGGCTCCACCGCTCAGCCTATCGTTGTCGGAAAGTCAGTGGATAGGCAGAGGAACGTTGCAGCGACGATAAAGAAGTCACTTATCCCGCTGACGACGACGAGGAAGTCAAAAGAGGTTAGTTTTTGTTGGTTTGAAGGTAGAGTTCTGATGATTAAGCTGTTAGGGCTTTAATTATGGGTATTTGGTTGCTGAAGTTCATATTGCTGGTTTAATTCTTGTGAAAATGATACATTCGGTTTTGTTGTTTTGTTCAGTCTGAGTAAAGGTTTATTTGTAGAATTTGTTTGGTTTGATTTTTTAGTACGTGTTTTGTTTGGTTTGTTGCGTTTGGTTGATTGGTGAATTTGTTATGCGCTATTTAATTTGTTTAGTATGCTTCCCGGTGTTAAGGACCAGGAAGCGAGAAAATATGAGTCATTATTCAGGTGCTTCCAGGTTCTTTGCACCGGGAAGCAGTTGAAAATTACAACTGCTTCCAGGTCCTTGAGACTTGGAAGCACCTGGATAGTGAATCAGGTGCTTCCAGGTCCTGGTGACCTGGAAATAGTTGAAATTATCAACTGCTTCTAGGTGATGGTGACCTGGAAACACCTAAATAGTGAATCAGGTGCTTCCAGGTCTCTAGGACCTGGAAACAACTGAAATTATCAACTGCTTCCAGGTGTTGGTGACCTGGAAGCACCTGTCACATAATTCCTTTGGTTTTCTGCCATTTTTTTTTATCGAATTATTGCTTCTCTAACTCCTCATTTTAATCCAATGTAGGTGAAAACGAAGATGGAAGTGACAATGAAGTTCATATGCTATTTACGAGTGTTCGATAGAGGTTAAGGGAGGTCAGGATTTGTCATCAAAGGATGGTTAAATAAGATGTACACCAAACTAATAACATTTTGTAAAATATTTTATATGAGTTTTTTTCTAAAAAATTTAGTTATCATTTATGTCTAACAATAACATTTTGTAAACTAGTATGTTGTTGATGTGTAAAGCAGGATCTTTCAGGTCATGAATAGGGAAGGAGAATATGTCTAACAATTCAATTTATTAGCTTCCAGGTCTAGCCAACCTGGAAACTGGAGTATTTTGGCCTACTTCCCGGGGTTAAAACCTGGAAGCTAATTTCCACAGTTTCCAGCTCAAGGGACCAGGAAGTAGAGAAAACATGCTCCTAATTCCTGGTCATGATGGCCTGGAAACAAGAGCATGTATTTGTAAATGGCTAAAATTCAAATAATAGATTCCATTAAATATTCCCAACAATTAAAACTATGAACAATTGAAAAAAGAGAACAAGAAACATGCTTTGAGGTCTTGTAAACCTGGAAGCAGTACGCATTTTTGCTTGTTTTCAGGTCACAAGGACCTGGAAATAGGCAAAAATGCCTACTGCTTCCAGGTGTGCATGACCTAAATGCATGTTTCCATCCACTTAAAAATTGTAAATTGATTTTCAAAAATCATAATTTAGGTACTTAGTAATACTTCAATCATTTACTTACCATAAGTAAGTTTTATTAGACCGTTGGGAATGTGTTGGCTACTTATGCTGGTAAGTATACTCCTACGTAGCAATAGAAAACAGTATGTTATTCGATTTTCAATAGCGCAAAAATATTATCTAATGTTGTCCATGATGTTGTAATAATGACAAATGGATGTTTTTAACAAGTCCGAATGGATCCCCCGTCCCTCGATCGGTGCACGTTTTCCATACGAACACATAGAGTTGGCAATTCAATCATTCAAATGGAGTTGAAAATCAGCCCCACAATAATTATTAGATCTCACTACATACTCTCTTGCTGATACAATATTATAAGTTGAAAAAAGAGAACAAAAAACATGCTTCCAAGTCATAAAGACCTGAAAGTAGTAGGCTTTTTTGCCTGTTTCCAGGTCTCTATGACCTGGAAGCTTGACTACATAACTTTCAGGTCATGAGGACCTGGAAACAAGCAAAAATGCCTACTGCTTCCAGGTGTGCATGACCTGGAAGCATGTTTCCGTCCACTTAAAAATTGCAAATTGATTTTTAAAAATCATAATTTAGGTACATAGTAATACTTCAATCATTTAGTTACCATAAGTAAGTTGCAAGACCGTCGGGAATGTGTTGATTACTTATTCTAAAAAGTATACTCCTACATAGGACTCGGTAAATCATGTCAATCGAATTTCAATATGAGATGAAAATGTTATCTAATATTGTTCATGATATTGTAATAATGATAAATAGATGGTTTTAACAACTCTGAGTCCACCACAACCCTTGATCGACTCACATTTTCGATACGATTTCATATAGTGGATAGTCCAATCGTTCAAGTAAATTGGAAAATCATCCCCATAATATTTAATAAACCCCATTAATTATTTCTCTAACTTTAAACTATTAATAATTGAATTTTAGGACAAGAAAAAATGCTTGAGGCATTTTTGCCTGTTTCAAGGTGTTCATGACCTGGAAGCTAGCTTCCAGGTCATGAACACCTGGAAACAGGCAAAAATGCCTCTTGCTTCCAGGTGCACAAGACCTGGAAACATATTTTTGTCCACTTAAAAATTACAAATTCATTTTCAAAAATCATAAAATAAGTATTTACTGACATTTCAATCTATTAGTTTTCATAAGTAAGTTTTGTGAGACAATTGGTAATGTGTTGGTTACTTATCCCACAAAAGTATACTCCTACATAGGACTCGGTAACATCATGTTAATCAAATTTCAATATGCGATGAAAATGTTATCTAATGTTGTTCATGAGTTGTAATAATAGTAAATGATGGTTTTGATAACTCCGAATTCATCCCCGCCCCTGGATCGGGTCACATTTTTTATACGATTTCATGTAGTGGATAGTTCAATTGTTCAAGCAAATTGGAAAATCACCCCATTATATTTAATAGACCTAATTAATTATTTCTCTAATTTTAAACTATTAATGATTGAATTTTAGGACAAGAAAACATGCTTCCAGAAGTTGGACACCTGGAAGCAGGAGACATTTTTGCCTGTTTCTAGGTGTTCGTGACCTGGAAGCTATGTAATTAAGCTTCCAGGTCATGAACACCTGGAAACAGGAAAAAATGCCTCATGCTTCCAGGTGTACAAGACCAGGAAGCATGTTTTTGTCCACTTAAAAATTGTAAATTCATTTTCAAAAATCATGAAATAAGTATTTAGTGACCTTGCAATAAATTAATTTCCATAAAAAAGTTTTGTGAGACCGTTGAGAATGTGTTGGTTACTTATCCTAGAAAGTATACCCCTACGTACGCTTAGGAAAAGTCATGTTTATCGATTTTCGATATGCGATTAAAATGTTGTCTATTATTGTTCCCGATGTTGCAAGCATGCTAAATGGATGGTTTTCATAACTCCTAACCAACCCGCGTCCCTTGATCGGAGCATATTTTCGATAGGATTTAATATAGTGGATAGTTCAATCGTTAAAAATAGTGGAAAATCAGCCCCATAATATTTACTAGGCCCCACTAATTATTCCTCTATTTTTAAACTAATAGTAGTTGATTTTTAATGGAAGAAAACATGCTTCCAGGTCATGGATACCTGGAAACATGAGGCTATTTTTGCCTGTTTCCAGGTGTTCATGACCTGGAAGCTATGTATAACAGCTTCCAGGACATGAACACCTGGAAACAAGCAAAAAAGCGTCCTGCTTCCAGGTGTTCATGACCAGGAAACATGTTTCCTTCTATTAAAAAATTGCAAATTCAATTTAAAAAATATGGATGTTTAGTGCCCCTGCAATAAGTTGATGATCTGGAAATTGATTTATGATCTGCAATCAAAAATTAAAAAAAAAGGTCGATGATTTTCCGTTGTAGCAATGACAATATCTATATTATATATGTCACCATACATGTGATCATTGCTCCCATTGATTTGTACATTATGTTCCGTATCTTTCATGATAGTATCAACAAATAAATACAGGTGATCTTCATGATTCTCCTTCACAAAATTAAAATCTTCATCGTTTGTAACTTGATATCGCGGTCTCGTAGAATTTGCTGACACCACATGTACGTTCAAATGCAAAGTAGATAGTATCTTCAGTTTTGCATATAGTTTCTCTACTAATGGGAATAAGAAATATTCATATCAAGCAGCAAAACAAACATTTTCAGCACCATTATATTCACTATCAATTCATTCTACCTTGAACTTCACCATAATCTTTTTAATTGTCGTGCCTAGATAAATAAAACAAACATTAAAATTATTCAATAAAATATGAAATCAAAATTAAAAAAAAAAAAAGAACTACCCAGTGGTTTCCGGGTCACTACACCGGGAAGCAGTACAAAAACTAGTCTGCTTCCCGGTATGGAAACCAGGAAGCATCTTAAGGCTTCCTGGTGTATAGGACCGGGAAGGAAAGTGATTTTTGAACTGTTTTCCGGTGTCGAGACCGGGAAGCACCTACAAAAAAAAAAAAAATCCCCTATCAAAAATTCAACAAATCCCACACTTACACACAAATTGTGTTACAAATAACAACCAATCTATAAACATGGATCCTAAACTAATAAAAATCATGCATATAATATGTAATTAAATGTGCTACACAACACAATACAATCTCTACTATGTCTAAAACCCTAATAGTTAAAGAAACATACCTTTTAAGAGCAATTGAAAAAGATTTTTGAGTTATTTTCTGGAAAGAATTCTGCAATTATGATTGGGATTCATTGAATTTGGTGGAAGAAATTCACGGTTTGTAACTTTTTGAGTTTCATGCAAACTTAGGGTTTTTTCAATTTGGGAATAATTTTATTTTTTAATTATTTACATTGGTGGGGACTATTTTTTAATTTGACGGGGTCATTTTGTGAATACATGATTTGAGTTCAAATATTTAAATACAAGGGCATATGAGACTTTACACTTATTAAGAGTTAATAAAATTATTTTAATTCATTTTTTAATAAGAAAGGACATTATTGTCAATTTGGTCTATTGGATGTAAAACTTGTTTGATTTGTTTATTTTTGAAGAAAAATTAATGTTAGGCTAAAAATTTAATGTTTTTTATTTAAAGCTCATTTATGCAAAGCACCCAAAAAAAATTGTTATTAAAATTTTAAGGGTTATTTTCATTTTTGTTATTTTATAACTTTTATTTATATTATACAGCCCAACTTAAAAAATTTTACAAAAATAATCTTTCAAACTTTCACTTTTAAAAAATGAATCAAATTGACCATTTTACCATTCTGCGAAGACCTTTTACACTTATATGTGAATGTGTGAAAGGGGTCTATGAAGAGAATTTGTGAAGGTGTGAAGGTTTATTTTTTAAAATCAAAGTTTGGATGGTTCAAAAATAGAAATAAAATTTTGTTGGTTTAGTTTTAAATTTTTAAACTTTGTTTGGCTCAATATATGTAATATTCTCAAATTTTAATTTAATCAATTATAATAGAAAATGTAGATTTAATAATTTTTAAACTGTAGTTTGTTATCTTCTAGAAATTAAATAATTACATAAAATCATTTTGTACTACCCACCCAAAATTATGAATAAACTTGATAAAAATAAAATAAAAATTCTTTAATAAAAATTTCAAAATGCCGAATCATATTGAATTAAAAACATCTACTCAAAATAAATTTTCATAAGTGCATTTCAAGCCCATCTACAATAGTTTTTATTTTAAAATTTTTTATTTTATTAATTTTTATTTTAAAAATACCTATAATATTATTAGTATTCAATTATAGTATTAAAAAATAAAAATTATAATAATACATTATACTTATTTAAAAAATATTTTATTAAATATTAACGTATAATAATTAAAATGTATAATTTTGAGTCGTTATATAGTAAAATTAAATATAAAAAATAAAAATTGCTAAAACTTATAAAATATTATTTTTAAGAAAATAAAATGTAAATAATAAAATTTGAAACTATTAAATAAATTTATAAAAATAATTTAAATTAATTAAAAGATCATAATTTCTCAAAACCACCCCACCACAACAAAATCACTTCAAAAACCAAAACCATTAGTTGTTTTTAAATTTTGGAGGTGATTTTCCAAAAGTTTCAAATCGGATGTTTAAAATCAAACGTTTAAAAAATTGGGGGATTCTGAAGTTGTACATCAACAAATTCCAAAAATTTCACTAACAAACTTAAACTTGATGTTTATATATATATATATATATATATATATATATATAATTTAAAACGCATAAGACCTTACAAATAAATTATATAATTTAAAATAAAAAATTCCAAACGTTTTGCAAATTTGAATTTAAAACGCATTATCCTTTATATTCTAATTTCATATTCATCATTTCAATATTTTAAAATTAAATAGTTAATCTACACTTAATACTTTAATATAATTTAGTTGTAATATAATTTTTTTTTTTAAAAAATTAATATTATTGATAGATTACAAATGAACATACTTAACACACCATATTCCTTTTTGAAATAATATTCTTTTAAAAATTCAATACCATTTCTAATTTCTAACTGCTGTAAACATATCATATATATAATATTTAAAATAATATTTTTTAAATCCGATTTCCTTAATGGTTCCGTTCGATTTCGATATAACTCCAATTCCGGAAACTAAAAGATAAAATATTTTTTATACGATTTAAGATGACCAATTTTTTTACAATTTCAGTACCCATTCAAATTTGATTCCCGATTATGCAGCACTATCCGTAACTCATAAAAGTTGACATATATGCAATTTCACGTAAATATGTGAGGTGTTGTATAAATATGTACTTTCACTTTTAAAATCGCAGTATCCACATCATCTTCTTCATCTTCAATAAACACCAATCATCACAGATAAATTGGGTCACAATTCCATCGAAAGCTCAATCAAACATGCAACCATCTTCTTCTCCCATTCGTCTTTCTCCGAAACTCTAGAACACAAATGGAGGGCACAATTTTCCCAAACAGACCAGGTAATCCAGCACCCATAAAACGCCCGACCCGACCCAACCCACCTCTTAAGTTCAACTCCGCAACTCTCCCATCACCACCACCTCCAAACTCACCTTCTGCTCCCTCACTCCACTTAGACTCACTCCTTCAAAAGCTTCTTCATTTATCTTCACCACCATCCTCTACTACTTCCCATTTGCCTCCTCTTCAAATTCCCCACAAAAGCTTCAAGAAACCACCCAGAGATGACGAGGGTTCTGTTGAACATGTGTTATCAAACGAGGGTAAGTTGATTGTGGATGCAATTGCTGATTGCCCTTTACATGAATTGAATGATTTCTTCGAGTCTTGTAAGATTGAGTTGGTTGATGTTGATTTGGTCAGTGTGTTGAAGGCTTTAGATGTTTTAGGGAAATGGGAAAAGGCTCTTTTGTTGTTTGAATGGGTTGTTGGGAATGCGAAGGTAGGGAATGGGGAAGTAGATTGTGAGGTTATTAAGTTTATGGTTAGAATTCTAGGGAGAGAGTCACAGCATTCTATTGCTGTGAAGCTGTTAGATGAAATTCCAGTAGAGGATTATTCACTTGATGTTAGAGCTTATACGAGTATACTTCATGTGTATGCTCGAACAGGTAGGTATGAGCGAGCCATTACTCTGTTTGAGAAGATGAAGGAGAGTGGGTTAACGCCTACTTTGGTTACTTTTAATGTCATGCTTGATGTTTATGGGAAGATGGGTAGGTCATGGAATAAGATTTTAGGACTTTTGGATGAAATGAGAAGCATGGGACTCGAATTCGATGAGTTCACTTGTAGTACTGTTATATCTGCTTGTGGAAGAGAGGGGTTGTTGAATGAAGCTAAGGCATTTTTTGATGGACTGAAGTTGCAGGGATATGTACCAGGAACTGTTACTTATAATGCTTTGCTACAGGTTTTTGGGAAGGCGGGGATTTACTCCGAGGCGTTGAGTATTTTGAAGGAAATGGAGGAGAATAATTGCCCTCCTGATTCTGTGACTTATAATGAGCTTGTTGCTGCTTATGTGAGAGCAGGGTTCTATGAGGAAGGTGCTGCTGTGATAGATACAATGGCATCTAAAGGTGTAATGCCAAATGCTGTTACGTATACTACTGTAATAAATGCGTATGGAAGAGCAGGTAGGGTGGAGAAGGCGATGAAGCTGTTCAACCAAATGAAGGATATTGGTTGTGTTCCTAATGTGTGCACGTATAATACGATACTGGGGATGTTAGGGAAGAAAGCTAGATTAGAGGAGATGATGAAGATACTCTGTGACATGAAATCAAGTGGTTGTACTCCTAACCGTATCACATGGAATACAATGCTTTCCTTGTGTGGTAATAAGGGCATGCACAAATACTTGAATTCGATCTTTCGAGAAATGAAGAACTGTGGTTTTGAGCCTGATAGAGACACATTCAACACTCTGATTAGTGCTTATGGTAGGTGTGATTCAGGAATTGATTCTACAAAAATGTTTGCAGAGATGATGAAGGCTGGCTTCACTCCATGTGTTACAACTTATAATGCACTTCTGAATGCTCTTTCGCGAAAAGGGGATTGGAAGTCAGCAGAATCTGTTATTCAAGACATGAAAAACAAGGGGTTTAAGCCTAGTGAAACCTCATACTCCTTAATGCTGCATTGTTATGCTAAGGGAGGGAATGCTAAGGGGATAGAGACCTTGGAGAAGGAAATTTATAATGGTAGTATATTCCCAAGCTGGATGCTTCTGCGAACCCTTGTCCTTGCAAACTTCAAGTGCAGATCCTTAAAGGGGACCGAAAGGGCATTTCTGGAGTTGCAAAACAATGGATACAAACCCGATTTGGTTATTTGCAATTTGATGCTATCCATCTATGCCAAAAACAACATGTATGCTAAATCCAATGACATACTGCAATTGATCCGGGAAAGTGGGATGCAACCTAATCTTTTAACCTACAATAACTTGATGGACATGTATGCCAGAGGAGGAGAGTCCTGGAAAGCAGAAGAAATCCTCAGAGGACTTATAAAGTCCGGTGAAAAGCCTGATCTTGTTTCTTATAACACCGTTATAAAAGGCTTTTGTCGCGAAGGTCTTATGCAAGAAGCCATAAGAATTCTTCACGAAATGACATCAGTAGGTATTAGGCCATGTATCTTTACCTACAATACTTTCATAACAGGCTATGCAGGACAGGGCTTGTTTAAGGAAGTAGACGACGTGCTTAACCATATGTTCAAGCATAATTGTAACCCCAATGAGCTGACTTACAAGATTGTCGTTGACGGTTATTGTAAAGCTAGAAAATATAAGGAAGCCATGGATTTTGTTACTAGAGTGAAGAATATGGATAGTTCTCTAGACGATGAATCAGCTCGAAGACTGGCTTTTCGTGTTCGGGAAACTTTGGAATCATGAGTTTTTGTTCTAAGTCTCTCTGTTGGGGTTGTTTCTGTGCTCATGGCAGATCAGTCGTGTAAGAGTGTACTAAACTAGCTCTCACTGCCTTCAGTTGCTGCACATTTTCAATCTTCTGATGTAATTTAAAGCTCTTTGAAGAAGGCCTTCTTTTGCTGTGACATTACAACACTGAAACAATTTGTCCATTTTTTTTAAAACATCTGCAGTAGAGCTGTGAACATAGAAGCTCGGAGGAGATGATCTGGGAATCACTGAAAATATGTACTCTAAATGTGAATACTTGTAATGTTTTACAGGAATATGTATTTTGTTCAACACTACTCTGAAGAGTTACTTTATCCGCAAGATTCAGTTCAAAAATCTTGTTTTGTGGCTTGGAATACAAGTAATCTATCAATTTGCCTCGATTAGCATATTATTTAATACTCGACCTCAGTTCAAGGTTAAGGAACTGGCACTGGGTACTCGATGCTATAATGTTTTGGGCAACTTGTATAAATAAACAGAACTTAAGCACTACATGCAAATAAGAACAATTTCATATCCATAGTTGAAGATGCTGACGTGGCATCAGCTGATTGGATGATTACACGTAACAAAACAAAGTCTTTTAATTAAAACGTTGAAACCTGTCACCGATCTTCTTAAATCAAAAAGCACCAATCCAACAATCCTAAATCGCGATGACGGAAGAGTCCGAAACGACGACGTCGACGTCGACGTCACATTCACAACCCTCTTCTTCTACCTCCGTTCCCGATGCCAATCCTAAACAACCTCAGGTTCGATTTCGCATAGATTAATGTCTTCTGTAGTTTTGGTGCTGGATTAGGTTAATTTGTATATGCCATTGAAATTCGATTTGCACTGTGAATATTTGATTTGATCAGTATAAATGAATTAACTTTTCAGGTGACGATGATGCCTAATTTCAGTGGTTTTGCGAATGGGGATGTGACTATGGTGCCAGTGATGTATCCAGCTGCCATGGTGTGGGATACTCAACAACAACAACAGATGAATAACCGTGGAGCGGGAATATATGCTATCCCTGTTCTTCCGTATAGTGGGGTTTCTACTAATACTCTTATTCCGCTTACGTACAATATACCTACGTAAGTGATTTTGATGTTAATGATTGAGTTTTAGTTTGTGAAGCTTCTAATTTTCGTTGTTGGATATGATTCTTTGAACATTTTGTATCTTTGCAATGGAGTGAATGTGTTTTGTTAATGCTAGAGTATTTTGAATGTTTGAATTTGTTCAGCAACCAAGTATCTAAATTGAAGATCTAGTCATGCTTACAAGGAAAATATAAACTCTACTGCTTCAAAATTAGTATCTTTGCTAGAATGAAATGATATGCAATTTATTGCATTTTGGATGTTATGCATTTTCATGTTGTGTTGTGCTTGAATCAATCTCTATGTAGTCAACAGTGAGATTGTTATTCACAGTCTTATGGTGTACTTGCAGTACAAGACCAAGTACTGAAGGTGGAGCTGTGAATACAGAGCAGGGGCAAGTAGGGGGACAGCAACAAAATCAACAACAGCCGGCACGCCAAAGACAGGTTGTTGTCAGGAGATTCCAAATCGCATTTCAGCTAGATCTATTGCTGATACTGAAGCTCGCAGCTGTTATATTTGTGTTCAACCAAGATGGATCAAGATTAAGGCTTTTAGTCCTTGTGTTTTTCGCTTCCCTTATCTACCTGTAAGTCCTGATAATTCTCTTTGCTTAGGAGCTGTTTTCTATGCTTACACCTACCATTTTTATTTTATTTTATTTTTTGTCTTTTAGAATAATCAAATCAAATGTAATAAAAATTTTCCTCTGGCTCCTGTTTTTCCCTTTGAAGTTGCTGGGAAGATGTTGTCAAGTCAAGCCCTTGGCTGTTTACATTAAATGACTAAAGTCTTAATTCATTCATGTATTTGTTCTTTTATATCCGTTAACTCTAGTGCTTCCTAAACCTAAGTCTTGTGAGTAAGACGTAATTCAATCCAAAAGTTGTTCATAATCATGAGTTCTAAACGACTGAACTAATTGGTGCCTTCAATTTCCTCTTGAGTTCTCTTCCGTAGCCATAATTCTTTTCCCCATAGTGATGCACATTGGAGATAAAACTAAGAGAATAAATGGGCTGTAGAAAGTTACTTCAGTTAGTTTCTGTGATGTTTGCAACTTTTTTCCCTTATTATCTTTTTATTTTTTTATTATTATTATTATTTTTTTATTTTTAACAACTGCTGCCTTTATGTTTCATGGCTGTACTGTTAACGTTAGCGGATAAAAAAAATCCTTACAGTTCGTCTCCAACTGAACTTTTTCATTGTGATCTCAGATATCAAACTGGAGCTCTCACACCTCTACTGAGGTGGCTACAACAGAGCATGCAAAGGGCAGCTGCTCCTCCCCGTCCACCTAGAGCTGCTGCCAGAGCTGACAATGATCTTGCTGCAGCAGGACAAGGGAATGAAAATGCTGCTTTGGGAGGTACTTTCTACTACGCATTCATGAATAAAAAGGATTTGTGCATATATTTAGATGATGGGAAATCAAGACACTTGCAGTTCTATGGTATTCAAGGTTAATATGGGAGACTTTTACTTGCATGTAAAGGGGAAAATACAATAAAATTCTGACCAATTTATGAGTATATGTACGTAAGCAGTCTAGTAAAATGCTGGTATAAATGGTCAAATACCTCATTAGGAATGCCTTTCTCATTGTCTGTGTTGTGCTGTGTTGGCATTCCAAACACTTTACCACCTTGCCTTTCTCAAAAGTCTATAATGTCAGATGTCGTAGCATTCATATATGAACCTCTGATGTTTTTACCTTAACTACAGCTTGCCCAATCATGCAACATTATCTTGTTTCTTCTGTCAAGTATAATGAAACTCTATTGATGGAATTGCTGTTTTCCTTATGCAGAGGGACAAGCAGGAGCAGAGAATGAGAACCAGCCTCTGAACGAGGGTAACCGTGCCGCTGACAATCAAAACGGGTTAGAACCTGGAGCTAACGGACAATGGTGGGGAATCGTAAAAGAGATCCAGATGATCGTCTTTGGTTTCATAACTTCCCTCCTGCCTGGCTTTCACAACATAGATTAGTTTCACCGCGGTGGGGTGGTTTCCTCATATCATATTTAACCTTATGAAATATTGTAAAAAATATATAACTGTATCTCTTATCTACCTATGCAAGGATGTAGCAATGTTTTGATAGGATATGTTAGTCATGGATTTGAATACAATTTTTTTGTGTTGATTTCTATTCAATCTACCAACTAGTTCAAGTCTGTCTGTCTAAATGGGTTGCAGTTGCTGGGACTGTTTGTCTTGTTGGTGCACAGCAGAGGGTGGCCTGGGTGTTGAATCTGTTGACATTGAAACATCACATGTGCCCGTTTCTGGTGGGAAAAAAAAAAATCTAAATTCTGGAATCTTTTTGTTGAGCTGAAGAAATCAATATGGTATTTTGTTTAAACCATCAAAATTCTCAGTGATATATTCTTTTTAAATTTTTTTTCATTTGACTGTTATTTGGAACCATTATTTATCACTATCATTATCATTAGAGGGAGCACTGCTGAATAATTTATTCCAAACATATTACCGAATAGTTTACTATTTCAACCCAATTCAAATCTTATTCCAACCTTATTCTAACTATTAGTTACTATGTCAATCCATTATTTCATCCAAATTCAAATTCTATTCCAAATCGGTCGGACGTTTAAAATGTTCCAATTCAACAGGTAACCAAAGCCAATGAGTAGATGATCATATTCAAATTTGGCTTCACCGCAATAAATATAATTTAATTCTTCCGTTAGAGAAGAGAATCTATTAAAAAAAAAAAAACCAAAAAAAACAAAAAAAAAAATACTACAAACTAAACTGTATGTTCATTTGGCGATCCTCGTTGGGATGAAGTGATGCTCAGATTTGTTTGCACTCATTCTAAAATTTCTAGAATCCTCACGAGGTAAGAGTTAGTTATTCATACCCTTCTATTTTTGACTCTCAAGTTCCAATTCTTTTTTTCTACCACGTGTCTTTTCTATTGATATCACTACACACAAGATAACCTTCAACTCTAACAAATCCATACATTTGGAATTTTAGGGTATGTTTGGATTATGGTTTGGTGTGGTATGGTTTAGATTATTAATAATCTATGATATGGTTTAGTTTAGTTAGGTATGAGTTGATTGGGATGAAATTTATAATTCACCAATTTGGGGTGTTAGTATGAGCTATATTTTGTCTTCCAAAATTGTCCTAATATATTAGGAAAAGTATAAAAAATATTAGGAAAAATATAAAAATGTAATGGTGTAATTGCAATAGATGATTTTTCATTTTTTTTTGTATTTTTGGAGTGTTTAATTTTATTTTATTTTATTTATTTATTTATTATTTAATTTGGTTATTAAATATAGCATTTTGAATTTTCATTTGAATTAACTATTTTTTAAACATATTTTATTTGATTATTTGAGATTGTTGTTTATTTTTATTTTAATCTATTTATATGATTCTCAATAAAATATTAATATTTAGTGAGGTTCCATTGTTTTCACTGCTATGTAATCGGATTTAATTTGTAAATTTTAAATATTAAATATTTTTATATGAGTAAGTTTTTTTTTGTTACATTCTATTAATATAATATATTTTATTACTATTTTACCCTTTAATAATTTTTTAAAACTCGTTTAATTTTAAAATTAAAAATAAAATGAATTTGTGAAATTGATGTTCACAAAATTGGTTGAAATTATTTCATTATTAATTTAATATTTTTATTAAAAATTTTAAGATTTTTTTTTCAATTTTATTATGTAAAAATTAATTAATATGAAAATACAATGAGTAGTATTTAAATATATCTAATTTAATTAGAATAACATATATATTTTTTAAATATCTTTTTAGCACTTAAATTAAGATAAAAGTATTAAAAAATCAAAATTACTTAAATATAAATAAAAATATTAAAAAGAAAAATAATTGGCACCTTAATATTTTACTTTATCAAACTAGTAAAAAACAAATAAATAAATAAAACCATTTTTTACTTTATCAAATTAGTAAAAAATAAATAAATAAATAAAATCATAACGTGGTAAAACTAAAAAAATAAATTAAATCATCTAAAAATATGCAATGGCATTATGGTCAATTTACATCTTTTTAACTATACAGAACTGTACCATCCATCCAAACATGATTTTAGTACTGAACCAAACTATACTAAACAAAATAGTAGTGCCGGCCATCCAAACAAACCTTAGACTCCATGTAACATGTCAATTTTACTTTCTTAGGGCTCACATGGATCATCGTATAGAATAAACACAGAATAGTATAAAGAAAATGATTAGGATAAAAGTTTTGTATAAGGATTAAGTTATTCATAAATTGTATTTGGCTGATTATTGTATAAGTAAGATGATAGGATAACAAAGTACTAACCCTATATTTGGTAAACCTCGATAAGTAATAGGATAACAATATGGATTACCAAAATACCCAAAAACTTAACAAGTAATAAAACAGTTGTTTACGGATTAACAATAAATAAATAAAATATAACAAAAATATATTAATATATTTTTTAAATAAAAATAAGTATTAGGAATAATCCTAAAAAACCTACGAGGGTTTTAGAAATTTCTCCAAAATTTTCGTAATTTTTTTCCCTTCCAATTTACTATTATTTACTATTTTGACTTTTTTCTACAAATTTTGGATGGGTCATTCCAGTTTTTATTTTTTTTAAATATTAATTAAAAAATAAAATAAAAGTAAAATTTTAAAATAATATTAAAAACTCTAAAAGGGTAATTTAGTCATTTTAATTTTCGAAAAAATTTTTGAAATCCTCCTGGATTTTTTTGGGATTATTCCAAAATTTTATGTAGATTTTATTTTTATTTTTTATTTTTTTTTTCTAATTTTATCAAAGGATAATTTAGTAATAACATGATGAACATCTAATACGAAAAGTACGTGATAAAGTTATCGGAGCATTTATCAATGATAAAGTTATCCTATATGTATCGTATAAAATTATAATCAGTATTATTTTATCCTATTTTAAATAGCAGCCAAATGCTTGATAAACCTATAAATTGTATTAAATTATAGTATTTCGTATTAGGTTGCTATTCTTCTAAAATTCGATTCCAAAGAGTGTTCATCAAATTGTGTGCCAACACAGAGCAGGACTAAACAAGAGGTCAAAATTGAGATAGAAATACTTTCAATAACAAAATGTATATAACAGATACATTTCTGGTCTCTTTAATTCCGAAAATTTATATTACCACTAAATAAATATAAATGAGAATCCATATAATATATATAACTTCATTTATTTTTCACTATTAATAATTACAAAATGTATATACAAATACTGACAATAAAGCAGAACTCTTACATGATTACATCTCTGATAAAAGGTTGCTAATCTTCCGAAGCTCCTTCAGCGCTGTCATGGCGGTAGCTTGTCCTTTACCAACGAATACATTCTTAGAGAAATTCTCCAGTGACCCTACCTGACCCCTGTCTTGCTGGAAAACAGACTCGATTACCTGCAAGTGGATATATATTGAGTATAAATCAGAGGAAGTTAAGAGTAACTAATAGTTCTAACATGCCTTCTAAGGTGAATGAATAGAGAGAAGTCTAAGTCACAAAACCTTTATCCAAAGGAAAGCAAGCAGACATTCTAGTTACTTGCATCCTATTCTAAATCCACCTTGAACATGACATCAGTAACTTGACCCAATACCGTCACTGATTTTTTGTTTTCATTACTAGGGAAGGGATCCAACCAGCTAAACCTCGCAGTTTTCAGACTACCAAAACACTGTTTCCTATCTGTTGAATATAAGGTTTTTGTTTTGCGAATATGAAAAGAACTTCCACACATGATATGAGAACCTAATGAGAATGCAGTATGGTAACTGGAAGAAAATTTGCATTTGAAATTGCATATTGAAATTGAAACGATAAAAGAATTGAACTTTAAAAGGCATCGATGAAAGAATGAAACCTGAATATGTTCAAGCATAGACTGCCCGAGATTCTTCAATGTGCCCATCATATTCTGATCAAGGACATCTCCTTTGTTGCTAGGTAAGGACTCATAAGAGCTCTGAGTAGTTGAACAGACTGCTGTATGCATCTGATCTCCACAAGCAGAAGCAGTTTCGTCAGTCTCAAGGCCACTTACTCCTTTCTCAGAGGTCTCTTCACCAGCAGTCACATTCCGACCGAACTTCCAGATCCACTGGAATTTACCAAAATGAAGCTTGCGCTCTTTCTGACCTGTTGCTGATTTTACTGTGGAGTCATTGTTACAAGGACTTGGAGAATTTTGAGAAACATCATCGTGAGGATGGGAAACAGGAAGAGGTCTATCTTCTGGAATAGGTGGTTGATCACCATCATTCTCATCAAGTGATGTATTTGAAGCAACACTACTTTTCTCAGAGTCATTGTCATGGTCATTAGCACCACTAACTGGGCTTGCAGGATCAGAGAATATAGAGGAATTTTCCTCACTGCCAGTGTTTCCATTCAAACATCTCTCCTCCGATGACTGAGTAATGTCCTTACAAGCAATATCTTGTTTTTCCTCCTCTTCCACAGATGGGCGGCCCTCCTGATTAGAAGCTTCACAATCACCAGAATTTTCAACATCTTCTTCCAAACCAAGTTCACGAGATAAATCTTTCAACAAACTTCGCCTTGCTGTTGTCCTACTCCTAGGCTCTATTCTACGACCTACTTTTGCAGGAGATGGGTCAGATTCTGTTCTAGATAAGGTGAGTCTTACTTTTTCTGACCAACCTTTTCTCCGGCTAGGACTTTCTTTCCCCAAACTGTTTTGTCTGAGTTCTTCAGCCTTTCGCATCCGTTGCCATTTTTCTTCCCAATAACTGTCAGGTACCACAGTTAAAGGAGTTTTTGGAGGGATAGAATCACAAGTACCTCTAACCACAGCTGATTTACTACGGCTATAAGCTCCACCGTACGAAGAAGAAAAAGATGAGATATTAGAATCAAGTGCAAGTGCCTCCAATGATTTGGCCTTTCCAATTATTTTCTGTATATTTACCTTCTCGGGAAAATTCAACAGTCTCTGAAGGCAGGATGTTGCATGTTCAGTGGCAAGCAAAGAAGACCTCAAATAAAGCATCATAGCTACAGCAATAGATGCAATCAAAGCTCCCCTGGGAGAACTTAAAATCCCAAAGCTAGAATCCTCATCATTGTCACCAGCATTATTCAATTTAACATTGTCTGATGCAAATATCTCATCCCATACTAACAAAAGATTTTCAATTGAAAACTCTCGTCCAAACAAAACCCTTAACCATCGAAGTGCAAAATACTGAG
This sequence comes from Cardiospermum halicacabum, assembly GCA_031304145.1. Classification (NCBI taxonomy): domain Eukaryota; kingdom Viridiplantae; phylum Streptophyta; class Magnoliopsida; order Sapindales; family Sapindaceae; genus Cardiospermum; species Cardiospermum halicacabum. The sequence continues at coordinate 12,104,477 of CM062396.1, read as the reverse complement.
GTTCTACACCAAGCTCAACTAGATGGCTATGTAAAGATGAATCTACAACAGATAATAGATGGTACAGTGCATTTGAAGCTTCAATTACAGGAGGTAAGTTTGTGACATCCACAACTGAAGGAGGAGCAAAGAAGTCAGCCATAGCAACAGCACCATGGCCACTCATCAGAGCATCAAACATACAGTAGGCATCGTGTTCCATAAATTTCTCAGACAATACAATACCAAGTTCCCCTTCAGCCCCATAGGCATCACTTAACAGTATGATAGTCTGAATATCATCATCAAGTTCATCAAGGCTCCTAACTTTGGCTGAGTTTCCATGAGATCCAATCTCATCTTCCATTGAATCTAGAAACTTCTTGAAATCAAAATTATAAGTAGCATCATTTTCATGAAATGAAAGATCGTCAAATTTATCTGTGAAGTGGTCTTCATGCTCCTTTCGAACTTGACCAAGACGCTCCAAATCTACATGAAGTACATATAAAAGTGGTGCCAGAAGTTCATGCATCCCTACAAAGAAACCCAAGTGGCAGCAAAACCAATGTTAAAAGAAAAAAAAAAAAACAAACAAACAAACTGCGCATGGATAACAAATGCAGACAGAGATTTACATACTTCGAAAAGAATAAAAAAAACAAGCAGAGAACATTCCGTTACAATCCCTACATTAAATGTGAAAATTAGATATTAAGTGTTTCCTATAAGCTATTGTTTCATGTTAATGTCTCCTACTTTATTTACTATGTTATCAGTTGTACAGAGATGTAGAGTCATTTCATCCATTAAACAAACAGAAAAATTCCAGATACCATCTCTCTATATATCATCTTCTCTTTGATTTCCACTCCCTAATATCTACTAATTGATAAGCCCAAACAACCCTAAAAAACTACACATTGCATTATACAGTTAAGAAAAACAAATTGAATCCAAAAGAGAAAAAAAAAAATACCTTGTCTATAGCCGCATTCAGGATGTCTGAGGCACCACAAAAGCAAGATACGTCTCAACATACCCTGACAACCAGGTGTCTGAAAGTAGCTACTTTCCTCAGGATACAGTCGCGATAGATCCTGATCAACCATCTTTTCCAACTCCGCATTACGAAAAAACCTACCCCAAGTGCTATCTACAAATCCATTCAATTTCATCAACAAACCGTACAAAGAACAATCAATCAGTCACCAAATAAAAAGAGAATAAATCACCTGGATTCTGCGAGAGTGGATTATCCAACGCGAGATCACCAGAATTACTACGCAAATGAGGATCAACCAACAACCGCCGTCTCAATCCCGCATATCTAAAAGCAAAACAAAACCGCATTTCTTTACAATTCACAAACATCAATCAAAGAAATAAAAACGAGAAACGATCACCTACCTCCTCCTGTTATCAGCAGTGACTTTCCGAAGATCATCGACGGAAGAAGAAGGCAAAATCGAGAGGTTGATACGCCACTGAACGCTTCTGAGATTTTGAAATCGGCCGGATCTCACCGGCGTCGTTGACGGCGGCGATATTGCAGCTGGAGCCATATAGAGAACAGAGAGACGATGGTGAGAAGAGACGACGTCGTCGATTTGGTGAATGATATAACAGAAAGAAGAATGAAGGAAGGAGAGAAAAGATGAATTCCAGAAATTGTTTTTTTTTTTTTAATAAAATTAATTAATTAATTTTATTTATTTTTATTTTTATTTTGTGAAGGCTACCGAAAAGATGAGCTGTCATTTTATAACCCGCTCTATCTCTTCTCCATTAAATTTGTTTTGTATTATCATCACTTATTGTCTCCACTTACTCATATAGCTTCATATAGGTATATAATATATGATTTTGTGAAATAATATTTGGTCCACCAAGATCTACTCAAATCTACAATGGTTATAACAGCAAATGTGTAGACGCAACTGAATCATATAGAGATGTTAAATGCAGACCAAAAATGGCATATTGAATAATGTGCAAGTTGCGGATGAATATGCTAAAAGTGTGACATAATATTCTCGTGTTGTGTCGTGTCGAGTTCTGTCTTTTCTTTATCCAATCACAACATACAATTCCGTGGCTGCTCTAATATTCAAGTCCAACCATTTTCTTCACCACACGCAATTCTCTTAAATCATCAACTTTTATTTTATCTTCAAAATTCATATTTACTTTAATTGAGATAACAAAAACAATTCAAAACTTTTAATTTTTTATTATCCTTTTGTGCCACGTAATTTTTATTTTAATCATGTGTGTGACGTCACTGGCTTATCTCTTGTTTGTGACCTAGTGATTTGGTTTTAAATATTTCTCATATTTTTGGGATTTTAAGTTAGCCCCACCTAATTAATTTCGATTTGTTTTAATGGAGAAAACAGAACTTTATTAGTTTGATAATTTCATGTGTCTCGCTTTTAATATGTTTGTCTTTTGTGCTTTATTAAGCTCCTCCTAAACTAACTACTATAATTAACTATGAATAAATACAGAAAAGATATAAATAATATTTTTTATATAGTTTTAGAATATTTATTCAGTAGTTTAAATTCTTCTAATATTTTTAAAAATTCATTTCTTCTAAATAATGATTTAGTTTTATGATATATATATATATATATATTTATAACAAAAATGAAATATAAGTTTTTTTTCTAATAGTTATAATTTTTAAAAATTTAACTATAATCCAAATATTATAATTAAATTATATATATCATAATATTAGATAACTAAAGTCTTACAATTTTCCATTAAACAATTTACACGATGGCATCAGCATGCAAACATGTGTGACAAAAATATTGTGTATGTGGGACATATGAAAGTATTATTTAAAAATAAAAATGATTAGATTTACACCTAATTCACATAATAACTACTACAAATTTTATTTTCTAAGCTACTACTACTAACCAACAAAAAGAACTACCAACTAGGTGTCTGTTTTTTTTATCTTATAATTAAAATCACTCATCTCTAACCTTCTATTTATTATTCTTTATTTGCATGGGTCCTTCGTCGGTGCCTCCAAATAATCTATAACCTCAATTTTGTTATATAAACCACTGAATTTTATATATTATATATTTTTTAAAATTATACATATGAGATAATTTCGTTATATATCAACTAATGATAAACGTTTAATATGGTCCAAATAATTTGGTCCGATTTGTTGAGGTCAAACGTGGAGGCTCTCGTGACTTTTCTTACTGTGAACAATGAACATAGCAAATAGAGCAAAGTGAAATGAATTGACATAAGATTCTATAAGTTTTGGACCCACCTTTCAATTTTTTCTCAAATATTTTTAACTATGACTTGATTTGGCACAATCTTCAAATTCAAGAGTGAGATCCAATTGTCACTTTAATTACAAAATAAAATATGTTAATTATGAGTTAGAATTGAAATTGACTTTTTAAAATAAATAATAAATAATAAATTAGTACACAGGTTTAATTTGATTGTAGGGACATTAAACACGTAAGATATCGGGAGTGTTGGACTTCTAATGAATATGGGCTGGCCCAAGCCTTAAATAAATGTGGGCTTGGGGCTTTTGGGCCTGGGTGATAGGTCCACCCAAGATAAACCCGGCCCAGATCTCATTTACTTATCCATTAAGCAATGGATTAGTAAGAGATCAGAGATTAGAATTCAAGAATTTGAATTCAAATGAGTTCTAGTTCAAGTGAACTAGCCAAGGACTACTATAAATAGAGTCCTCCTCTCATTCATTCAATCATCCCAAAAACTTCACATATCAGAGCGTTCTCTGAAACGTGAATTGCAAACAGTGTTTGCAAAGTGAAACCTACTCCAAGGTTTCCAAGAGTTTAAGTTTTCAAGAGATTCCGCGTTCGTGTTCTAGAAGTGCAATTGGGGTTCTTAGCCGGTGAACTGAACGGTATTTCCAGGAGATTTATCGTCGACCAATTAATAGTAATCTCTCTTTCCTTTTCCGCTTATTGTTTGTATGTTGATGGCGTAGTATGCATATAGGATCAACATTGGTATCAAAGCCTGTCTATATTACTGTTGTTGGTCGTAATAATTACGCTCTCGTTATTTTTGCTTGAATGAAATATAAACTACGTGCTGGAAATAGTATTTTGCATGTGATTTTCGTGACCTTGTTTGAGCTTTAATTTATTACACGAATTTTTGTAACATGCAAATTATATATCGTTGGATTCGTATTCGAATAACGAATCCGTCGATATATAATATGAATTTTTTCGACAAGAAACGAAGGAGGCCTTCCGAAGTTTGGGGACAGATTCGAACGAATCAGACCCAAATAGTACTAATGTTTTTCATGTTGAGCTACTTTGACCAGACAAAGCTTCGGAGAGTGCAGTTCACCGTCGACGACCGAAGTCCCAAAGACGACAACCGACGGCACGGCTGGAGAGAGGACGGCGAGAGGAGCAAACGGCCGCCGACCCGACCGCCGTCGCACCACGGCAAGGCGGCGCGTGAGGCGCACAGGGGGCGGCCTGCTCCCTGTCAGCGTCCCAGTCAGCACTTTTTGCTGACTGGGCAAGCTGACACCTCGTGCCGTGTGGCGCACAAGTCAGCACTGACGTGGCCGCCTGCGTGGCAGCCACGTCAGCCCAAATGCTGACTGTGCGGCTGACGCACCTGTGACACGCGGCGACGCCTCGGCGTGCCACGTGTCACCGGCACGTGCAACACCCACCGGGCACTGGCCGGCGCGTCACCGGTCAACCGCCGACCTCCGGCGGCTCGCGACCGCCACGCGCCGCCGCCGGCGATTGGAAAATTTTTCAAAAAAAATAAAATAAAATAAAATATCCAAATTTTTTGGTTTTTAAATTTATTTAAAACCTAACCTTTTAATGCCATTTTTGAGTATTTTGAGCATGCAATTTCGTGGAAAATTTTTGGAAATATTATTTTCTATTTACTATGGCATTTAATTATTATTTTAATTTACTAATGTCGTTTGCATGCTTATGGCATGTGCATTTTTGTTTCGCACAGGTTATGGTTCATAGATATGGTTATGTTGTGGACAACGACTTCTGGGTCCCCGCTGAGAGGGCTGCTCAGTATCCAAACAGGCACCTTGCACCGGCTCACGTCTATATATTTCCTCCAAATCTTCCTCAAATGATGGTGCCACCTCCTTTTGGACCTGCTTACCCAGTCCACAGCAGCATCCGGCTGTTCCACCACCTCCACTTCCACATCAGCCGATGGGTTTTAGATGGGCACATCCTTTTCCCCATCCAAACCCCCCGGTGGGACATTATTTCGGTCCACCGCCTCCTCAGTATCCACCGATGGTTTCACCACCGGCCCCAATGTATCCTGAGCATCATCCGGTTGCTCAAGCTTTTGTTCCTCCTTCTCCTGAGCAACACCCGGTTGCTCAAGCTCATGCACCTCCACCGTTTCCACATGTGCATGAAGCTTATGTGCCTGGAGAGAACATCAACTTCATGGATGACATACTTGCAGAGCAGCAAGCGGCTGCCGAAGCTGAGTTGCAGTAGCAAAATGAGGCAGATGATGAGTTCGAAGATGAGCACGAACCTCTGAAAGATGAGCTCGCCCAATGGACTGGTGAAGGAGAGATCCCCGAGTGGGTTGATGAAGAAGAGTACGAAGCCCAGGGGGCTGGAGATGAGGAGGAGGTCGTCTAGTGGAATGGCGACGAAGAGATGGAAGTCGTCGATTTGGACGGCGACGAACCCGAGATACCTGACGAGGCTCAGGATGGCGATAGTGTGATTACTGAGCCCGAGTACACCCCTCTCACACCTTCCGATTGGGACCCAGAGGACTATCCATAGACCATATATCTTTTTAAAGGATTATTCATGTTTTGTTTAGAACTGATTACTATGCAGTTTTTATTTAATATATTATAGATATATTTTTTATAACATGAATTCTTTATGATTATTCCTTAGTTGTTGAATAATTTAGTGGATGCTCTAGGCTTGCATGCTTAGACTTGTTTACACACTGCATGATTAACAAGTTGATGAAGCTTGAGGATAAGGATGGTGATTGGGTAGATTGCCTATCTTCTCCGATTCCCCCTCAGATTGATTCGATGAGTTTTTGATTGTTTTAGCTAGTGCATTTATATTACTATCGGATGATTATGCTAGATTAAACATAGATGGTCTTATGTATCTTTTTGGTGCTTGTCAGTGATGGCCTCTGCTATTAAGTCTATTGTCGCTGAGCTGAACAAGGGTGACAAACTCAATGGAGACAACTAAGATATCTGGCATCGCAAGATCCAATATATCCTCGAGGAGCAAGAAGCTCTCGAGACCCTTTCAAACACGATGGTCGAACCAGTGCATGGTTCCACTGCACAAGCGAGGCGTGATATGGATGCCTATTTGTCCTGGAAGCGCAAGAATAGAATTGCGCGCATCACCATATTATCGAGCATGGCTGATGATTTGATGTGTGCTTTTGAAGATTACCACACTGGACAGGCTATGTGGGTAGCACTGAAGGACAAATATGGTGGGACTTCAACCACCAAGCTCCGACGGCTGACGATTAAGTTTAATACTTATCGCAAGCGCGGTGATCATACTATACGCCAACATCTTCGTGAGATGGCTAACATGATCCGCGAGTTGAAATAAGCTGGTCATGTCCTAACGGACGAGCAATAAGTGCAGGCAGTGATAAGGTCCCTCCCAAACAATTGGGAAAATATGAAGGTAAACATGACACATAATGATAACATCAAAAAGTTTGATGATATCTCCCGTCATGTGGAACTTGAGGACGAGCGCTTAAAGGCGGCAAAATCCTCTGGTCAGCTTTACATGGCTGATTCAAATGTGCGTAGGGGCAGTAATGTTAAGCGCAAGAGGGGTAATAAGGGCAGCAAGAAAGATAAGGATTCGAGGAATCCTGCTAAGCCCGGGACCAAAAACCCTCGAAAGAAGGCCAGACGTGGAAAGGGGCAGAAAAGAGACATGGGAAAGATCAAATGTTACAATTGTAACAAGATGGGACACTTCGCTCGTGATTGTTCCGAGCCGAAAAAGGAGGTATCCTATTCTGATCTCAATATGTCTAATGTTTTTGTTTCTAGCACCGTTTTGCTTGCCGAGTTATTCTATGTGGATTGTAGACTCAGGGGCAACCCACCATGTAGCTAGAGACAGAGGAGCGTTCGTAGAGTACCGACGCATACCGCGTGGTACTAGATGGATATATGTGGGGAACAACTCTCGAGTTGAAGTAAAAGGGATCGGCACTTGCAAACTGAGGATGCAAAGTGGCCACGTTTTACTACTACATGATGTCCTCTACGCTCCTGAGATTAGACGTAGTCTCGTTTCGGTCTCTTTTTTTATGAATTTTGGATATAAACTTATGTTTGAATCGAAAGTTTTGAGTTTGTATTATGACTCTGTTTTTATTGGTTCTGGACGAATGACTGATGGATTTATTTATCTTTGCATTGATGATTATGTGAACCCTTCTTATGTCGATAGTGATACTAGTTTTACTCTTGTTGCATCTGGTGATATTGATATTTCCACTTGGCATGCTAGACTTGGTCATATAGGACAAGATAGAATGAACAGATTGGCAAAAGAGGGGATTTTAGGATCTTATAATAAGATCAAGTTGCCAGTCTGTAATCATTGCCTAGCTGGGAAGGCCACTAGAAAACCTTTTGGAAAGGCAAATAGGGCCACTTTTCCTTTGGAGATAGTTCATTCAGACATATGTGGACCTATGAATGTTAGGGCTAGAAGTGGTGCATCATATTTCATTACCTTCATAGATGACTTCACTCGTTTCGATATAGTCTATCTAATCTCCCATAAGTCTGAAGTTTTAGATTGCTTTGGAAAATTTTTGGCTATAGTGGAGAATCAATTAGATAGGACTGTTAAAGTGCTACGCACTGACCGAGGCCGAGAGTATCTATCTGACCAATTTAAGACGTTGTGTCAGGAGAAAGGTATAGTGAGACAGTTGACTATTCCCAGGACTCCTCAGCAAAACGGAGTTTCTGAGAGGAGGAATTGAACACTGTTAGAAATGGTACGATCGATGATGGCATAAGCAAATCTTCCAATATCTTATTGGGGAGATGCACTTCTAACAGCGACTCACATATTGAATAAGGTTCCAACGAAATCAGTGACTACTACACCCTATGAGTTATGGACAGGTAGAAAACCTGACCTCTCCTATTTGCGACCCTGGGGGTGCGCGTGTTATGTACATGATCTTTCTAGCCCATATGGGAAGCTAGGTGCGAGGGGTAAAAGATGTATCTTTATAAGATATCCCGAGTAATTCAAAGGATATGTACTAATAGGAGAAAATTCAGATGGTACCATTTCAGAATTAAAGTCACGTGATGTTGTGTTCCTTGAGAATGAATTCCCCAAGAGGGGTGGAGTAGAAAGAGAGACTTCATTCTTTGAACAAAATGAATCAGAGGACTTAGTTCCTCCACAGATGGATATTGATCCTAGTGGGAGTGAACAAGTGCCTGAAGAATCAGCTCCACTGGTACATGACAGTGGGAGTACACAGATTCCTGATTCTTCGATGCCCGAGTCATCAAATCGAAGAAGTAGAAGAATCCTCATTCCCCGACGACGTTATGAGATTGAAGGGGAAACGTTCATGATAGCTTCACACAATGGTGATGAACCAAAGAACGTAAAGGAAGCTCTCAATTCACCCGCCAAGGATCTATGGATGAAAGCCATGGATGAGGAAATGAAATCGATGAAAAGTAACCATGTCTGGGACCTTGTTGACTTACCGCCAGAACGTAGAGCCATCGGAAATAAATGGGTCCTTCGTGTTAAATGGAAGGCTGATGGTTCGATCGAGAGATACAAGGCAAGATTGGTGGCGAAAGGCTATACCCAACTTGAGGGCATAAATTATGAGGAGACGTTCTCACCTGTGGTGAGATTCGCTTCTATTTGCCTAATCTTGGCCTTAGTCGCACATATGGACTTGGAATTGCATCAAATGGATGTCAAGACCACTTTCCTCAATGGAGGACTGGAGGAAGAGATTTACATGGAATAGCCTGAGGGTTTTTTAACTAAAGGCAAAGAAGAGAAAGTGTGTAAACTCTTGAGGTCCATTTACGGACTCAAACAATCCTCCAGGCAATGGTACCTGAGATTTCATGACTCGGTATTATCATATGGTTTCCAAATGACACAAGAAGACCATTGCGTTTATGTGAAGAAGTCCAGTGACGGTTTTGTGTTACTGTCATTATATGTAGACGACATTCTCTTGGCTTGCAACAACAAGGACATTCTAATGTCAACGAAGAACTGGTTGTCGACAACTTTTGAGATGAAGGACATGGGTGAGGCTGCCTATATATTAGGAGTCAAGATTTCAAGGGATTGAAGTAAGAGGCTATTGGCTTTATCGCAAGAGCTCTACATTCAAAAGATCCTTGAACGTTTCCATATGACTAATTGCAAACCTATGGATACACCCATTGCAAAAGGGCAGACTTTGAGTCTTGAGATGTGCCCTAAAACTCCGCAAGAGCGTGAGAAGATGTAGAAAGTTCCATATGCAAATGCCATCGGCAGCCTGATGTATGCTATGTTATGTACAAGGCCCGATATCTACTATGCAGTAGGACTGGTAAGCAGGTATCAGTCTAATCCAGGACAAAAGCATTGGATTGCTGTGAAACGGATTCTAGCATATCTAAAAGGAACCTCAGAATATGCTCTATGTTACCAAGGTGGTGAAAGTCATCTAGTGGGTTACACTAACGCTGATTGGGGTGGCGACTTAGATGAGAGGAAGTCAACTTCCGGTTATGTCGTCATTCTGAGTCATGAAGCTATCTCTTGGAGTAGCCAGTAGCAAGAAGCAGACTTGCATAGCATTGTCCACCATGGAAGCAGAATTTGTAGCCTGCTCGGTGGCTGTGCAGGAAGCTGTCTGGCTCAAAAGGTTCTTAGATGACCTTAACCTAACTGAGAGTGAGTCAAAGCCACTCACTGTATATTGTGATAGTCAGGCAGCTATTGCCTACACTAAGGACGCTAAGTATCACAGTAAGTCTAAGCACATAGAGACTAAGTACCACTTTGTCAGGGATATAGTGATAAAGAAGCATGTAACAGTCAGATATATATCTACACATGATATGGTAGCAGACCCATTTACTAAGGCTGTAACTAGAGATGTTTTTGTCAAGCATTCTAGGTCTTTGGGTCTACGTAGATTGTAATGTCTTGGATTGTTATGCCTATGTTTTAATGATAATTGTTTATCTTCATGTGTTTTCTGGCATATAGAGAGTTGATTCATCCGAGAGTATGTCGTCAGGTTTGAGAGACTTGCGCACTTGCACGCGCAGTTGCCTTGATTATCCGGTGATAATGCAAGATGAGATCTATACACTTATGTTCTGAATGGGAGTTTCGTGAACTAAGAGGTATACAATGATCGCCTTGACATGGTCGTCAAGATGAGATTCTCCAACATGGATTGAGAATCGCTCATGAGAACCACAATCATGAGACCTGACAAGCCGGACTAGACTTTTGAGTCATCGCACTTTGAAAGTGGGAGTGATCAAGTCTGAGGAATAGCTTTGTGCTATCGTCCGGACAATGAACTATCATAATAGACATACACGCCTAAATGTAGAGGCAAGGTTCATTGTCGCGCATGCTTTTATACCGTGCGAGCTATAAGTTGACCCTATGGGAGATAAGTTTGAGAACAGTCCCTACTCCTTATCCTGCAAAGTCCCATATTTATTTATCCTTAATACAATCTCTTTTGTATCCGGAGTGTTGGGGTAATGGCTGTGTCATTGGCGTGTCTTTCTATGGCTATGGTAAATTCGGCCTATGTGACATGACCGTGATGTCGGTTACTTTCATCGACTTTTGGGACAAGAGCGAATTGGAAGACTCTGATTGTATTCACACTATTTAAATCACACGCTAGCGGACTGTGGTTCTTGGAAACACAGTTGTGATTAGAAGTACTTCGATGTTTTCAGAACATTGGTTCGTTTGGGACCGAACATGTATGAAGTGAATTCAAATCATGGTAGTCTGGGATATGAAATGAATTTCGAGATTGTTATTTTTTATTGAAGAAACTGGTTCATTTGGTCACACCGGTTATTTGCCGTATAAAACCAATTGATTGAACGACGCGTGCTTTCTCTGTTTAAGCCTTGACGGTCCTTAGTGGGCTGTACCTCTCTTGTGTGAGTGGGAGAATGTTGGACTTATAATGAATATGGGCTGGCCCAAGCCTCAAATAAATGTGGGCTTGGGGCTTTTGGGCCTGGGTGATAGGTCCACCCAAGATAGGCCCGGCTCAGATCTCACTTACTTGTCCATTAAGCAATGGATTAGTAAGAGATTAGAGATTAGAATTCAAGAGTTTGAATTCAAATGAGTTCTAGTTCAAGTGAACTAGCCAATGACTACTATAAATAGAGTTCTCCTCTCATTCATTCAATCATCCCAAAACTTCACATCTCAGAGCGTTCTCTGAAATGTGAATTGCAAACAGTGTTTGCAAAGTGAAACCTACTCCAAGGTTTTCAAGAGTTTAAGTTTTGAAGAGATTCCGCGTTCGTGTTCTAGAAGTGCAATTGGGGTTCTTAGCCGGTGAACTGAACGGTATTTCCAGGAGATTTATCATTAACCAATTGATAGTAATCTCTTTTTCCTTTTCCGCTTATTGTTTGTATGTTGATGGCGTAGTATGCATATAGGATCAACAGGAAGGCAAGTGAAAGGAAATTTAGTAATGATTTCCATGGAAGTGAAAGGTAGATGGAGCTAAAAGCAATGGGTTTATCACATGTCTATCTTATTGAATGATTTTGATTGCGATTAATTATAATTTATCCTTACTTTTCAAAATTGTTACAATTTAACCTCTAGTCTTGAAGTGTTTTCTAGTAACTTCATTCCGAAAACTGCTTATGACAATGGGAAGTAGTTGTTGTTGACTCAAATATAAAATTACCATTCCATTTTTATTTTTAATGGGAAGGTTTTTAAAAAAATCACCAGATGTTTGATTTATTTATTAAAAAAATATTAATTTTGGTTTTAATTAAAATAATTTAAATATATTTTTCATCTAAATTATTATTTATTCATAGATGAATACTAATCGAAGGGTATTTTTATAATATTGTTTTTTTTTAAATTTAAAAAATTAAAACTTTTTTTCCTTTTTTTTCCTTTTCTTTCTTCAAATTTTTAAATTTTAAAAAATAAAATTAAAAAAAAATAACATTTCATTTTCTTCCTTCTTTCTCTTTTTTCTCTTCTTCTTTTTTTTAAAAAAAAATTAAAAACAAAAATTAAAAAATAATAATAATTTTCTTCTTTTCTTTTTCTCCTCCTTCTTTTTCTTATTTTTTCTCATTCTATTTTTTTTTAAATTGTAAAAATTTTAAAAACAAAATATTTAAAAAATAAAAATTTTAAAATTAATTAAAAAAAAAAAAATTCTCTTCTTTTCCATTTTTTCCATTCTTTTTCTTTTTATGTTCGTTTTTTCCCTTCTACTTTTTCCTAAAAAAAGAAGAAATAATAAAAAATAAAAAAGAGGGAAAGAAAAGAAAAAGAAGGAAATAAAAAAGAAAATTCAATTTTTTATTTTTTAAATTAATTTCTAAAAATTTCAAAAATACCCCTTATTGTTCATCACTAATCGATAAATATTAACTTGGATGGAAAAATATAGGTTTAGTTTTGTTTTTTTTTTTGGCTAAAAATGAAATGAAGGAGATTTTTTTTTATTAATACGTCAAATCTGTGGTATTTTTTTTTGGAAATCTCCCTTTTTAATAATATGGAATATACATTCTAAATTCGACGATGTATTTATTATTAATACTCTACTCGAAATTATAATTGTCAAAACTATTAAAAAGTTCGGTATAGAATATATAAATTCTCCCTTCATTCAACTTTAATCTCAAATTTCTACCTTATTTTACGATAAGGTGAGTGAATAATAGACGAACGATAAAATCACTCGACAAATAGGATGGTAATCAAAGAATGAAATAATAACAGCTTGAAAAGTAAATTGAGATAACGAATTTTAACAACTCATTAACATTTGGAAATTGACTAACTAAAAAGAATATATTATTTTTTTATTAAATATAAATCATCGGATAAACTAAAATGTAACATATTACATTTCAGGGAGTACACAATTATGTTCGTATAAAAAATCAAAATAAATTTAATATAAGTAAACACGAAAATTTTCTATTTAAGACCATATCTATAAAAGCTAATATAGAATAATGTCAACCTTTTGGTACTACCATAAAAAATAAAAAATTAATAATTTTATTAAAAATATTTAAAACTACTCACTCAACTTATCTATATATGGATTAAATAAATAAAAGCCGTTTGAAAAGAGGGCATACCATGACATATTTTTCTTTTACTATTTCGATATTTGATCATATAAAAAAATTTCGATTCATCTGTAAATTTTAATCCTTTAAAATACTTACAGTGGTATGTACATATTTTCAGCACGTGTCATTCTACCATAGATGTGTATCTTGAGACCAATGAACAAGGATGTTAGCTCTAGTCTAATTAGAAGAATTGCTTTCAACCGCCATCTCTAATAGTAATATATTGTCACTCTCAATTATTTATTGGTCTCCAAGTATTTTTCAAATAATATCACGTCTACAAAACGCACGAAGCTATCGTTTTTAATATACTTTCTTTTCTTCTAATAATATTGAGTTATCAAAATTAAGATAGTGAAAGAAAAAAAGAATCATTTGAATATATTAGGAATTATTGACTTAATAATTATGTCATTAGCTCTACATTGATGAAAGCAAGAAATGAATTGTAAAGCCCAATTTAATTAAGGCCCACAAAGTGGTGCATATTTCAAATTTTCTAAATGCTCCCACAAGAGTTGTGTATTAGCAGCTTTCTTCTAAATACACTCAATTCACTTTTTAAAGTACTTCGAGAAGAAAAATATTTGTAAATTGATTTCTGGCCTTTTCTTTAAATTTATAATTTTTGAAATTATTTAGAATAATATTTAGTATTTGAAAAATTCCATAAAAAATTTATATCCTATACTATATATAAAACGGTGAAAAAGCAGCTGACACAGCTGCTTGTACTCGAAATTATTATATTAAATTTATATTTGTTTATGTAATTTTAAAAATATTATAAAGGTATTTATGTATTTTCACAGCCTCCAATATTTGAAGGACTTAATTGATCATTTTCAATTGGGTTAAAGTGTAATTAGCCATTGCAATTTTTTCCACTATTTATTTTTTGTTTTTAATAAAACCTTGTCACTTTCTATTCTGTTAAACCTAATTAATATTTTTTATTATTGAAATTTATTAATAAATGATAAATATAAAAAATACTTAATCTGTAATAAATATATTTAATGTATATGTAATTAATAATAAACATTTATTATATAAATTTTTATATTAATATATTAAGAAATTCATTTATTTTTAAATATTTTTAAAAAGTCATTAAAATAATTATTTTTTAAAAATTACAAAATTATACAAATTATAATGAAGTCACTATTTATGAATAAAATAATTTTAATAATATTATTTTGAATATAATTAGAAAAATATCATTTTAATAATATAGTAATAATATAATTTTATCAAATAATTTAAAATATAAATTAAATTAAAATAAAAATAATAAATAACAAAAAATACTTAATTTATAATGAATATATTTAATGTATATGTAATTAATAATAAAAATTTATCATATAAATTTTTATATTAATATATTAAGAAATTCATTTATTTTTAAATATTATTAAAAATATATTAAAATAATTAATTTTTAAAAAAATTACAAAATTATACGCATTATAATGAAGTCAATATTTATGAATAAAATAATTTTAATAATATTATTTTGAATATAATTTAAAAAATATATCATTTTAATAATATGGTAATTGTATAATTTTATTAAATAATTTGTAGTATAAATTAAATTAAAATAAAAATTTTAAACATAATAAATAACAAAACAAAAATTATTCAAATATCACGCACATGCAAAGCATGTGCCTCAACCCTAGTTTAAAAAAAAAAAATTAAAAAATTAAAAAATAAATTTTTAAAAAAACTATCTACGACCCGTAATCTAGGGATGACAATTTTACCCGCCTACCCGTATACCCGCGGATATCCGTCCGTCACGGACGGATATGGGTAAAATTTTTCATACCCGCCATGGATATGGGTAGGGTACGGATAAAGAAAATTATCCTACCCGCCACCCGCTACCCGTTTAATATAATAATATATATTATTTTAAATTAAAATATTATAAATTACATAAAATATTTTAGATATAATTTATGGAAATTAATCTTACTCTACTTAATATTCATATTTTAATAAATTATTGAAATTAAATAAAAAACAATAGAGTAAAAAATACTACAGTTAAATAATAAAAATATTTCAATGTTATAAATAAAATATTTTATTTGTATAGAATTATATTTAATTGTATTGGATAACAAAATTTTAATTTTTTAAAATTTTATATTTAACAATTAGATACAAATTAGGTGAATTTTATATGGGTATACCCGTGGGTATATCCATACCGCGGGTATTTATCCGCCCATTTATATTAGGGTAATAGGATATATGGGTAGGGTATGGATATCAGCTTACCCGCCCGAACCCTACCCGTTGTCATCCCTACCGTAATCTAAAGTATCATTTCGGATGGGATCCGTCACCAAATCTCTATTATAATAAAAGGAGGAAATTAACAAAGTCAATTAATCACGCGCTGATAAGTGACTTCATACAAATGCAACACATCATATTTTTTATAAAATTAATTTTTAAGTCTTTAATTTTAATTAACTAAATTGGTTATTTCGACATTTTAATAAATTCCCACATTTTTCACAGATTCTGTAATAAATTCTAATATTCAATTTTATATTTACACTAATTGTTATACCACCACATCAGAAATATAACTCACCGATTATTTTTTCCACCACTATATAAATAGATTTTTGTTCAGTTAGTTTTCACATCGACCTTGAAAGCATTAGTGCTCTTTGTAAATTAAATAGAGTTACTTGCCACTAGAGGTTTAAATATGAATTTATATTATTTCATTTTTTGGATTCAATTTTAAATCTTGAAAATTGACATTAATCCAAAATATATATTATCATTATATTATTATATATAATAATAATAGAATTATTTTTTCAATATATATATATATATATATAATAGTATATGTTTGGTTAATGTTAAAATTTACTTACCATCTTCTTAAAACAAGAAGTTCAACGAAACACATTTTATAGTTTTTTTTTATTAAATTAAAAATATGAATAAATAAATTATTTTATAATCGCAATCATACCATCTCAAAAATGAAATCAATTCATTATTAAAAGTCGAATCAATTCAATACAAACAAAATAAATAAGAAATTTTTTTATCTCATCTCTATTCTTTACATTTATATTTATAAATGAAAAAACCAAACCAAACAAATTAACCACGTGATGAAAAATGGCGTTACAAAAACACAATACGTAATCAATTTTATATTAAATTATATATTAACATAAAATTATTAATTAATTTATTAGATTATTTTATCATCTAAAATATTTTATTTTATTTTTTTTACTATATATTATATTTCAACTAATTTTTATCCCACATCGGAAATGTAATTCACTGATTATTTTTGTCACTACTATAAATGAGATTTTTACAGAATTAGTTTTCATATCGACCTTTTAAGCATAAGTGTCCTTTGTACAATTAAACGAAAATTGCCGATATAGATTTTAATAAAAGTTTAATATATTCCAGATTTTGGATTTGGTTTTAAGTTTTTGAAAGTGAAAATTCGCAAAATTTGACCTTATCAACTTTTTTATTTTAGCCCTAATTTTTAACCCTAATTTTTTTTTTCACTTTAAAACTTTTTTATAAAAAAAATTATAAAAATAAACTTTAAAAAAAATTGCAAAAAATGAGCTTCCTGGTATGTACTACTGGGAAGCAGGCAAAATTTTATCAGCTTCCCGGTGTGTAATACCAGGAAGAAAAAAATCATTTCCTGGTATTACACACCAGGAAACTGACTTGATATTTTCCTGTTTCCTGGTGTGTAATACTAGGAAATGATTTTTTGCTTCCCGGTATTACACACCAGGAAACATGAAAAAATTCATGTCTGTTTCCTGGAGTGTACTACAGGGAAATGATTATTTACTTCCCGGTATTACACACCGGAAAACTAAACTTCAATTTTGCCTATTTTCTGGTATTTAATACCGAAAAACTGCTGTGTATTTATTTTTAATATCGAAGGGTAAGATGATCATTTTGGTCTATTTTTGCAAAAAATAAATTTAAAAGTTTAGTTTTGTAAAAATTTTAATGTTGGTTGGTCTAAAAATATAATTTTTTTAATAAAAAAGCTCAAAAGTGCAAATGACCCTTTTTAAAATTGATAAAAACCCAAAATCTATATTATAGTATCTTTATTTTTATCACTATCATTATCTCTATCTCTATTATAATAAAAGAAATAGGCAAAGTCTTAGGTGTTTCTGAAACACAATAAATTATTGTGTTTCAGAAACACACGTGCGAATTTTATTTTTTTCTAAAAAAAAAAAAATTATATCTTTCACGGTTATTCTCTCATCTTTCTCCTTAAAACCATATCTTTGTTTTTCTAATAACTTTGTTCTTTAATTCTGTTATTCATGGATTCATCTACTCATTCAACATCTTTCGATGTCGATAGAAGCGGAAAAACAAAAAGATTTTGTTGAATCTTCTTTTCAACTTGTTTCTTCTACGAACAATCAACAAAAAGAAGTCGTTATTGAATCTGCGTTTCAAGTTCCTTCCTCTTTGAATCATGGTAATGAATTAGTATTATTACGATTTATCTTGACTTGAATGCTTTTATTTCAATTTTGAACTACATCGATTTATTGTTGCACATTAATCTTCAACTAGATATATTTACAAAGTACGTTTCATAATTGTTGTTAAATAAGCGTTATAGGTATTATCTTTAGAACAGAGACAGTTAATTGTCATACAGGCACACTTATTTCTCCAACGGATACATTAATGTTAGACGTAGATACAGTTATATTAAATTCTTGGATGTCAGATGCGCTTATTACTAAAGTAGGCATAGTTATTTGTCACACAGACACACTTATTTCTCCTACGGATACATTTATTTTGTATACGGACATTCCACACTTATAATTTAAGCAGGCATACTTATTTCTCATACAGACACACTTATTTTTTTAACGAATACATTTATTTTATCTACAGGCACATTTATGTTAAATTCTTATTGCCACGTACACTTATTATTTAAACTTGTACTCATATAATTTACTTATTGTATATTTTCTCTGTTATGTAGAAGTTGAATTTAATTCAACAGCACTATCTAATTATGATATAGATCATAGCATTGTCCATTGTCTATTGAAGAGGGTGGTTTCAAGTTATGAAGATGGTTATTCCATGTATAATGCCCATGCACGTGCTATTGGTTTTAGTGTTTGTAAGTCAGTTACAAGGAGGAGAGAAAAGACCAATGAGATGTTTGAGTTTAATTTTGTGTGTTGTTGTGAAGGATTTGCTGAGAGAGACAGGCCAAGAAAGTTCAAGGAATCCCCAATCACCAGTGTTTCAGATCTTATAATCATGGAATCTGGAGATAGTTTAGAAATTAAGAAGAAAAGAAAGCAAAGGACAGTGAATATCACAAGATGTGGTTGTAAGACTAAGATTAAGTTTAAGCTTGATAAAAGGAATGGATTTTTTATTGTTGTTGATCACCAACTGCAACATAACCATGATCTTGCAAAAGCAAATGAAGCTCATCACTTGAAGTTGCAAAGGGGAATTAGTGAAAGTACTAGAGAAGTGATAAGAAGCTTGTCTAAGTCTGGAATCAAGCCAATGGACTCCTACAACTACTTGTGTTCTGAAGTTGGTGGCGAGGAGTTTGTTGGACACACGAAAAAAGATCATTTAAACTATATCAACTACATGAAAATGGTTGATGTTGAATCTAGTGATATGCAAGCTGTTTTAGACTTGCTTCATCAAAAGTCATTGGAAGACAATTTGTTTTTCTATAGGTGTAAAGTTGATGAGAAGAATCAGATATCCTGTTTGTTTTGGAGGGATTCAATGATGCTTGAATATTTTAAGGTTTTTGTTTTGGAGGGATTCAATGATGCTTGAATAATTTAAGGTTTTTGGTGATTTAATGATAACTGACACGACTCACAGAATAAACAAATATAACCTTATTTGTGCTCCTTTTGTTGGAATAAACAATCATTGGCGCACAACAATGTTTGCATGTGCTTTTGTAACCAATGAGAGGAATAACACCTTCATTTGGCTACTTGAGACTTTCAAAAAATCTATGTGTGGAAGGGAGCCACAGATTATATTTACTGATCAAGATGCAGCATTATCTTCTGCAATAGGAAATGTATACATTTAACATATAAGCAGACACATATAATTTATACGTAGATACATTTATTTTATTTGCAGATACATTTAACGTTTCTACAGGCACACATAAGTTATACTCAGACACAGTTATTTGTTATACAGATACTTAATTTCTGTTGTACAGATAAACAGTTTTATCTTATAAGTTAAACACTAATGATGATAAATACTGTGTTAATTTCAGGTCTTTCCAAATGCTAGACATAGGTTATGTCTGTGGCATTTGCAGCAGAACTTTGTTTCACACTTTGGAACATTGAAAAGCAATGAAGATTTCAAGAAGAAGTTTGATAAGTGTTTAATGGGGTGTGATAATGAAGAAGAGTTTGAGGAAAATTGGACTGATATGGTTAATGAGTATGGATTGGAGAAACGGGAATGGTTTGAAAGACTTTATGAGATTAGGAAGAAATGGTGCCCTGCTCTGAATAGAGATATTTTTTCTGCTGGAATCCTCTCAACCTAGAGAGTTGAGGGAACAAATCATGCTATATCATTCAAATCCAATGTTACAACAAGTTTATATGAGTTTTTTCACATTTTTGAGTAAGTTGTAAAACGTTGGAGGAGCAAAGAGTGTGAGGATAATTACAAGAATCGTTTGGAAAAGCCTTCTTCAGTACACAATGCTCATCCACTTATGAAACATGCTTCCGAGGTTTACACACTAAATTTATTCAAAGACTTTTATTGGGAATTTGAGTCTGCACTAAAGAGTTATATACGAGCTGATGGGTGTCAAGGGGATTTTCAATTTTATGAAGTTTCTTTGGAATCGGATTTTAACAAGTCCCATAGGGTTCTTTGTTATCTTGAGTCGAATGTTTTTTACTGTGATTGCTTATGCTTCAATGAGACAAAACTCCTTTGTTACCATATTCTTAGGGTAATGCACTTGAATAATGTATTTGTTATATCTGAGATATATATTCATCAAAGATGGCGAAAGGATGCTAAACTCAGTGCTTGTTTGGGTTTTGGTTCTGAAAGGGAAATACATTCTGAGAGTTGTGAAGGGAAAAGGTATAGGTATTCTTCCCTTTTAATTTCCTATAATATACATAATATTCACGCAGATACAATTAATTTTCCAACAGATACAGTTATTAGTTCTGCAGATACTTTTATTCTAAGGTTCAGATACATTATATAACTTCACAGATACAAATGGTTTTAGATAAGATAATTGATTTGCTTTTATTTTTTTTTTGTTTATTACAGTTTAACTGTAGCATGGAGACACACAATGACAAGAAAGTATTATAATTTAATCATGGAGTGTCATTCTGTTCCTGAAGCTAGAGAAAAGTGCGAACAAAGTTATCATGAACTTGCTAAAGATCTTAAAGTTATTATAAAACGTGAGGGCAAAGAAGAAGGAAGTGATTCAAATTGCAGCACAAGTTATTCAGCTGTTAATGATGACAAATCATGCTCAACAAATGATGCAATTAAGGATCCTGTGAGAAGGATCACTACAAAGGGAAGACCAAAGAAGACAAACACAAGGATAAGAAGCCATTTTGAAAAAAAGAGAACGGGAACAAGTAGGCCAAATGAATATGGGACAATGAATCAAATTCAAAGACTATTTTAGTTTTAATTGATTTTTTCTTTGTTCTATTTTCTTTTGCTTGTTCTCCTCAAAAGCATTCCTTTCTTTCTTCTTCTTCTTTTCTTGTGCCACCAGCAGCTTTAACTTTTCTCTTTTTGATTCCAGAGTAACACTTTCTTGTAAAGTTTCTCAAGATCTTTATTCAATTTGTTGAATACAATTGAACACAAGATCTCAAATCTGTAAACTGCTCTTACATTAATCTGTTCATTTGCATTATAATAAAAAATCATTAGTAATATTAAAAAGTGAAGGTTGTAAAGGATATTAATATGTTAATGTGTAAATATGTTACTTACAATGGATAAATCGAGATTGATAACATCCTCTCCAACATAGTTTTGCATATAAGCAATTGTGTACACTCCACAATCGTAATTATCTTTGCTGTTCTTAGGTATGTTCTTATACATATGCTTGTATTTCAAAATTTCATCATGTATTAAAGAGTTTTGATTCTTGAGAAATTTAGAAAGTCCTTCCACCTTGATCCAAAAAATCGTGATAACTAAAATTAGTATTATTTCTTATTTACGAATTAAAAGGTTATGAAATAGTAAAACTTACAAGTATTGGAATTATTCCATAATATTGTTCTTCAAAATCTGGACTCCCTCTGTTATCAAAAAACTCAAACAACTCTTTCTTTTTGTTCATTACAAAGAGAGTTATGTGATTCCTATGAATTATAGGCATGAAAACCTTCACACAAAAAATAAATAAATACAGTTAGCAATCCAGCAGATACATATTAGAATAATACAGACACAATCAGCATCCCCACAAACACATATAATAATAAAGTAGATACAGTTGAAATCCCAACAAATACATATAAGAACACAACAGAAACATATTTCAAATGAGCATATACAGTTAGCTACTACACAGACACAAATAAGAATACCACAGGACAAACTATAACTATGCACAATTAAATTTGACAGACATATACAGAAGTGAATCAAATACTTTAATGGAATTGACAAATACATACCATTTTTATTTTATTGATGTCAAATGTATAAAAATTTGCAAACCATCCTATCATATTTTCCATGACAAGATCTTCATTGCATTTGACTTTTTTTGCCTTTACTCAATATTTCTCTTTGCTGCGATATGTAAGATGCTTTGATCTGTATAGCAAAAATAGGAAGCACATTGGTAATTAAGAAATTTGAAAAAATTCTTTAAATAAAGTTTATGGCACTTACAAAGCAATCTACACAGAAATAGATCATCAAGTCTTCACCATTTTCTTTGTGTTGTTGAATCCGATATTTGGTTAGCAACAAAGCGGCAGAATCAACTGCATTTGATGTTATCCAATTTCGAACCCTTAGACCTTTGAAATCATGTCTTCTTCCCTTACTAGCCTTCTATACTCCTTCTCCTCGGCTTCTGTTTTTTCGCCTATTTTTTCATTTTCTTCTACATTTGAGTAGAATAAGTAGTCAGCTATTGCTAGCAGTGTAGGATGGTAATTGAAGGTGTACATTTTTTCTTGTTCTTGTAAGTGGCTTGATAGGAATGTTGTTGCTTCAGTGCTGTCAATTTTGTATTGTTTCAACAATTTGTTCCTTTCTTCATCAAGAAAATGAAACAAACCACAAACACTGCTCTTCCCTTTTGAGGCCATTCTTTTCCTAGGCATATCCTAAACAAAAATAAAAACCAATGAAATGAAAACAAAAGTTATTATGATGGAAATAATAATAACATAACAGACACATATTAGAAAACAACAGATACAAATAGGATATATACAGAGACAATTAAGATATGAATATACCGTAGATAAATCATTAATAATTTTTTGCACAAACTCCTAGTTGTCTATGAGATTGAAACTTGGGATGTCTTCTATTTCTTTCCCCTTGATTCGATCATTTGGTTTCTCTCGCTTTGCAGGTACACGTTTTATCATTTTTTCACTGTCTAGAATGACAGTGATCAATGCATCTATTGGAGTTTTTTCTTCACTCTTCTCGACATCTTGTTGATCGACTTCTTCCGCAGTTACTTGTTCCACAACATCATCAGATTGTTGTTGATTAACATCTTGTTCCACAACGTCATAAGTTTGTTCCACAATGTCATCGGGTTGTTGATTATCAGCTTCTTTCACAATTTCTACCTCTTTTTTTTTTTCAAATCTATGTATCTTTTTTTCTAGCTTCTTGATGCCTTTGTCAACTCCAATGAGAAATTTGAATAATTCATCATTTTGAACCTTCTCTCCACTAGTAAACAATGAAATTTTTCTTCTTATTTTCTCAAAAGTTGTTGACAAATCTAAGAGAAAAGTATTTGCATCCTGATAAATTGGAATAATGATACATATAATAATCTCACAAACTACAGAAATAACAATAACAATAATTTAACACACAGATACATATATTACAGACACAGATACATAAATAATAGGCACAAATAATAAACACGCAGGCACAAAAAAAACAAAATAGGTACACTTAGCAGACTAAACAGATACCTATAAGAATTGTACATACACAGATACATAAAACACAGGCAGCTATAAGGACAAGACAGATACATAAAACCAGATACACTTATTATATATTCATCATTTTGAACCTTCTCTCAGATACATATATTACAGACACAGATACATAAATAACAGACACAGATAATAAACATGCAGGCGCAAAAAAAAAAACATAGGTACACTTAGCAGACTAAACAGATACCTATAAGAATTGTACATACACAGATACATAAAACACAGGCAGCTATAAGGACAAGACAGATACATAAAACAAGATACACTTATTATATATTCACAGCTACAGATTAAATACAAGCAGATACATAAAATATTGTAACAGGTACAAAGAACAGAATTGCTTACAGCATCACCATTATCATTTGTCAAAGTCAATATTCTGTCTTCTGTTGTTAGTTGAATTTGTGGTTGTTCAACTACTGTCTTAGTAGTTCCTATGTAGGGTTTCCTAACCTCTTCAACCACTCTTTCCTTTAAACTATCATTTGTCCAATGCTTGATATATGGTATCTCTTGAGGTAATACATCACCAAAGACAATTTTGTGAATGTAACCAATGAGAAGTGGTGGAAAACACCCACCAACTTTTGTCTCATATCGATTGGAGGTCGTTGGTCTGAAAACAAAGGCAGGATCATCCTTTCTGTTCCTCTCTATTGTTCCCTTCAACTTTTCCACATGCATTTTCATGTTGGAAGCAATAAAAGCACACCAATCATAGTTTGGTATGTCATCAACATTTTCTATTTCCAAAAGAATATCAAAAACCAAACTCTTGTCACCATGTGGTGTTGAGAAAACAGTGAATACAAACAAAATGAAAATTTTCTTGAAAAAATCTCCTCCTTCTTCATGTTTTTTCATGATTTCTAACATTTTTGTTCTGGTAACATATTTTCTACAATCTTTTATACCAAAAACCTTTCGCCATTCATCTAAAATCTTATCCAAATCTTTAGGAGAAGTTTTAGCTTTGACTACTTGTTTTCCAGCACACATTTTGTTTTCTTATCCATATAGAGGTTTTCCTTTGCAAGGTAGAGCAAGAACTTCATAGAAGAAATGTGAGTTTGCATTAATCGTTTGGCCGTTATGTAGAGTCAGAACCACGTTCTCATACATAGATGTTAGAAGAAGGTACACAAATACAAATAAGAATTGCACAGACACAGATACATATAAGAATTGCACAGACACATATACATATAAGAATTGCACAGACACAAATACATATAAGAATTGCACAGACACAGATACAAAAAAGACAGGCACAAATAATAACTTCGCAGGCACAGACAATAACCACACAGGTACATATAGCCAAGGTTTTAAATATCGAAACGATACCCGATATTATCCCGATATTATCTAAATTTCTAAGCGACCGGTACCGATACGTCTGAATATCCTATATCCTCCGGAGTATCCGTACGAAATTCGATATATCTGTAAAATATCCCGATATTCCCGATATTTTCCGATATTATCCGAAATATCTCGATATATTTAGAAATAAATAATATTTTTAGAAAGTAGTTAACAAAAAATTAAGTGATAAATATATTTTAATTTTGATAATTGTACTAAAGTGTAGATTCACGACTAATGAAATTTAAATGGTAAAAATGAAAATTTTAAGAATAAAAAATTGAGAAAATAAGAATAGTGAACTAATTTGTACCGTTTTAAGGTTGGTTGATACTAACGTGATTCCTACTAGCCAATATTTTATGAATTCATGGTGCATCAATTGAAAAAATTGCATTTCACATGAAAGTATATAGGTGTGGAGTAGGAAGCATATATTTGGTTTGCTCATTCGTGCAATAAATATATTAATCTCTATTATTTCTTTTGAAAAAAAATTAATTATAGAATAATGATTTTAATTATTTGTATATTATTTAGTATGATATTTTATAATATAAATTCTCATTTTTAATATGATAGAAAACTTGAAGAGAACTCAAATCTTATACAAGTTATGTATACAATTGGATTATGATACTTAATAAATTTATAATTTTAGTAATAAGGTACAGTTCAAATATAAACATCAATTTAAACTATAGTTATATTAAGGCAAGATTTTAGGTGCATTGTGAAATTTATTCTTCTTGCATTAATTATGAAATAATTTGTTTTTAAATAGGTGAAATACTATAAAAATATATATGAGAATTTTTTTTGGCAAAACTAAAACAATTGCATCGAGTAGCAAAATGAAATTAAGTACATAATTGCATTCAACAATTATTATAATATAATAAAAAATTAATAATATTAATTAAAAATTATTAAAATTATTAATTTATATTTGTGTTATGTCATTGAGAAATATATATATTGGAATAGTGTTATGTCATTGAGAAATATTACAATAAAAGTATTATCACCAACATTTTCAATATGTGAATGCCATTAAAGCACATTCGCATTGATTTAACTATTTTGTTTATAAATATATTGAAAAAAAATTAGTTTTTGTTATTTTAATGTGAAGTTGAAAATTATATATAACTATTTATATGTGGAGAAAATAAATCTCAAATGAACTTTAGATGTAAAAATAAGTATTAGAATTGAGAATCTTATTATTATTATTACTATTTTTACTACTATTATTATTATTTTATTGATTATATTTGCTTACTAGATGATGTCGATTCCATGTGTTGCTAGTTATATTTATGAATGTGGAATTAATGTTGAACGGGTATTTGAAAAATAATTTCGTGTAAATAATTTCTCTAATTACCATGAAAATCCAATTAGTAGTAATGAAGATTAAAATTCAAACATAGTAGAAGAGATGCTTGATGGAAATGTTGGAGTAGATTATAAAGAAATAATATAATCTTCACACCTTAATCTATTAGATCAACATTATTATCTAATTGAAAATAGAAATAGCAAAATGTTGGTTAAGAAGGTTGCAATTGGTAACAAGAAAGAGCGCAACAAATGGATGATGAATCTTAAATAATAATTTTCTCATCAATGAACGTTGGTAATCCAGATAATTCTTTGGATGATTTACAATCACGAGATGAAATGAGATCGGGGTTAAGTTCTAATATTCAACCTTAGTTAGGATCATAATCGATTTCTAATATGTGATTCTTTGGTAATTTTAGAGCTACAATATATTTGATTATCATTCTTCACAAATGTCAAATGAAGTTTGAATGTACACCGATTGACAATATCAATCTACTTGGATGAATCCAAATGATTCTATTTACGGATCAATTAGAAGAGATGAAAGGCCATAAACATGACATATTAACAATTATTTTAAAAAATATGCAAACACATATTCATGGCAAATCTGTTGTGTGAAAATAGTTATTCACTTTATATATTTGAGTCACCGTGAAATTCATTTTTTGTAGTGATTTGTATTTTTGTAAAATTTTGTAAATAATCTAATAAATTGGATGTTATTTTCAATATTTTTATGTTTATTTTATGATTAATTATAACTCACATGTATTTGTAATTAAATAAAATGTATATAAACATATGTTAAGATGAACATAATGATTATATCAAGTGAAATGTAGTTTATTATTTTTGGGAAATTTAAAATTTCAACACAAAAAATATAAAATTATTAATTTTTTAAAATTTAACAAAATATCTAACCGAAATCGATAATATCCCGATATTATCCGAAAACTGAAGAGCCCGATACCGACACCGATACCGATATTTCAAACCTTGCATATAGCATCTCCATATATACATATAAGAATTGCACAGACACAGATACATGAAACACTGGCACAGATAATAACTTCACAGGCACAAACAATAACCATACCAGGTACATATAGCATATATATATATAAGAATTGCACAGACACAGATACATGAAATACTGACACAGATAATAACCTCGCAGGCACAAACAATAACCATACCAGGTACATATAGCATCTCAAAAGATACACAAATACACAACACAAATACCAATAGGAAAAAGATAGGCACGCATATAATAAGTGAACATACAAACTTAATAAGTACACAGGCACAATAATTCATCTAGCATATACAGCAATAGGAGAACAAACCTCGGGACGAATTTAAAACTAGTTTTCTCATCAGGAATCCTTTTTTTTTTCTCTCGGCTTCCTCCATTTCTTTTCCATTTCATCCTTTCTCACAACAATTCTCCTATCTTCGTTTTTCCTTTTTCGACTTTGTGTCTTTGTTTTGGTATTTACAATCTCTGCATTAGATTTCTTAGTAGATTGTTATTTCTTCACCATTTGTATCTGTATTTACAAAAAAATTACTAAACTAAACAAGAAATTTGAATTCAAAACCCTAAAACTCAGCAATAACCTGAAGAAAAAAAACTGTTCGAATAGGAATTTTGCAATTAAATTGGAGATTACTTGCAAACTTCTGGAGATTGTAGAGTAAAAACTAGGGTTTGAGTTTGATGATTTGTTGGTAATTTTCGAGTGTAGAGAGAAACTAAAGATGGTGTGTTTTGTATTGAGTGAATAGTGCTGGAAGTTATGGTTTGTAATAGCGCGCATTCTTAATTTGAATGGTATGGTTCACACGTGTGAAATTTGTAACATAATAAAATAATGTGTTACATGTAACACCTAAGACACTCTAAAAAAAAAACTAACTAAACGAATTAACTACATGCTCACAAGTGGAATTCTAAGAAAACAACAGGTAGGCATTTTTATATTAAGTTACATATTAATACATAAGTATTAATTAATTCATTAGGTTATTTTGTCATTTAAAATATCTATTTTTTTTCTTATCATATTTTATATTTCAACTAATTGTTATCCCATGTCGAAAGCGTACCTCACTAATTATTTTCGTCACTCCTATTTAGATGAGATTTTTATTGAATTAGTTTTCATATCGACCTTTAAGACATTGATACCCTTTGTACAATTAAAAGGTACATGTCGCTATAGATTTTAATAAAATTTTAAAATATTTTAGAGTTTTAGATTCAATTTTAAGTTTTTAAATATGATACAAACCCAATATCAATATAATAATATCTCTTCTCTATTATAATAAAGTAATAATATCTCTTCTCTATTATAATAAAACTAGTAAAAAGAATTCGCGCGTTGCGCGAGGTTTATATAATTTTATATTTGTTATAATAAATGTTTAAGTATATTAATTATTAATTAATTTAAAAAGTTTTAAATTTTTTTATTTAAATAGTCATATTTATTTTTTAATATATCACCATTTGTAAAGTATTTATAAATCATATTGTTTTCATGAATATATTGAAATAAAGAATTATTTATACATATAATTAAGTTATGAAATTTTATATCAGTTTTTTAATATATATATATATATTAATGACATTGAGGACAAATATATTGTGAATTAATTTAATTATACACCAATAATTAAAAAATTGATAATTGATAAATAGAAAAAATATTTAAGTTATGATGATGTTATAGATGATCACTTTTATTTTTTTTAGTTGTTGAGAAATCTCCATTTTATATTCATTTTAGCATTGTTTATATTTTTTTATTTACCTTCCACACAAATCATTTTGATATTTTCAATCAATACCTTCTCAAAATTTTAATAGTTATGTGGTGATAATCTCAAGGATTTCCACATTTGGGAGTTAGGAGAGAGCTATTAAATATCGAGAGGTTAGAGATTGTAAGAGCATCTCTAGTGGTTGTGTGGATTGGAGCATACGTAACATTATTAATAGAGGGTGTTGATGATTACATGTCGTTTTGGAGAAAAAAATTAAATAACTCGCTACAATGGTAAGTGTGCATTTGAGTTTTTCTAATTTATAACTAATAAAATTTAAATATTTTAAATTTTTTAATTTCCTAATTTATATAAAATAAGGACAATTACATTATTTGAATTCAAATTAATGAGTATAAAACAAAAGAAAAAAAAACCTCATTAGAACACAAATTCCAAAGCAAATAGAAGAGGAGCATAACACAAATTTGAATACAACCACTTGCTCATATCTTTCACTTGATGCATCGAAATCTAGAAAATATAATTAATTGATTTGTCTTTATTTGATATTACCATCTAAACTCATGAAATAAAATAGTAATAGATTAATTGATAGAGCACTGGTTTCTTAACTATTTTTTATTACTTTTTTCTTTACTGCTTTTTATCAAACTAAAATTGTGTGTTTGATTAAAATTTTATTCTTCATTATTGTGTGAGATTATTATGTACTGTGTTTTTCATCAATAAGGAACAATTTTTGTTCTTCACCCAAGAAGGTGTGTGGTTAATTTATGGGGGAAAGAGATAAGCAATTTGATGGCTTTGGGAAGAGGGAGAAACGAAATATTCAGTGGCAATGAATTTTATGAGGGTCAAAATTGATGACTCAGCTGTGGATTAGGGTGTGAAAAATAGAAGGTCTCCCTCACAGCCTCTATTTTATTTTATTTTATTACATGTCAACTTCACACTGTGAATTTATATCACCATTGAAGTAGTTTTTTTCGAAAAATTATTCACGAGATCCACGTCTTTGTGCAAATTTATAAATTAACAGGGCACTACAGATGCTCTAAACATCAGGAATAAATGAGAGACATGAGAGTTATTTTTATTACTCACCATTTTATGCTTAATAACAAAAATTTAAAAATTCTCATGTTGGGGTTGGAGCTTTAATAAACATCATAAATGAGATATAACATAGAATAGATGTTTGATTCTTCTTATTAACAAAACTCAAAAACTATCAGTTGGATTGTTTTCAATTGAGCTCTCTTATAATAGCACACGGAAGGCCGAAAAGTTCTACTTTATATAATAAATACATAGATTGTTTTATATTTAAAAAAATCTTATAAATAAAAAATATATATGGAAAGAGAGTTATTTTTTAAAAAAAAAAAATCCATTTACATTGAATTATTTTACATTTGTATTTATTAATTTAATATTGTTTATTTCAACTTTTTAATTTTATCGATATTCAAAATATCATCATATTAATTGACTTTAATTTAATTAAATATGTTGTTAATACATTTAAAGTGAAATTATAACAATTAAAAATTAATATGTGGATTAAATTCATTAAGTTTCCTAACTTCGTATTTTTATTTTTGAAAATTTATTTGTTGTAAATTATGATATTAAATAGTCCCTATTTATATTTATATTTTTAGATTGTTTATTAATTTTATTTACTCCACCTTATTTAGGATATTATTTTAATTTAAAAAAATAAATCGATTTTATTTTATTAGACTTTTCATAAATTATTAATGGACCATTATTTTTTAATTTTTTAAAACTATTATATGTGAATTTCATGTATTCAATTTTTTATACAGATTAAATATTTTATAGATGCTAAGTTTAAAAAATATTTAAATTTAAATTAAATATTTTTAATTTACCACTTTCATTTTAGTTTTTAATTTTATAGAATAAAAAAAATAATTGAGTATATTTTTTAAATTCATCTAGCGAGTATATACAAAACTTTGAAAAAAAATAAATATATTTAAAATAAAAAATATCTAAATAATTTTAAAATTAAAAAATTAAAAATTAAAAAATCTTAATTTTAAATTTGGCTAGACTAAAGAATGTGATTACAAAACAATCATTATGAGTAATATCTAAATAAAAAAATCTAAAATATTCATCATCAAATCAATAATATATCAACATAACCTTCAATTCCATTCCATACCGTATACAAACTATGATATAAAACCACTTGGGATCATCAAAATCAAAACTAAAGAAAAAAAAAAAAAAATCAAACCTATGTTCCTTTTAAGAACTTAAAACTGCAAATCTAGTAGAGAATATATATGATATCATTTTGAAACTAATATTTCTCTAATATTTTTTCTTTTCCAACAATCCAACTCCTCCTTTAGATTCTTGAATTTGATGATAATGGTGATGATTTAGCAAGTAGGTATCGCTACCATTGTTGTTGCTCTAATTTTTTCAGTAATAATTAGTGATTGTTGCAGTTGCAGTTGTGGGTGTTGATTATTTGTATTATTCTTCGAATGTATCGATTCTCGGTCTTTGAATGGAGATGTGTCGCTTGTGTTTGATGGATTCACCATTGGAGAGTGTTTAGTGTGAATGAGAATTTTAGAATGAAAATATTTTGTTTTTTTTAGGATATGTGAAAATATTAATAAATTATGGTTTGATTTTGAAATCGATAAATTGATATAAATAGGAAGACAAAATACAAACCGTTTAATAACATTTAATAGTGAAAGAAAAAAATGATAAACGTGAGAAGAAGATATGAATCATTGAAATGAGTGTGAAATGTAACATACAAACTTTTTAAATACACAATATTTATTAGAACTAAACACTTGTGGTAAAACGTATAAACTTTTCAAATGTACAATATTTATTACAACTAAATACAATCATCCTCTTATGTCACTTTCTTATTTGCAATATAACTTAATACAAAAACAATCAAATACACTCATTGGCACATGTGACTTTCTTATTTGTAATATATGAACCAAACACAAAAACTCGTATTTTCTTTATTTTCCCTCTTAGCATATCCACTTAACTGTGACTCGTTGAGAAGTTCTCTTTATATAATATATAGATTGACTATTAATTAATTTATTCAATGTAATAACCATTATTAATTAAAAAAATTTAAAAATTATCTAATTAAATATAATAGGAAAAATTATATAAAATAAACCAAATAAAGTTTAAAAATTCAAAACTAAACCAATAGAAGTTTATTTCTATTTTTGAGCCACTCAAACTTTAATTTTCAAAAATAGACCATCACATATGTGAAGGTCCTCTTCACAAACCACATTCACAAATCAGTGTAAAAGATCTTCACAGAATGATAAAATGGTCAATTTGGTTCATTTTTTAAAAGTGAAAGTATGAAAGATTATTTTTGTAAAATTTTTAAAGTTGGGCTATATAATGTAAATAAAAGTTATAAAATAACAAAAATGAAAATAACCCAATATAATATCTTTCTTTCTTTCTTTTTTTAAATACACTAATTTTGATTTTATCAAAGAAAAAATAAATTATTCAACAAAACATCCATATTCTTAAAATTAAATATCAAATTTAATAGTTTATAATATTTTTTTATATATAAATAAGAGAAATGTTAAACACCATTAAATATTACTCATTATGAATTTTTGGAATTTTAAGTTAATTATGATTATTATTCATTTTATTCATAGAAATATGAATAATTACCTATATTTACCTAATAAAAAAAATATAGATAGAAAGAATGAAGGATATTGAAACAGATCATTTTATATTTAAATTTGATATACAAATATAAAAATACAATAAATAATCAAAAATAAAATTGTTGTGATAAGTTAACATAATCTCCGCTATAACAAAAATAACAAAACTAATACATAAACATAAATTAAATCAAGAAAATAAAGAAAGAGATATCACTAACATGAATATCAAGAATTAAATCCATAAAGAGTATAATGAAAATAAAAAGATAAATTAAAATTAAAAATTAATTTATAGAAAATTCACTAGATTATAGGTTAGAATAACAAAAAGGGAAAAAAGTCATACATTAGAAAGTGGCTTGACACTAATGTTATGCTCGGAATAAAATCTATCAAAATAGATAATATCAAACAAACAAAATAACAATACACATCACAATAATCAAATTGAAAACCTAAATCACCTATAATCGAACAAAATAATATACAAATAACAATAATAAAAAAGAAACAAAAAAAAAAATCAAACCTGAAAAAGTGAATTTACTGCACCAACAAAAACTCCTGACTGGAAACAATAATAAAACACACATGGTTAGAATTATGATTAGTAACACCAAAGAATTGGAGAAAGAGAGATGATTCTTTAAGGAATATCAAAATTTAAATTGGGATAATGAAAAAAATTGAGTTTTTAGAGGGTAAAGAATCGATCATCATAGATCCAACGAAAACAAATTGGCTTGGTTTAGACGCAGTTGAAGAAATGATTGAAGTAGAAAAAGAATGCTCAAATGAAAGATATATCATGGAGAGAAATGAGAAAAAATTTAAAAATAATTGAGTTTGGTTAGGAAATCGATGAGTTAAATATAAGAGGAGAGAAAACAAAACATTTAATAACATTAAAAGGAATAATAAGAAGAAGATGAAGAATAAGACGCTAAAAAAACTTATGAACTTTTCAACTATAAATCAATTATTTAAGATAAATACATCCATTTCCACGTGTCAACTCTTCATTAGTTAAAAATCAAACATGATGCACCGGGCTTTCGGCATTGATTTTGGGTATGGAATTTAGGGCCCAAATTTGACTGGTTGAAGCGAAACGGCGATCTGAATCAAACACATGCCTTTGGCAATGATCTACGATGCATTTCGGTGTTTCAGGATCGTTTAGAGGGGTTTTTTGAACTTTTATTATCTTAAGGGTTTTTTCGTAATTTTGGAAATATTTTGTTAGGGTTAAGAGTAACGCCTTATAAAAGGGGTGTTTAGGGTTTCTAAGAGGAGACTTGATATTATATTTTTCAGTAAATCAATTGAGCGAACGAATTGTTCCTCTTATTCAATTCGAAATACTCTTTCAGCCAATTCACACACGTTTCCGGCATCAGTTGGTATCAGAGCTCTGGTTGTTTTAACTTGATGGCTGAAAATAATCGTGGAGGTCGTGGTGGAAGGTGAGGTCGTGGTCGGGGGCGTGGAGTCGTTCCTGAAGTAGACGAACCACTGCATCACAGAGACCCGCGAGACGTGGAAATTGAAGAATAGAGACAGCGGATCCGGGATTTGGAACGACAACTCGCGCAGGTGAGGTTGGATGTTCAATCCGAAGGTGAGGAATCTGATGCGACATCCGAATACGAGGAGGAAGACGTTAACCCTTTTTGGGTTCGAAACCAGGGGTGAAATCGGGGGATGCGACCTGGACATCGGTCACCTGTTCGGAATTTTGGAATGAAGATCGAGATTCCTGGGTTTGAAGGTAAGACTCATCCTGATGAGTTAATCGATTGGTTACGCACTGTAGAGAGGGTTTTTGATATTAAGGACTTCACTGAGGAAGAGAAGGTTAAAATTGTGGCAATTAAGTTGCGACAACATACCTCGATTTGGTGGGAACACGTTAAAAAAGAGCGTGTTAGGGAAGGAAAATCGAAGGTGAAACGATGGGACAAGATGAAGAAATTGCTGCAAAGAAAATTCTTACCTTGTCATTACCGGCAAGAGACATTTATCGAGTATCACAATGTCAAACAGCGCAATTCGACAGTGGAGGAGTATACCGAGGAGTTTGATTGGTTGCGGATGCGTTGTGATGTGGATGAGGAAGAAGAGCAGACTGTGGACTCGGTTTCTGGTTGGTCTACGAACAGAGATTTCTGACGTTGTCCATTTGCAACAGTATTGGACGTATGAGGATGTCTGTCGATTGGCCTTAAAGGTGGAGTCGCAATGCAAAAGAACAGGCAGTGCATCCAAATTTCAGAATCGATGGTCTGGTAAAGGTTTTCTAGGGAAAGGAGAGAGTTCCGCAATAAAATCGACACCAATCGCTGTTAAGGATGCGAGTTCTGAACCTGCAGCGAAAGGGGAACAGAGCAACACGGGAAATAGCAGGGGAGGGACTGCTGCTAAGCGTTGTTTCAAGTTTCAGGGGTTGGGACACTTTGCTGCAGATTGTCCCAATCGTCAGATTGTGACATTGGTCGAGAATCCAAACTATGACGGAGAACCAACTTATGATGAATCTGATGGTGAACCAGAGGATGCGGGGCCAGAACAGGACGAAGTGATTTATGCAGATTCTGGTGAGTCTTTAGTCGTTCGTCGAGTTTTAAATATTGCTATTACGGAAGATGAGTCGTGGCTTAGGCATAATATCTTTCATACTAAGTGCACTAGTGGTGGAAAAGTATGTACTGTGATCATAGATGGGGAAAGTTGCGAGAACGTAGTTTCCGCTACTATGGTGGAGAAGTTGAGGCTGAAAACAGAGGACCACCCTCGACCGTATAAGCTGCCGTGGCTTAAAAAGGGGAGCGAGGTGAAAGTTAGTAAAAAATGTCTTGTTGGGAAGGCCAATGGTAATTTGACAGAAAAATGCAGCATGATGGGTTTAGAAATACCTACAGTTTCAAGAAGGATGGTAGAGCTATTACCCTGGGCCTTACCGATTTGAGAAAAGAAGTGCAGAATAATTTGTTGTCCAGATCAGAATTCCGGGAAGAGGCAGTGCGTGCCCCTGAACTTTTTGCTGTTGAATTGGTAGAGCCAAATACTGCGGGTCCTGAAGTCCCTTCACAAGTCAGGC
Source organism: Cardiospermum halicacabum (assembly GCA_031304145.1). Classification (NCBI taxonomy): domain Eukaryota; kingdom Viridiplantae; phylum Streptophyta; class Magnoliopsida; order Sapindales; family Sapindaceae; genus Cardiospermum; species Cardiospermum halicacabum. The sequence goes on along the minus strand of CM062396.1, from coordinate 12,068,321 downwards.
CCTTACTTGAGGAGTTTGCTGACGTTGTACCGGAGGAGTTGCCACCTGGGTTGCCACCAATGAGAGACATTCAGCATCATATGGACTTCATCCCAGGAGCTGTTATTCCTAATAAGGCGGCATACAGAATGAGCCCTAAGGAACATAAAGAGCTGCAGCGGCAAGTGCAGGAGTTGCTGGAAAAGGGTGTGATCAGGGAGAGTATGAGTCCTTGTGCCGTGCCGGCATTATTAGTCCCTAAGAAAGACGGAACGTGGAGAATGTGTATAGATAGCAGAGCTGTCAATAAAATTACAATCAAGTATCGTTTTCCCATTCCGCGATTTGACGATTTGATTGATCAGTTACATGGGGCTACTGTCTTTTCGAAGATAGACTTGAGGAGTAGGTATCATCAAATCAGAATACGAACTGGAGATAAGTGGAAAACGGCATTCAAGACTAGAGATGGCCTGTACGAGTGGATGGTGATGCCATTCGGATTGTCTAATGCGCCGAGCACTTTTATGAGACTGATGAATAGGGTTTTTCGTTCTTTTATTGGCAAATTCGTTGTCGTATATTTTGATGATATCCTGATTTATAGTGCTCGATTGAGACGCATTTACAGCATCTACGAGCAGTGTTTGAGGCCTTGAGGGAGCAGAAGTTATATGCCAATCTGAAGAAATGTCACTTTTTAAAATCCATGACTTATAAGTATAATTCATAGATCCATGGAATTTTGAGGCCATTATAACTCGGGGAACTCCGAAAAATATCCATGAGGTACGCAGCTTTCATGGGTTAGCATCTTTTTATCGGAGGTTTGTCCGAGATTTCAGCACTATCATTGCACCTCTTACGGATTGTCTAAATGGGGAGTAAGTTTACGTGGACCAAAGAGGCGGAAGCGAAATTCCTATTGCTGAAAAAGAAGATAACGGAAGCCCCGATTTTGGTTCTTCCTGATTTTCATGAGGTTTTAGAAGTACATTGTGATGCTTCAGGCGTGGGTATTGGGGTGTACTGAGTCAGAAAAATAAACCGGTGGTATTTTTCAGTGAGAAGTTGAATGAAGCAAAGAAGAAGTATTCGACATATGATAGAGAATTCTATGCCATAGTACGGAGCTTAGAGCATTGGCGTCATTATCTTATTTCGAGGGAGTTTGTTTTATATTCTGACCATGAAGCCCTGAAATATATTAATGCGCAGCAGAATCTAAATGCTAGGCACACAAAGTGGGTGGAGCTGCTTCAGGTTTTCAATTTCGTAATTAAGCATAAAGCTGGAGTGATGAACAAGGTGGCAAATGCATTAAGCAGAAAACATTCCCTGTTGTCTACAATGCAGGTAAAAGTTTTGGGCTTTGACTCTTTTAAGGAATTATATATTGATGATCCGTATTTCAGATATGTCTGGAAGAAGTGTCAAATAGGTCCGTTCCAAAAGTTTTTGTTAGTGGCTATTTTCTCTTCAAGGGAAATTGGTTGTGTATCCCTATGTGTTCTTTAAGGGAGTCCATTATTATTGAGAGTCATGCAGGGGGACTTAGCTGGACACTTTGGAACTGATAAGACGATGGCCTTGCTGTGTGAGCATTTCTACTGGCCCCGAATGAAGCGTGATGTGGCACGTTTTGTGGAGAAGTGCCGAGTATGTCACGTGGCCAAAATGAAGGGTACTAATGCTGGATTATACATGCCTTTACCTGTTCCGCTTGCACCGTGGGAAGATGTCAGTCTTGATTTTGTGTTGGGGTTGCCGAGGACACAGCGGAATAAAGATTCCATAATGGTGGTGGTCGACAGACTCTCCAAGATGGCCCACTTTATTCCCTATAACAAGACCTTTGATGCTTCACAGGTTGCTCATTTATTTTTGCAGGAGATTGTCAAGCTGCATGGAGTCCCTAAAACTATGACCTCAGATCGTGATGTGAAGTTTGTAAGTCACTTTTGGCGTACTTTGTGGCGGCATATGGGAACCAAGTTGCAATTTAGCTCATCTCATCATCCCCAGACTGATGGGCAAACAGAAGTTGTCAACCGAAGCTTGGGGAATTTACTGCGAAGTCTGGTTGGTGATAATCCACGACAGTGGGATGTGGTGCTACCTCAGGCAGAGTTTGCTTATGGGTCACAGAACCGAACAACGGGCAAGAGTCCTTTCGAGATAGTCTACGGGTGTAATCCAATTACTCTGGATCTCGCGCCTTTACCCTTAGTCAGGCAGTTCAGTTCTGATGCAGATGAACACGTAAAACAGATTAAGAAGCTGCATTCCGAAATTCATGACAAAATTACTAAGCAGAACATGAAGTACAAACAGAGGGTGGATATGCGACGGAAGAGAGTGGTCTTTAAAGAGGGTGATCTCGTGTGGATTCACCTAAAAAAAGAACGATTCCCAGTTGACAGGTTTGGCAAATTACATCCTCGAGCTGATGGTCCATTCAAGGTTCTAGAGCGAATAAATGACAATGCGTACAAGATCGAGTTGCCGGGTAAGTACAATGTATCTGGGACTTTTAATGTAGCAGATTTATCGCCCTATCATACAGACGAAGAAGAACTTGGAGAGCTTGCCATTGGTGAAGATGAATTAGATTCGAGGACGAATCTTCTTTCTAGCAGGGGAGAATATGATGCACCGGGCTTTCGGCATTGATTTTGGGTATGGAATTTAGGGCCCAAATTTGACTGGTTGAAGCGAAACGGCGATCTGAATCAAACTCATAGCCTCTGGAATTATTTTGTTTAGGGTTTCTAAGAGGAGACTTGATATTATATTTTTCAATAAATCAATTGAGCGAAAGAATTGTTCCTCTTATTCAATTCGAAATACTCTTTCAGCCAATTCACACACGTTTCCGGCATCAAAACAAATACAAAAACTCTCATTTTGGATATTTTTCAACCCAAAACTGAACTCTCAGCGCGCCATGTCAGCTATGTGGGGTCGCTTGAGAGTTCCGCTTTATATATATATATATATATATATATATATATATATGAGAAACCTAACCACGCGAATTAACCAAATGTGGCGCTAAAAAAAACACGTAGACATTTTTATATTAAATTACATATTAATATATAAGTATTAATTAATTAATTAGGTTATTTGGTCATTCAAAAATATATTTTTTTAATACTATACGTTATATTTCAACTAATTGGTATCCCACATTGAAACCATATCTCACTAATTATTTTCGCCACTATAATGTAAATGAGATTTTTATTGAATTAGTTTTAATACCGATCTTTAAGACACTTGTGTCCTTTTTACTATTTAAATTTACTTACAGCTATAGGTTTTAATAAAAATTTAAAATATTTTAAGTTTTTTTTTATTCAATTTTAAATTTTTAATATTGATACAAACTCAAAATCAATATTATAAAATCTCTATCTTTATCTCTATCTCTATTATAATAAAAGTAAAAACTTAATCAAGTAAATTAACCATGTGATGACAACTGGAGCTTTAAAAATTCAACACGTCATACTTTTTTATTAAATTAATTTTTTAGTCTTTAATTTTAATTAACTAAATTGGTTATTTCTACATTTTAATAGGCAAGTTTAATCCACCAAATAGAAGGAAAGATAAAAAAAAATTTCTCACTCTTTTTGCACATATTCTGTAATAAATTATAACATTCAAATTTTCCTATTTTAAAAAATATATATTCCAGTTATATATTATATTTACATCTAATTGTTAAACCGCATTGGAAATATAACTCTCTGATTATTTTCTCCACCACTATATAAAAGAGATTTTTGTTCAATTAGTTCTCATGTCGACCTTTAAGGCATTGGTGCTATTTATAAATTAAATAGAGCTATTTGTCACTAGAGGTTTAAATATAAGGTTATATTATTTCAGTTTTTGGATTCAATTTTAAAATTGACACGAATCCAAAATCTATTCTATTCTATTATATATAATAATAGTTTTTTTTTCAATATATATATATATATATATATATATATATATATAAACAGTATATGCTTGGTTAAACTTAAAATTTACTTATCATCTTCTTAAAAGAAGAAGTTCAACCAAACATATTTTATAATTTTTTATTAAATTAAAAATGTGAATAAATAAATTATTTTATACCGGCAATCATATCATCTGAAAAATCAAATCGATTCATTCTTAAAAATCGAATAAATTCAATCTGTTTAAAATATTTGTAGGTTTTAATAAAGGTTTAAAATATTTTATATTTTTTATTCAATTTTAAATTTTAAAAATTGATACAAATCACAAATCAATATTATGATATCTCTATTTTAATAAAAGAAGAAACCTAACCAATTGAATTAATCACGTGCTGACAAAAAGGGTTCGAAAAAACAACACATAACAATTTTTATATTAAATTACATAGTAACACTTAAGTATTAATTAATTCATTATTTGTTTTTGTCATTTAAAGTATATAATTTTTTTCTATATGTTATACTTCAACTAATTGTTATCCCACATCGGAAGCGTAATTCACTCATTATTTTCGTCACCACTATATAAATGATATTTTTATTGAATTATTTTTCATATCGACCTTTAAGGCATTGGTGCCCTTTGTACAATTAAAAGATACTTTCAACAATAAGTTTTGATAAAAGTTTAAAATATTTATATTTTGGATTTAGATATTTTCATCACTTTTACGTGCAATCCAAAATGGCCAGAGATTATTCGATTTTGTGATAAGCTCAAATTAAAGCCAGACGATAGACCTGATATACTATGTAGGGTTTTCAAGGTTAAGCTAGATCAGATGATCAAAGATATAAAGGAAAACAAAATTTTCGAAAGAGTCAAGTCACGTAAGTTTACTAAAAAATCTCATGTTGCATTTGTGAAAGTATTTTCTTATATACAACATACGGCCACTTGAAATAAATCATAAATTACTTCCATGTTATTTTACAGTTATATACATCGTTGAGTTCCAAAAAAGAGGACTTCCTCACGCGCATATATTGGTATTTTTGCAAAAGGAGGACAAGTATGAAACTGGAGACTCAATAGACCGAGTGATTTCTGCAGAGATACCTGACGAGACCATGGATCATGAGTATTACAAAGCTGTGAAGAACTTCATGATACATGGACCATGTGGTTAGGGGTATGAGAGGTGTCCGTGCATGGATAGTGGTAGATGCACGAAGCGATTTCCAAAACCATTAGTGGAGACAACGACTATAGATGAGGAAGGATACCTGAAGTATAGAAGGAGAGAGTCGAATAGAGTTCTAGATAAAGATGGTGCCTGGCTGGATAACGGATGGGTTGTGCCTCACAAAAAAGAGCTTTTGCTAACGTATGGAGCTCATGTCAATGTCGAATGGTGTAACCAGTCAAGGTCTATTAAGTATCTATTCAAGTACGTGAACAAAGAAATGATCAAATAACTGCAGCATTCTATGAAAGTAGATCGAGGGGAAGCTCTGAAAAAGCTGTTGATGAAATAAAGTCTTTCTATGACTGTAGGTACTTTCTTGCGAGGCATTCTGGAGGTTAATATCATACGATATACATCATCGTGAACCCTCTGTTGAGTGCCTTAGTTTTCACCTGGAAGGAAAGCAGGGGATAGTATGGCACGAAGGTCGCGACCTTGAAGATTTTATTGAAGAGTTCGAGGATAAAAAAATTCCTCGGATGGATGGAGGCCAATAAGCAATACGAAGAAGCTAGACAATTGACCTACAATAATTTCCTACAAAATTTTATTTAGAACCAGAAGAAAAAGATATGGACGCCGAGGAAGAGAGGATTTTCGATTGGAAGGGTAAATTACGCCGCACCGGGGTGTGGAGAGTACTATTACGTGAGAATCCTGTTGAATTAGGTACATGGTCCGACTAATTATGAAGAAATAAGGACAATGGATGATGGAATTTTTCACAAAACCTTTAGGGATGCATGCTACGAACTAGAACTTCTAGATAATGATAGGGAATACAGTGACGCTATTAGTGAAGCCAGCTTATGAGAAAGTTTGAATTACCTGAGGAGATTGTTTGCCACATTGCTAATGGCAGGATCTATAGAAAGACCAGAACACGTGTGGCGTCAGTGTTGGAAGCATCTATCTGACGATATATTGTACAACGAACGAAGAAGGATGAATCATCCGGGTAATATGGTCATTTATACATAATATCTAATACATTTTTTTTCAAATATTATATTTATAGACTCATGTGGATCATTTTTGTTTGATGATTATTTATTTGACAATTGTAAATTGTTTTACATACACGTAGGCTTAGAGCTCTCTGAAGATGCAATTATAAATTAAGCACTTTTGAAGTTAGATGATGTATTGCGTCCATGCGGCATGTCCCTTCATGATTTCGAGACTATGCCTATACCGACTTCAGAATCATGTGGGGCCACATTTAATAGGCTATTAGGAGCACAATTATACACTCGCTGACCTTAAATGTGATCATGATAACTTTGTCAAGAACGCGACGGATGAGCAAAAACTTGTGTACAATACGATCATGGATGACGTGATGAAGGAAAAAGGAGGATTTTTTTCCTTTATGGCTACGGAGGTATAGGAAAGACTTTTGTGTCGAAAGGTTTAGCTTCAACCCTTAGACTGGAGAATCAAATTGTGCTGACAGTAGCCTTGAGTGGAACTGCTTCACTTCTACTACCCGGGGGAAAGACTGCCCATTTGACATTCTCCATCCTATTAACTCCTACTGAAGATTCAACATGCAACATTCTTATTAGAAGCCACAAGGCTGAGTTGCTTATGAAGGCAAAACTAATCATATGGGACGAGGCACCGATGGTTCACAAGCATTGCTTCAAGACAGTAGACAGGACTTTGAAGGATTTGATGAGAACAATTGATCTAAAAAATAAAAATCTACCGTTCGGTGGGGAGACAGTTGTTTTAGGAGGAGATTTTAGGCAGATTCTTCCCATCATACCAAAAGGTAGTAGAAACCAAGTTGTTAATGCGACTATCAATTCTCATTTCTTTGGGAGTACTGCAAGATTCTGAGATTGACTAAGAACATGAGACTTCGATCAGTGACATCTTTTGTAGAGTCTTATGCTCTTAAAAAGTTTGTAGACTGGATTTTAAGCATCAATAATGGTATAATGGGAGAAGAAAAGACATGAATTGCCGAAATCGATATGCCTGAAGTTCTGTTGATAAAAGAATCTAATAATCTGCTTGGTTTTATAGTGGAAGCAATATATTCATCTTTTCATCAGCACTCTAACGATCCTACATACTTGCAGGAGCGCGCTATACTTTCTCCGACACTGGACTTGGTGGAAGAGGTTAAGATTACATGATGTCGATGAATCCTAATGATGAAAGGGTTTACCACAGTTTAGATTCGGCGTGCCAATCAGATACGGCCACTGATATTCTTACAGACCTCCACACTCTAGAATTCTTGAATAACATCGAGTGCTTAGGTTTACCTCTTCACGAACTTGAACTGAAAGTCGGTATACCGTTGATGCTATTGAGAAATATCGATCACTCGGCGGGTTTATGCAATGGTACGAGGTTGATCCTAATAAGGTTAGGAAGAAGACTCTTAGAAGCTAAGGTCATTCAAGGTTCTTCTGTTGGACAGAAGGTGTTGATACCGCGACTTACTTTGACGCCTTTGGATTCAAGACTACCGTTCAAATTTAAGAGGAGACAATTCCCTATCTCGGTGTCATTCGCAATGACTATAAATAATGTAAGTCTCTATCTCAGGAGACCTGTTCTTTGTCACGGATATATTGCTGTATCTAGGGTAACTAACCATGAAAGTCTAAAAATATTGATTTTAGACGAGCACGACGCGTTACAAAAAACAACCAATGTTGTATTTAAAGAAGTCTTCCAAAGTATTTCATAAAGGTACGAACGGTATGTTATCCAATTTGGCATTCGTGTCATTTATTTGATAAGTTAAATAATTTGAATTTTATTTTATTATTTATTCATTTAAATATTATTTTTTTATTATATATTCGTTTAGATATGGTATTTGATTTGTGATAAACTTTACGCTTCATTATTTATTTATTGTGAATATTTATTAAAAAAATACACATTTAGTGAATATTTTGATACCTGTGCGTCCCACACGGGTCCACAATTCTAGTGATTATTTATTCTACGTTATCCTAAAATTTAAATGTCAATCGGTGAGTATGGAAAAAAAGACCTCTGTATCCGGTGTTTACTTTTTTTTGTGTTGTCTATTATTAATTAATGTAAAATTAATTAAATTACTCAATATATTTTAATTTTTGTAATTCTATAGCATTTGAACTTTAAAATAGCGATTGGTGGGAAATGGGTATAATTTCTAATGAAAAAAAAATTAAAAAGTAATTTCATAATGTATTAGAATAAAAAGAAAAAAAAATCGAAATATAGCACTAGTAGGAATTATAAGTACAAAGTATTAATTGGCAAACACATATGAACAAAAATATTTACAAACTTCCAAAAATACTCTTTCTTGTATTAGGGTTAGTGAAACACAAAACATTTGATTGGAGATTTGAGTTAGATTCAAATTTTTCGAGTTTTGGTCGAATTCATCTTCTCCGTCACAGTTCTTTTTCGATATGGGTATGCTCCACTTCTTCCCGTTTGACGAAATTAGGTTTGAATACAGTACTCTCATCATCTTCTTGGCCGATGAATTTAGATTTTAATTTGGGTATTGTCGACTTTTTCCTCTTTGACGAAACGATGTTCCGCTTTCCGTTAAGGTATTTTTGTCTTTTATTTTGTGTGTTTGTTTGCTGCACTGGAAGATGGGCGAGATGGTAAGAATCTGTTTGTATTGTTGATGCAGTAAACACGAAATCTGAGACACGAAAATGGGTCTGGGTCAGAATAATCGAACATCCTGACATGCAGGCATGATCAATTCAAACCCATGAGTTTTAGAGTCGCTGTGGTTTGCATGGTGGCAACTAGCTATTACTTCCGATTCTTACTTAATGTAAGTACAATTTACTTTTGTTCATTTGAAGTTAATCAAACTGGAATAGTTGTTAATGGAAAATTTTAACAATAGTGATGTTTCAGTTATTTTTCTTATAGGTTCCTTAATATATACTCTTTTTTTTTGTTAGTTGTTAGTAACTTAATTCTATGAATTGGTAGCTGGTGAATTATTGGGATAGAAAAATATGAATATATGGTTGAGTTCAGGTATTGTGGCCGGCTTGGTCTTTCTTTTCATTTTTGCTAGTTCGTGCTTACAGATAGTATAATGGTTTTTCGTTAATGGAAGTTAGATACAACAAATAGTGAAAGAGTTTTGTTTAGGATGAATAGACATTGGGATCCAGAACCCTACTTTTCTATAAAGATGTTATTACTCTTGGCTGGACTTAATAGCAGTTGTGTGGTGCTGGCATGTAAAGTTGTCTGTCTATGAGTTTATTTTTATAGAATGTTTCTTAAGACTTGTTATTAGTGTTTAGAATTTAACCAATTTTCTGACTGCCTACAGGGATTTTTTGGTTGGGTTTGCTGGTTGTTACATGAAATGGTAGTTATTTTGCAGATGATGGAATTTGTGGTTTCAGTTTGTCATGATTTTGTGTTGTAGGTTAATCCATACAGTGCAAACTGTGATGAATTTGTGGTAGGCCAGAAAAATTTTATATTCTATATAAAACAACAAGCAAGCATAATACTAAGAGATGTTCTGAACATAACAACTGCTCATACATGACGTGAATTTAGCCGAGCGTATTTGCTTCCTTGTACAAAGATATTTTCCAAGTGCAATAACTCGAGCAAGACATTACAAATGCAACGTAATAGGTTAACTTATTCATTGAGGAGCTAATACATAGACAAGAATGAGTTTTCAGGGTAAGATGTGTTATACTACATTGAAAATTGCAATACTCATCTTAGATATTTGACTTGTATACACATAATGTGCTAGTGAGTTTTTATTGGTTTTGGGGTAAGAGAAGATACCATAGACTTTTGTAAGGTGTCTTCCAAATTGTACTCGCGATGGCGAAATTTATATGTGCCATGTTGAACTGTAAATTATACAATATATAATATAGTAGGCATATGGGTCTCAGGAGCCCCCGAACTTGGCTGTATTTTTCAAGTTAGCCTTCAAACTTTACAGAGGATCAATTTAACTCCTCAACTTTCAAATGGTGAGTCAATTAAGCCCTTTTGCTAATGTGGATGTTGATTTGGCAGTAAAAAATGTTAACTTCAAAATGTCAATTAAGCCCTCAACATCAGCAAAAAGGGCTTATTTGACACAAAATTTAGAAGTTAAGGGCTAAATTGACCTTTCCTGAAGTTAGAGGGTAGACTTGAAAAATATAACCAAGTTTAGGGGCTTGTAAGACCCTTATGCCAATATGATACTATGATCATTTGTCAATAGATTTTTTTTTCTGGGATGTTTACCCTGTCAACTTGCATTGTATACCAGAATCACGTTTAGATGAAATGTAAATACTTGTTGTATTAGATATATGTCATGACTTTCAGTCATGGAAGTCACCTATAATTGATTATGAAACACGACAGTACAAAACATGCAATACGGGTAACGACAATCTACAGTGTCAATTTGTGGTTTTAATGTTTGAGTAAGTCCAGTTAATAAAAGTGTTGTATTATAACATTGAAAAAAATATTTTTTATGATTTTTTAGAGGTAAAAAATATACGTGCATCGATATGTTATTATGCGATGTAAGATCATTTAATCTTCAATACTATTCGGATCAGGTTTCATATTCTGTTGTTTAGAATTTGCCTGTTACACTAACCATCTAAAGTAAATGACACTCTTACCCACTCTGCCATGATTCACCATTGTATAATGGCGAATCATTGAGCATGAAACTCATATTTCCCTACCATTTACATGTCAGACTGCATTGTATCTACTGCTACTGAGATGTAATCATAAGAAATAACCAATAGGCTTTTCGTATGCACAATGTAACAGATAAGCAAGATAATTTTCAATTAGTTTACAGTTATAATTTATACTATTTTTTATTTAACAACACTAAAACCAATTATTATGTAGATGTAAAAAGTATAAAATATTGTGAATAGAATTATTGTTTCCAAATTTATTATTTACATTTAGAGGATATTAATGTAGTAAAACCTATACCAAATAAATATATATTTACAGTATTTTGTGAATACTTTTCTTTAAAATTTTAACTTAAAAAATGCACATTTTTTAAATACATAACATAAATAATAAACTTTAATATTACATAATAATAAATATTAAATAATGGCATATTTGTGGTGGCACCCGGTTTATTTTTTTCCCACTAAATTGACATATTCTGTATTATATTACAAGTAGTGAAAAGTCATCATGTTGCGCAGAAAATAATATCTAATATTATTATTTTCATTTTAAAAATATATAATAAATAAATTTAGTGGCCGATGGTATTATTAAAATCGTAAGTTAATATTGATAAAGTGATATATATATATATATTTGAGAAAATGTATTTTCTAATCAAAATATATAGATAATTAAATACAAAGGAAAAGAATAAAAAATTGAATATTATAAGATTTTTTTTTCTTTTTATCTTAGTAAATAAATTATAATTTAATAAATTTATGTGATAAAATAGGTAATGAAGTCAATTTTAAGAAATCAAGTATTTTTTTAAAATATTTTATGTAATTTCTTATCGAATTTTGTAAATATTGTAATTTTTATGATTTAATTTTACTTTTAATTCAAAATAATTAATTTTTATTCTTATATATAATTAATATTTTAATATATGTATTCAAGTAAGAATACATAATATATTGTTTAAGTTAAAAGACTTAAATTTGAAAGACTTTAGATTTTTCATATCTGGAAGCTAAATGTTTGTTAGAAGGAAGTAAAGTTTCTAAATAATGACACGATATAGATTCAAGCCAAACTTACACCGACGGATTAGTTTAAATTTTCACGAAACTTTCAAGAGAATAGATCTTTCTCAAATCTATATATATATATATATATATATATATATATATATGCAATTTTTTGAATTGCGTAGAGATTATGTAAGAACCAAAAACTAAAGGTAAGAATAATGCAATACAAGTGTCCTCTCTTTTTATTTAAAGTTTAAATTTTATATTTATGTGAAATTCATTCTTTAACCATTTCAATTTATAATCATATTGAGCATTAATAATTTTTTTTATAAAACATAATAATAATATTTTATATTCTTTTATTAAATTTATTTAACATACAAGCTTAATTTATATAAAAAAAAACTATTACTTAAAACATTTATTTAGAAATAATAATACTAATAATTTCCATAAAATCCCTACGATATGAATATTGCAAAATTTCACATTTCAATTTTTCAAGTGTATTTAATTATTATTTTATAGTTAATTAGACTTTTTAATGATTTTAGATTTCAAAAAGTCTAATAATGAAAATATCGTACATTTATTCTAAATCAATCACATTCATTTGTGGGAAAACATTGTGATATTATGTGTGATTTATGTGTGTTTGGCGAGAAATAGAATAAATAAAAAATTCACTACTAAAATTTATAACTAAAGTTTAATGTTTGCATTTATTGGTGTACAACTTAAGACTTATCTACTTTCAGACTTTAGGTCTAACAAATAATCATTCCTAATATAAAAGTAATAATACCACTTTGTACTCTTTTAAACTCCCTCTGCTCTCTATTTTAAATTTAATTTTTTTTAAACAATAATCTTCCACCATTGTTTTCTAGAACTTTGAATTTCAAGACATTTGTAAAGATTTTGGACCATTTATTCTCAAACACATCAAACAATTCCTCACCAAACAAATACTCTCCACTCCCTTCATAATAGGCTATTGATAATTCTGTTGCTCAAGTAACATTTGCACATATAATATTCCCGCATATCTCATCATTGCTGAAGTCTAATTGGCTGCTAATATTTTGGGTGCAAAAAGAATAACTTTTTATACATAATCAGATAAAAGTAGTTCTTCTATCATAGATCCCAATACTTCCTTATCAATTAATTACTATGTCCGTCCATAAATAAATGTCACAATGGACTAAAACACAACTATTAAAAAAGTAATGATTGTGAGATATATTTACTTAAATAATATTATATATTTTATGTAGGAAAAATTTTTTTTATAGACCTTAAAAAGTTTACTATACAATTATAGGTCATTTTTGTAAAGTTTGCAAAACTAAAGTTTGATTTTCACTCCATAGGCCATTCACAAACTGTGACCGTAATTCACAGACTGTGAATTGTAAAGTTTTCAGGGGTATTTTGGGGAACTTGACCTATGGAGTGAAAACTAAACTTTTAAAAACCTGTTTTTGTATGTTTTTCAAAACAGGCCTATAATTGTATTTTGAACTTTAAAAAGCCCATTTTTTAGAATTTTCACTTTTTATGTATTTATTATTAGTGCTCTTAAAATGGTTGGTTAATAAATTAAAAATAATATTAGAGTGATGATGAGTGTCTTGAAAATAACAGTTTATTATTTTAAAAGATTAAGTGTTAATAAGTAAAGGGTAAGAATGGAAGAATATACACAAAATTAAGGTGGGTGACACTTATTTTGGGACAAATATTTTTGACAATTGTGACACTTATGGCTGGACGGAGGTAGTATATGGTATAAAAGAGGGAGAAGTGATACAGAAACTGTAACACCCGAACCCCCGCCCTGACGGAAAGGGAACGAGGAGATCGGATGTCATATGCGGAAGACATAAACATAACATACAGATGACAGATAGAGACAGATAGACAGATTATATTCAAATCTGAAAGAAAGTTCTTATAAATCCAAATTAAAATAGTTTGAAAATAAATCCAAATCCAAATTGTAGTTGAACTACTAGTTCCAAATGAAAGACAATTACATAAAAATATCTCAAGTGTAATTAATCTGAAAACAAATCCAAAACATGTGCAGCGGGTTCAAAATACAGAAATAAATCCAGCAAAGTAAATTCATATGAAATCCAAATCTGAAGAGGATGCCATGTGAATGCTTGATGCTAGTGATATCCTGCTATCCCACCTGAGTGTCTGAACTTAGCAATTCCATTCCCAAAAAGGGTTCAAAACATACAAAACAAAAATAGAAACAACGATGGGTCAGACTATCGATGTCTGGTTAGTAAGCCAATGCCCAATAAACACATACAGATGCGTCTTATTAAACAGAATATTATGTCATCCACAAATGCAAGTTAGTTAACAACCAAAGGGTACAAACAGAAGCAAACAAGTTGATTAACAAATCAAGTTATCCCAAAATTAATCCTCTTTAAGTGATCTAAGATAAATGATTACAGATTATTTCAATTACCGACTGAAAAAAGCTTTACAGATAACAAATTATTTTCAAAAGGAAGACCGTAACCGAATAGTAGCTCGGTAAGCAGTCCAGTAGGTTATACGGTCAGAGAGCGTTACCAGACTTACCGAATTGTAGTTCGGTAGACATTCCGGTAAGCTATACGGTCAGAGAGAAATTATACGAATCCAAGAAAAGTTTAAGTACAGTTCGGTACCTATTCCGGTATGAAGCTCGGTCAGAGAGTTTCAATTCTCTCATAAATGCCGAATTGTAATTCGGTACCTAACTCGGTGAAGAGTTCGGTCAGAGAGGTTGAACAGTCTTCGGAGGTTCATACCGAACTATAGTTCGGTAACCTATTCGGTAAGTAATTCGTCCAGAGAGTAAATCTAGTGATCTCCAGTCTGACCAAATTGTATTTTGGTAACCAGCTCGGTAAGGAGTTCGTCCAGAGACCATCCTACGTTCAGTTTTCCAGTTTTAAGTGACAGTCCAGTATCTAATCCGGTAAACAACCCGGTTACGGACCCTGGGCACTTTTTAAGCCTATTTCAAGTTATTTCGATCGACAAACAAAATCTAGCTACCTAGTTGGGTCTAATATAAGCACTTACAGCCAATTAGTAGTCACAATAAACATTACCCAGTGTTAAAACCCAAAAGAAAACAACTAGCCGTAGCCATAAATAAACCACAACATATCCAACAAATAACCAGAAGCAGAAACACATCATTATCATAGAGTTCAGATTACCCAAATTAATTAGGTGTTTAACTTACCAGGCCTGTCCTTAGTCTAATAACAAAATCGGGAACAAAACAAACAGATAGGGTTAAACCCTCAGAGATGGATCAAAGATCCCAGAGATGATGCCGTCGCATCCAGAAATGAGCCAAGCTCCAGAAATGATGTCGTCGCATCTAGAAAATGGTTGGCAATCAAGGCCATATACGCTTTCGCGCATCGATGTATACATCTAATTTTCCCTAACAGCATGCTGGTCTTATCGTATTAACCTTAGGAGAGGACTTTAGCAGATTACAAAATTCAGTTTTTCATATAGCAGACAGATAGCAACAAATGTGGACATAAATTCATACGTCCGAACATGATCAAATAATAGGGCAGCAATATTCCCAAGCAAATTATATCAAATGCAGCAGATTAAGTATTCAATCATAGTTTTCAACTTATTTTAGTTTATCCAATTCGCAAACAAATAAACAAACAATTCAAACAATAGTGAGGGCGTAAACATGGCTACTAACCTTATTCGCTAATCCAAAATATCACCGAAATTACTCCGGTTGACGATCCCCAACTTGGTCTACACCAAATCAAGAATAATCCATAAATTCCCAATTCGCAATTATTAGGGTTTATAGCTAAAAACAAATAAAAATCAATTGAAACCCCATATAACCCAAATCATGAAATTGACTACAAGGTTTCAAAACTCATACCGTTAATAACAATATCCCCAAATCAATTTGTAGAGATTAATCATCAAATCATCAAACCCTAAGTATAGATAAAATTCCCAAATCTAATAGGAATCAATTCAATTGTGAATTAAAACAAAAAGGAGATGTAGAAATCATTACCTTTATGAAGAAATCGAAATCAACACTAAATTCCAAGTGAAACTTTGAAAACCGTGATTTGAAATCCGTAGGGTGACTTTAGTTTGAGAGAAAAGATAAGAACACGTAAAATCAATCTTTTCTAGGTTTGGTGAGGATGAAAACTAAAAGCTTCTTTTCACATATATATGGGTGGTAAATATCTCCACCAACCCATATATTTCATGTGGTTTTAAAAATAACCCCATTTTAGAATTATTTACAAAACTATCTCTTTTTATCAAATTGTTTTCAAAACAAACCCAAAAGTCAACTTAGTCAAATCATTTGGTCAAACCGAAAAAGCCAACATTTTTCAAAAATGCCTATTTTATCCATAAAATGAAAATAAACAAAAATTAAGAAAATTTTCAAAATTAAGCAGACGAATAGCCCCAGATTACAGACGTGACAGAAACTGTTGTCATACCTATAACCAAACAATTAACTCTTCATTAAGAAATTTCATGTTTACAGGCAGAGCAGTGTCTGAGTTATAGTAAAGTGTTCCAACCAATTTGAAGATACTCTCAAACCTCAAATATCTAATAATTCCTATTAAAATTTAGGAACCATTTATAGGATCAGATTACGCATAAGTCTTTGTAAAAACTAAAATAAGAGTCCACTTATTTATTATGAACCATAATTAGTAAGTAAACCACTTGCTGCATTAGAAGCTAGCAACCTTACCAACTAAGAATTTAGAAAAATAAAACATAGTATAAATAAACATCCAGAAGGCAGCAACTCTACCAATTAAGATACATTATCTTTATAATCAGTATTATAAAATACTTCTAACATGTACCTCGACCTTCGTTAACTTGGCCATAATGAAACCTCAATCTTCAAGGTGGTAATTTACAGTTTTCATGCTCATTATCAGTAGTCCAGTCAATATTTGCATTGTTCCCACAAGATAAGTTAGCAACCTACATATATTTTTCTAAAAATTAGCTTCTCAATACATGCCTAAATAGTCAAAGAAAGTGGATCTCTTACTTAATTAGATCTGAACAATACAAAAAAAAATCAGATAGTGACACCCTAAACCAACTCACAAACAGCAAGATAGACTAAAGTAGTAGGTACATAGCATATTAAAATGATCACCTGCTATAAACAATGCTTTTGGGCCTTTTACACATCAAAACATCATTTATAAAAAAGAAATTAACAATTTATTCAATAATTTATAGCATTCATTAAAATCAAGATTAGAAATATATAAATCTCACCAAATGATGATGGAGACAGGGTGAGGCTGAGGTTTTGTTCAGCATCAGCCACTGAAAAATGTAATATGAGATAATAACAAAGTAAACCCTATCTTTCTATATTATGGCAAAATGATTATTTGATCAAATGTAAAATAGTTCATAAATGTAAAGGTAACATGTCATGATATTCAAAACTTATTCAAAACTTACAAATGACCAAACATAAAATACATCAGGCATCTCAACAGTCTGACCAGTACTTGTATGAATATGAATATTCTCAAATAAATTTGTAGGTAACATGCGATTTTGCTCCTTTTTGTCTTCCTTATAAGATGCTAATCGATTTTCTCAAAATCTATAATAGGTATATGTGCAAATAAATTTAAAATCATTGAAAGTCCATATAAAATACAAAATATAGACATTTAATATTAAGAATCAACTAAAAAAACCAACAATGATAGATTACCATATGCAGAATTTCAAGTTTTCTTCCATTCTTGAATACTAGATGTTTCTTTGAGAGATCATGTATTATTTTCTTCCACACAATGTTCCACTTTGGTTCGCTGCATTGCAGTCACATACAAAAACTCTTACAAGAATCACATAAAATGGAAAACAATTAGACCTTTCAATCTCATGTATTTCCTGTTAAAGCTATAACAGTAAGGTATTTGAATCTAATGTGACACTTATTGAAGAATTTACTTTCTTTGGCTTTGGGTTAATTGAGTTCTATGTAAAACTCTTGCATCCTATCATAGGTCATCTCCACCTTACTCATTAAAAATAAAATGTCAATTTAAACATAAAAATCAAATATCAATTTAAACATATCCATACAAACCCCCATAGAAGATAACATAAATTAAACTAAACAAAATCTCAATAAACAGAATATAATACATATGTTAATATAATATATAAAACATATGTTGATAATAATAAAAGAGGGAGAGGGAGAGTGATGGAGGGTGAGATTACTACCAGATTCTCCAAACCAAGTCACAACATCAGTAGAGAAAACCCATATAAATTCATACAAAACTTACGAGGTCTAAAGCGAGAACCAACTTCGAAATCGCGTTCGGATCTGTCGGTGTTGACGTATGGTCCTTTGATGGTAAGAGAGTGACATGTAGAGTCAGCGGTGGTGGGAAGAGGCCACCAACGACGTGTGCCGCGGTGGTTGTGACTTCGTTAGCTCACTTGACTTCGTTGAGGGTACATCGATTCAGATCTGATAAAAGCGAGAGAGGCTGAGTAAGCGAGCGACATAGTAACCAAGTAACAACATAGCTGAGATAAACCTATAAAAATTCATACTGAACTCCTTATCTTTACCTTATAATCAACGATATCATCATCGCCATCGTCGCTTCCTCCCGATTCTTTCACCACAATGATGAAGATACTCGGAAATCTCAAGATCAATTTTTTCGGTCCTAGAACACGTGAGTCTGAGTATGAGTATCAGGCTAAGTTGAGATCGAGGGTTACATCGATTCATATCTGATAAGAGAGAGAAATTGAATAACATCGTTTTAATGTCTCGAGGGAGAAAGTGAAAAATGAAACTAAAAAAAAACGGTTTGATCTAATTGATGAGGGAGATTTAATTGATGAGAGGGGGAAGCTTAAGAGACATTAAGCGATAGATGATGCATTAAGACACGTGTTATTTTTTATTGGAAAAATATGTTCAAAATTCAAATTTTTTTATTTTTGATATTTTTCATCCCAACGCCAACACGGAACTCTCAGCGTCCCACGTCAGATCTGTGGGACCCGCTAAAGTTCCGCTATATATATATATAGATTGGAAAGTGAAGATGATAAACTGTTAATTGTTAATATAACTGTATTCCAAAAACCATATTATCTACACCATTTAAAAATAGATAAAGAACATAATTACTTAAGTTAAAATTGCTACAATAACATGAAACTGCTCAGAAATGATTTACTTCGAAGATAAAACTTACTCGCATTAACCAATCGTCACACCATAAAATCTACGTACAAAATCCATTTTTATAGTCTATTAAACATTCTGCACCTACTATCAAAGTAACCAGAAACATAATGTTCGATAAATTTCAAAGAAAAACTTGAGACATCTTCGAAATAGACACACAAAATAACATGGAATAACATTATATTTATAAATCTAAAAGCGATGTCGAAGATGTCAAGGGCCACTTGCTTCAGTCAATCTAAATTTGTTGACTCTTTGGATAAACAATCTTCCTCGCATTACAGTAGCTTGTTAACCCGATCATGATTACGTATTGTCATTCTCTTCAACTTTGCCAACTTCTTTACCAGATCAAACCTTACACATCCAGGATACACCACAGTGATTCCATGTGGTCTTCTATCCAATACCGCTATGTCGGCCTATAGGATGACAAAACAAAATCAATAAATCATAACCTGCTCTATTCATATAACTAGGAATAGCACATGTGTGAATATTATTTCCGGCAAAGTCTAAGCTAAAAAAGAAATTATATACCAATGAAACAAATTTGAAGGTACCTTCTGGCACATCATCAATCATGAACTTAGGGTATTAGAGGACAGCAACCCATGGCCTGTACACCATAAACAATTGTTTATATTTGAAGTTATTGAGGAAATACAATGATAAAAGCAGTTGACAAACTTGGTATTCCGAATATTAATTAACATTTGAAATATATATCAACTACATGTACCTCTTACATCTTATAAGGTAGATGACATTTCTCTGATAACATGTTATTTACCAACAATTCATTAATAAAACCAAGGGATTAACCCATCATTACATCCTAGTGTATTTATAAAATAAAAAAAACAACAACAACGCATAGTTACTTGAAAATGTTGGATATCACGTAATATAATTTTGATAGAAGGAATCCACTGACTAGCATGTAAAAGAAAATGACGCCAATTTAATATATGCTCTTGTGGTTGCATCATTTGGTAAGCTAGTCCCGATACATGCTTCCACAGTCATCCCACATAATTTTCAATCACATCAATGATAGCGAACGGAGTGCAAATTCTCTCAATATTCTCAATTATAATAAAGTAAGTCATCAAACCAAAATCGATTCTATTTTGCTACATATTAGTTTCTGGCAACACTAACAACGTGACGGAATAACGTCAAATAAGGCGAAACACATGTACATATTTAGGAACAAACCAGTGTGAGTATTAAATGTAAACTTTTTTATATAATAATTACATCTTACTTGGATACTGTAATTCGTCCATATTTGTAGTATTTGGTTATTTATTATCCTAGATGTTATAAAATATCAGGTCACCATACATAACACATAAACACATAAAAAAATATATATGTACAAAACAAGTTTATGTATTTCATTTTCTATTATCCATTCATTAAAAGATGTTACTTGTCTTTGCTTAGGGAGATGTCTCGCAGTGGAGTTGGAGCTGCCATCTATGCTCTTTTGATCTCTTACTTGCAAATACTAAGTAGGTATTTCATATTGAACATGCAAATAGAATTAACAACAATGCATCCTAACTTTACATTACCTTTCCTCCACATAACACAGCAACTACGATGTTCTGATATCCACCTATAAAAAAAAAAGAATAACACAGCAACCATTTTATCAACTAGATTTAAACACTCTAAATGACCAAATTATTTTCAATTTTATTTAACTAATCATGACATATACAACATGTATTTCCATATGTAGGTCATTTACGGATTTTATTGTTGATATGTTCCCATATCTAAAATGGAAAACGACAGAGAAATAAAATGTACCTTACTGAATGATATAAAGGACGACTTGATGCTTGTAAAAGATTCTAACGTAGTTTAAATTATGTATTGTTAATAATGGAGCAGGTTGATATATATGTATATTGTATTGGGTTTTAGACATTTACACATTCTACCTACTTAATTATTTACACCAACAACCTTCAATGTAGTTCATGCGTTCCACTAACATCTCTTACTTTATTTTTAAATTGAGAAGATATGGGTGCAAGTCAAGAAGAGAACACCGCATTAAATGGAAAAGATTAAAGGCTGCGAGTCATAATTATCAAGATATTTAAGAGAGATTAGTGTAAGATAATCATGAATCTTAAATTCTAACATTTGAGAAATCTTTATTAAAACATGGTAATAAACTCACAAAGATATGAAAACACCCGTCCACAAATGCTTTTGTGCACGCGAACTCTAAAATTCATTAATGCATAGTGACTATGTAATGATTGGGCATATGTGTTTTGCACTTGTATGCATATATTATATTATTTTTTCGTTTGATGTATATTGACTTTTTGTTTCATCAAATATAGTATTTAGTATAAGGAAAATATTTTTCGTTCACGTTTAGGTTGTCCAGGTTTCACTTTTTGTTTATTTGGTGAACAACCCTTCAGCATTAAGATTGGATGTCTCTTCTTTTGTACTTAATAAGTTATCTCTCCTTATTAATTGTATCAATTCTCTCTCTTTCCTTTTATTAAATTTTTTAAATTAATTTTATGTATTTTTTTTATTACGTGATCTATTCAGATAATTTTTTTTAGTTTAATAATTTACTTTCTCCTATTATGTTTTACTAATGAATTTTAACTTAAAAAATTTATTTATTTTTTTATTAACGAACATATAAAATGAATATATATATATATACATCTATATTGTTATAATATTTTTATTTTAAAATTAATTACATCTAATTTAATTTATATAGATATGTATTTATTAATGTCAAATATATTTCGAGTCTGTTTGGTATGGCTTTTATAAGCAATTTTACAGCTTTCTGGATGTAAAAGCACTTTTCTGCATTGTTTGGATAAAAATTCAAAAGTGTTTATAGGCTGAAAAAGTGCTTTCAATGAAAGTAGGTAAGGTTGTGCTTCTGCCAAATGCTTCTGTCAGAAATAAAAAACACAAGTTATCCCAAACAAGACCCTTAAAATATTTATAGTACGAAGGACTTAATCAACTTAGGAATTAAAAAAATAAATTAATAACAATTATTTAAAATATCATAATAAATAGTTAAATTGATTGTTTAAACTTAAAAAAGGTGAAATTTTAATTATTCATAGCTATTAACAAATCAAAATATAAAATTTTAAGTTACAAATGGTCTGAGTCAAAACAGCCTTCGAGCTAGAAATCAGTAAACAAACTCAACAAAGAAAAAGGATCATATGCCGGTCGGATTAGATCCAATGAAATTTGACTCGTCATGAAAACACGCCGACTTAACCCAGTCCATTTAATTCGCGGGTTTAAGTAGGTTGGCCCCAGTGTATTAAAAGGCACACGCCTAGGCATTAAGCGCCACGCAGAGCAGGGCCTCCGCCTCGACCCCTGTGAGGCGCAGCTGAGACATAAGGCGCACACCTTCTTGTGGTGGGCGGTGTAAGGCGCGCCCAAGGCGCAGACATAGAAACTTATATTATTTTTGTTTTTCTGCTTTTTTTCTGCCATTTTGCACCTATTAATGTTTTCGGATCTTGTTTGCTTAGTACCAATGCAAAAAAATGAAATAGTAAAAGCTGCCTAGCATTAATTGCACTTTTAAAAAAAATGAAAAATTACTTTAATAGATGTATATAAGCTAAAACTAGAAATAAAAATGAAAAGTTATGATTGTACTCTATATTCTAAATTATCATAAAAGTTGAAATTAAGAGTTTAAAAGATATGATGCTATAAGTTACTAAGTTTTAACTTAATAGTTTAGTTACTAGAGTGGAGATTGAGAGTTTAAAAGATATGAAGTTATAAGTTACTAAGTTCTAACTTAATATTTAGTTAATAGAGTGGAAATTAAGAGTTTAAAAGATATGAAGTTATAAGTTACTAAATTCTAACTTAATAGTTTAGTTACTAGGTCATTACTATAATCTATACTCTGTTTGTTTGGTGTTTTGATTTACAACATCCACCTATTTTAAATTTAAATTGTTATTTAATTTTTCAAATATTTGATTATGATCTATAAGTTATATGGTATTTATTTATTATTATTTATGCTATTTACAAAAGTGCGCCTCAAATGCATGAGTCGCGCCTTAAGCTCCACAGCCCTTTGCGCCTCAGTGAGCCTTGCGCTTTTTAAAACACTGGTTGTCCCGCACGACCCGCGGGTTGGTCCGCTAACATGTCATATTAAAAAATATATTTATATTTTGTATAATTAACTATATAATATTAAAAATTATATATATATATATATTCTTATTTTATTAAAAAATATTTTCATGGTATAATTTATACTATTTAAAAATTATATTAAGATATTTATTTAATTATGAATCAGGAAAATAATAAAATTAAATAATTAAACTTTAAATTAATAATGAAATGAATTTAAATGATATTAATATGAAATTATTTATTATGTAATATATATTAATTTTCAGATTGATATTTCTTTTTAAATAACAATAATTGTTCGCCGGGCCGGCTCGTATAAATAAATTATGTTATTTAGGTGGGAAAAAGGATTAACAATTATTAGTCACCTGTGGAAACAATTATTGATAACAGTTTTATTATAATATTTTATTTCCTTATTTTTTTTAGGTTGCATCTGCCTAGAGATGAGGCCAATTTTAAGTCAGTAATAATATGTGAGAATGTTGAATTAATATTGAATGGGTTCTAGAAGTATTTTTTGTTGTAAATAATTTATGTTATTACCATAAAAATTCAATTACTATTAGAGATGAAAATTATTTATAATTTTGATAATAGAGATAGACAGTGGAAATGATGGAGGAGATTATAGAGAAATACTATATTCTTCACACACTAATTAATCCACCTTATCTCTATTAGATCAACATTGTTAATCAACTGAAGTAGAAATAGTAGAATGCTCGCCAAGAATGTTGTTTTGTCATTACAATATTGTTTTTGTCACTATTGATTTTAAGAAATCTCAATTACATTAATATATGATTATATTATACTAACATTTAAAATCAATAAATATATATATATATATATATATATATATATATCAATCTACATGCGGCGTGTTTATGGTCTCAAAAGGTAACGCTTTATAGTAAAAATAATAACTAAATACATTATAATCTTTCTTTTTTTAGACTCTGTATTTAAAACTATTATTATATTAGCATATTATAATATTATATAAAATTCAAAATTCACTATTTCAAGAATTTCAATAAAACGCGAGGGAATGGTAAAATAAACAAAATTATTTAAAATAGTGAAAGTGATACTCATCTCATAAATATATTTTTGTAATTACACTAATATTAAAAACAAGTGATACTAATTCAAAATGTAATATAAGTTATATATACTCATTATTAATATGATATTTCTTACTCGGATTATTTTTATGATACTACCAATATGGTCCGATCCTTACGGATTTTTTCTAAACTTGTCCAAACTGGATATATTCATCTTGACAAATAGTTCTTATATTGATGTTCCAGTCTTTCAGTAATGGATTTATGCGTGGACGCACACTATCCATAGACCTCCTAATACACTAGAAAGAAAGAAAATAAAATAAGATTTTAAAATTTAATCAAAATATCAAATAGATTTTAATTTGATTCAATTTTATTGAAGAAAATAATTATAATAATAATAATAATAATATATTTTTAATATTTATTTTCTTTTAATAAATTAATAGTATTGAAGAATGAATGTTAATGAAGTCTTAAAATAAATTAATAGTATATTGTTGAATTTGAACATGTAATTTTTTAGATAGCATCATTGTATAGATATGTTGTTTTAATAATAATTTTTATCATGAAGAAAAATTTTGATATTCACATATTTTATTTTGACTTGTATCCAAAGATATATATATATATATATATTAACTATTATATGCTTAACTTATTTTAATTTTTTATAATAAGCGTATTGCATGTGGTTATGTCCAGTTCTGTCTTTAATGGATCATGAGTTTAAATAGTTAGGGTAAAAGAATTTGTAGTCTAAATGAGTATTAATTTTAGTGTACATATGAATGAATGTGGTAGAGGTGAAAATGTTTAGATGGATGAATGGACAAACAAGGTTGGACAAATTCTTTTTAAAAAAAAAAAAAAGTTTAAAAATTGAGCATATTGGACAAAAAGTCAAGATGGCGTAGGTTGGTGATAAATGTTAGGAAAAACCCCTGATTGCAAGAATATATTATGCTAACCTAATGCGGAAACAGGCAGCAAATATAATACCCAGCAGTAATGGATAATAATAAATCTACAGAAAGAGTAGACACACAGATTTATGTGGTTCCCCAAATTGCGGGTACGTCCACGGAGGCACCGATAATATTATTGAGATGGAAGAGTACACACTCACTTACCCAATACTCAATAATGAATAACCCACACTCTCAATAATCACTCAAGTGTTTCCCCTCACAAGTGTTTCGCTCTCTCACGATCCCTCACTTGTTGAACTCTTGAAACCAATACTTGAATCTACTCCTGAAGAGATGTGATTTTCTCTGCCTCAAAATCTGTCACCACACAAAACCTGGTAACCCATCTTAAGTTTATATAGCACCAACTTAAGGTAAAACCTAATGGGCCTAAATATTACAAAGCCCATAACCATGGTCCCCACATGACCGGGAACCATCCTAACAAATCTCCCCCTTCCCGATTATGTGGGGGGATACGCCAACCCGGCGATCTCCTTGCAGACTTCAAGCTTCTCTCTTGGCAGTGTCTTCGTGAGCATGTCGGACCCATTAAGATCAGTATGAATTTTTTCAAGCTCTATCTCATTGTCATTTATGACATCCACAATCCAATGATATCTCACATCAATGTGTTTAGACCTGAAGTGAAGCGAAGAATTTTTTGTAAGGTGGATTGCACTCTGACTATCACAAAACAACTGGTAGTTGTCTTGGCTCAATCCCAATTCAATTAAGAACTTCTTCATCCATATCAACTCCTTACATGCTTCTCTGACTGCAATAAACTCAGCTTCAGTTGTAGACAATGCAACACATTTTTGTAACCTTGATTGCCAACAGGCAGCTCCCCCTGAAAAAATAATCATGTAGCCTGAAGTAGATTTTCATGAATCAATATCATCTGTCATATCTGTATCAGTGTATCCAGACAACACCGGTTTGTCACCTCCAAAACATAAGCATACTTTTGAAGTCCCCCGCAGATATCTAAGAATCCACTTAACTGCCTCCCAATGTTTCTTTGCAGGCTTTGAAAGAAACCTACTCACTACTCCAACTGCATGAGAAATATCCGGCCATGTACACACCATGGCATACATCAAACTTCCAACTGCTGAGGCATAAGGTACTCGTTCCATCTCTTGTTCTTCTTCGTAAGTAGAAGGGCTATGCTTGGAACTCAACATAAAGTGATTAGCAAGGGGACAACTAACCGTTTTAGCATAATTAATATTAAACCTTTGAAGTACCTTCTCAATGTACCTCTCTTGTGACATCCACAAATTCTTGGTACTTTGACACCTTATAACTCTTACCCCAAGGATCTGCTTAGCCGGCCCCAAATCCTTCATAGCAAAAGATAAACTCAGCAAGTTTTTTAGATTGTTAATCCTAGAGATATTCTGACCAACAATAAGGATGTCATCAACATAGAGCAATAATATCACAAAATCATCATCAGAGAATTTTTGAAAGAACATACAATGGTCTAAATTAGTTTTCTTGTACCCGTGACTCGCAATCACCGACTCAAACTTTTTATACCATTATCTAGGTGCCTGTTTGAATCCGTAAAGGCTTTTCTTCAACTTGCACACAAAACTTTCCTTTCCCTTAACAACAAAACCCTCTGGCTGCTCCATATAAATCTCTTCTTCTAAGTCACCATGAAGAAAAGTTGTCTTCACATCCATTTATTCCATCTCTAGATCAAGGCTAGCTGTCAAACCAAATACAATCCGAATAGATGACATCTTAACAAGTGGGGAGAAAATTTCATCAAAATCTATACCTTTTATCTGGTTAAAACCCTTTACAATCAGCCTAACTTTGTACCTGGGTTGTTTACTGAACTCATCATGCTTCAATTTGTAAACCCATTTATTCTTCAAAGGTCTCATACCTTCAGGTAACCTCACTAGCTCATATGTATGATTTTGATATAAGGACTCCATCTTATCCTCCATTGCAATGAGCCACTCCTTTTTATGCTCATCATCCATAGCTTCAGCATAACACTTGGGTTCACCCCTATCAGCCAACAACACATAATCACTGGGAGAATATCGAGTAGAGGGACGTCGATCTCTAGCAGATCTCCTAGGTTGAACATCATGAAAATCATCAGGAACTGATAATTGTTCACTCGATTCAGCATCTTCATTAAAGTGTGAGGAATCTCCTGTCTCAGATACAGTCTCTCAATCTTCAACCTGCACAGGCTGTTCAATGGAAATATTAGGAGTTAAATCAATCGAACTCTCATTCCTCTTTGATTCTAAATCTTCAAACTTCTCAAAGTCGTGAATGATTTGGTCTTCCATGAACACCACATTTCTACTTCTCACCAGTTTCCTTGCAGCCGGATTATAAAATCTATATCCGAACTCATCTTGATCATAACCAACAAAAACGCACTGTCGGATTTTCATATCAAGTTTAGATCTTTCATCTTTAGGAACATGCACAAAAGCCTTACACCCGAAGACTCTTAAGTGATCATAGGTCACATTTTTACCTATCCAAACTTTCTCAAGTACATCAAACTTTAATGGAACACAAGGTGTGAGGTTTAGAACATGTACCGCAGTACCAAAAGCTTCACCCCAAAATGACATTGGCAGTTGAGAATGAGATAATAAACATCTCATCCTTTCAGTTATTGTTCTATTCATCCTCTCCGCTAAACCATTCAACTGAGGGGTTTTACGAGTTGTCTTTTGATGACGTATACCCTGCTGTCTATAATACTCATCAAAAGGACCTGTATATTCTCCCCCATTATCTGTTCTGATGCACTTCAATTTCTTCCTCGTTTGTCTTTCAACCAGTGCTTGAAATTGCTTGAATACATCCAGAACTTGATCTTTAGTCTTCAGGGTATAAACCCAAGTCTTCCTATATTCAAAAGGACCTCTATTCATACTTCTTCCACTCTTTTCTGTAATAAGGACTTCTGAAGTAGATGTTGAGCCTTGAGTCTTTCTTCTCATCTCCTCATTCAGAATATTACTCTTTACCATATCCATGGTTATTGTACCATTCTGTGCAGAATTTGATAAAGACATTCTGAAGGTCTCCCATAAATCTGGAAGTGTTCCAAGTAACCATAGAGCTTGCACCGCATCGTCAAACTTAATAACCATCCCTGGCAATTAGTTTATGATACCCTAATAGGTATTCAAGTGATCTGTTAATGGAGCACTATCATCATATCGTAGATGCATATAACTCCTCAAGCTTTGTCCACAGGGTTCTAGTGTGAGTCTCACCACTCACATGATTCAAAATATTATCACTAATCCACTGCCTAATAAACCTACATACTTGCCTATGTAGCAAATTCCACTCAGCATCTGTCTTATCTTCAGGTTTCTCTAAGGCAAACACAGGTAGGTGAAAATCCTTCACATACAAGAGATCTTCCATCGTACCCTTCCAAAAGTGATAATTAGAACCAGACAAAGTAATAATTCTACTCAAGTTTAGATTATTATCCATACTCATCTTTGCAATCTGACAACCTAAGCTCTGATACCACTTTGTTAGGAAAAACCCCTGATTGCAAGAATATATTATGCTAACCTAATGCGGAAACAGACAACAAATATAATACCCAGCAGTAATGGATAATAATAAACCTACAGAAAAAGTAGACACACAGATTTACATGGTTTCCCAAATTGCGGGTACGTCCACGGAGGCGCCGATAATATTATTGAGATGGAAGAGTACACACTCACTTACCCAACACTCAATAATGAATAACCCACACTCTCAATAATCACTCAAGCGTTTCCCCTCACAAGTGTTTCGCTCTCTCACGATCTCCCTCAATACTTTGAATCTACTCCTGAAGAGAATCCTGCCTCAAAGCCTCAAAATCTGTCACCACACAAAACCTGGTAACCCATTTTAAGTTTATATAGCACCAACTTAAAGTAAAACCTAATTGGCCTAAATATTACAAAGCCCATAACCATGTTCCCCCACATGACTGGAACCATCCTAACAATAAAGTGGAAGAACGTAGACTCCGGATGGTTTAGGCATGTGTTAATGAGACCTCCTCATGCAGTAGACTATATATATAAAAATTTGCTGGTCGATGGCGCCAAAAAGAGTCAAGGAAGTCGTAAGTCTACTTGGAATGAGATAGTTGTTAGATATTTTCGAGTCCTAAATATTAAAGTCGATTTGATGTATAAAAAACTCGAGTAGAAACATAAAATCCAGATCATTGAAAGTTTCTAAACTTGTAGTGATTTTTTTTTTCTGTTTATTAACATTCATTATTAGAGGATCCATAAAGTCTAACCCCAGTTGGGTTAGATTTAATATTTTGTTGATGTTAATATTAATGATTCATATAAAATATGGGTGAATCTAAACTTTCTATAAGCATAAAATCCATTGTCACAGCACTAAATTTTTATGTAAAAAATATCATATTTATTATTATTATTATTTTAGAATAAAAATGACATATGTACATCACACGGAGTTATATACTAATTATATAATTATAATATTATATTTATATAAAATGATATATAATTTTATTGTATTATAATTAAATATTTTATTAATAAAAAATTCAAAATGATATATAAGTTTTAACCCTCTAGAACCGCCTAAGCTGCCGCCTTAACTGTTTTAAGCTCCACCTAATTGGTTGAACTACTAAAACTGTCTTTGATCTCCATGGTTACATTCCACCTAGAGCTTATACCACTTCAGAAGTCGGGAGCACTTAGATTTGTCAATGGAAACTTAAATTTTCATATACTTTCTCATGATACATTTAGATGGTGAACATAAACTACTTTACATGAAAACTAATACTTGCTGAACTGTTATCTTGGTCCTGACAACACAGAAGGCAACAAAGGAGTAGTACTAGAATTCACATTTACATTCTGTTTATACCGACTCACTCTTGATAACACTGGACTGGAGAAGTTATAGTCAAGTTCCTGGTCAATCTCAGCAACACCTTCCAACACTTTGATCACCATTGACATTGAAGGCCTTTTAACAAAATCACCTTGCAAACACCAAGCTGCAACTTTCATCATATTCACCACTTCTTCTCTACTATTCACCTGCATATCCTCACTGCATTTATCAATCAACTCCTCCAACAGCTCCTCTTCTGCCTTTGTCTTAAAAACCTTCAACAAATGCATGTCTTCTTCAGGTTGAGAGTGATCAATGTTTTTTCTCC
This sequence comes from Cardiospermum halicacabum, assembly GCA_031304145.1. Taxonomy (NCBI): domain Eukaryota; kingdom Viridiplantae; phylum Streptophyta; class Magnoliopsida; order Sapindales; family Sapindaceae; genus Cardiospermum; species Cardiospermum halicacabum. The sequence continues at coordinate 12,037,619 of CM062396.1, read as the reverse complement.
CACACAACATCTCCAAAATCACTACTCCAAAGCTGTATATATCAACCTTTTCTGTTATTATAGAGCTAAGCCATTCAGGTGCTAAGTACCCTGGTGTGCCTCTCATTGTTGTCATTATTTGACTCTTGTCTCTATCAATCAGTTTTGATAGTCCGAAATCTGACACTTTCGCATTGAAGTTTTCGTCTAAGAGAATGTTCTGAGGCTTGATGTCTAGGTGGATGATCTTCTGTCTGCAATCTTCGTGAAGGTAGTTTAGTCCTTTCGCTATGTCAAGAATGATTTTCTTTCTCTGCTGCCAATGTAATACAAATCCATCAAGTGAATGGAATATCCATTTGTCTAATGATCCATTAGACATGTACTCATAGACTAAAAGTCTATGCGATTTCTCTGCACAGAAGCCTATTAGTCTAACTAAATTCACATGGTGTATGCTTCCAATGGTTTCAACTTCTGCTAAGAATGATCTCTTGATATGGCCTAATCCATCTAGACACTTCACTGCAACTTCTGTTCCATCTGTTAATACCCCTTTAAATACGGAACCAAATCCTCCCTCACCTAGTTTTTCCTTAAAGCTCTCTGTGATCACTTTCAGCTCCTGATATGTAAACCTTGTAGGAAGTCCTGGTAGTTGATGTAGATAATCTTCCTCATCATCATCTTTTTCATTACTTCTCTTTCTCTTCCAAATAAAGAACACTAACATCGCAACTAAACACAAACCAAAGATGGAAGATCCAATGCCTATAGCCACTTTTGTTGTCATGTTTGTTTGTTTTTTATTATTTTCACTTCGACTCGCAGTTGAAGGCTTTTGCACCTTCAAATACACACTACCATTGAAATGATCTCTCGACATAACATCTCTTGAAGTAATTCTCCTTAAAGAAAAGATCTCAGAAGGCAAATAGCACAATCCAGCACTAGAGTTCCCACCATAGTAACGAAACACAACAGCTTTACATGAACAATTACCTAAACAAGCTTGTTTACATTTCTCAGCATCAGAACCATCAATATCCACTCTAAAGCTAAAGTAATTAGTATCATTTACCTCAAGAAAAGTATGGTCCTTTGAAGCTTCACACGACAAAGGAGTAGTTTCCGCGCAACCAAGAGCAGATTGCTTAGCATTTATCTGCTCAAAGTACCCCCCAATTGTAGGACAATTACACTGTCCTCCAGAACAGACACCATAGCTACCACACACCACAGGCGAATCACATACACCCATATAATCACTAAAAACATCCGCAACTTCTTTCCAATCCGGATTCACCCATTCATACACTCTCAATCTTCCATCAGTATCCAATCTCATATACTGTGATAATGACGCATTAGGCAGACTCATAACTGTATCTGGCGGACTAGGTTCAGAAGACAGTATATAAAAAGACAAGCTTCCATTAACAAATCTAACATAACTAGGCTCCTTTCCTGTTCTGTTTCCTCCAGTTATAATATTTTCATAATAAGACTGTGGTGGATTGGATTCAATATAAGCAAAAAGACCTTCATTAGTCACAGAAACCGAAAACAAACCTCCCCATGTCCAATTCAAACTCGAAGCCCTAGCGGAAAGTTGTTGTCCAATCTCCAATTTCTGTCCTAAAACCAATGTATCAACAGGGTAATCAAAAGAATCCCAAACCGTCCTGTTTTTATCATCATAAAGCACAAGGTTTCCATGATCAGTCAAATTGATTCCCACCACAGATTTGCCAGATGTATTAGTAGACCAAGCTGTGGAACCATCACTATCTTTCAGGATCAAGTCACCATCTGATGTAAACTCTAGAGTTGCATTGAGTTTGACCGGTTTTTGACCATTGGCCGACCAGACAACTTGTGGGGATCCGACAAGTGTGATCATGGAAGCACTGTTTGTCTGAACAATGTAGATTGCGAAGAGGTAGGTTTGGCAGTTTCCGTTGCAGAAGAAACCGCAAGCGTATGTTGGTCCGAATTTGCCTTTGAGGAGAATGGCTCGGACCGTTGTGCCGTCGTTGAAGTTTATTGAGTGTGGGGCTGTTATTGTGTTGGTCCATTTTGTTGAGAGGTTTGCTGTTGGGTAGTCGTATTGTTGGGTTGTGATACGACAACAGAAGCTGAGTGTGAGAATTGTGATGAGAAGTGAGAGGTTCATTGGTTGGAAGTGTTGGATGTGGTGAGATTACGAGGAAGAAGAAGAAGATGAAGATGAGAGCTTGTTTGATGAGTTGTTTTGGAAAGTCAATGACAGAACTCTTTGTTTTATTTGACCAAGTGTTTGATATATTAAATCCATGGTAGGTAACAGGTGATCTTGTATGTACAGTAGCAGAGGCAACCATATTTGACTGAATTGTGAACAGGAACACACAGGGCTCCACACGTTTACAAGTAGATAATTGGTTAAATGAAGAAATGTCGAAGTCTTTGCATTGTTGAAATCGACGTGCACGCTAAAATATTATTTGAAACTCAGCTTGACATAGATATATAATGAATAGCTTGCTTTCCTTATAAAATAATATGTTAGGTTTGGAAAATGAGTTGTTAAGCCCAATTGGAGTTGAAGGGTGCATGTTAAATGTTCTAAATGACCACAATGATTTTCTGAAGACACCCATTTGTCTAAAATACACATCTTGGAGACCGAGACATTTGAAAATTAAACCCAACTGACAAAGGTCTATCAATCCATTCTAAAAAAATATATTTTGTCCACTTAAAAAATAAATTTTGCTTCGATTTCATAGCAAGCTACTATGTTTATGACCAACTTCAATTGTGCATTTTTCCGTCTCATTTTAGAGTTCCAAAGCTCCAAGTTCATCCCATCCGGTCGTCTCCCACTTTAGTTAAAGGTTTTTAAAGATAATTTAAAAATACCATAAAGTGTATCGAAATTTTTTAAAAAATAAAAATAAAAATAATTTGTATATTTTGAAAATTATATTTTAGCATAGGTATTTTAAAATCCTTCAAATTTTTAAAAGAAAATTTCAGATTTGGGTGAAATTTCAATAGACGAGTTTAATTATGGTGGTTGTTGGGAGTTCTATTAGTTTTTTTTTTTTTTTTCTGAATTAAATGTGTGTTATTCGCCCGAATCCGAATTTTGTATTTACAGCAGAAAAATTCAATTTAAACTTTTTTAGTCAAATAAAATTGAGATATTTCGCCCCTATCCGAATAAAATGTAAAATTCAAATATGAATGTTTAAAACGGGATAAAACTATAAGACATAGTTGGGTTTTACTTTATTATTTTTTCTATTCTCTTTTTTCCCCGACGCACGACAAAAAGACAAAAATCTCTCTTCATCGTTTCTCCCTTCGTTGCTACGACTAAAGGAATACCAATTACCCCAATTTTAAATTTCATCAAAACTCCGATCCGATCAATCATCTGGCCTCTACTCGAAGAATTGAAGTAACAACAGACTAACTAACAACGTATAAACACAACCTCTATAAGTAAGTTTTCTTAAAGATAATTTGTAATATATCTAGATTTACTAAATTTCTTATATTTATTGCTAATATGGTGAACTAATGATGACATTAATGTGTTCATGTTGTATGAATTTTTTCTTCGATCTTTTTCTTTTCTTTTCTGTCTCCCTTACCGACTTTTAATTATAGGAGATATTGATGATGTTAATTGAAAATCGATTAGAAATTTGTAATATTTTTAAAATTTTATTATATGAATTAGAGTTCATTTTTTATATTTTTTTATTTTTGTCCCTGTCTGTCATATAGTAGTTTTTTTTGTGCATTTGTAAAGATATTCTTGGAATGAAACTACTTATAATACTTGATATTTGATAGTTGAGTTGGAAATTTTTATATATGTGATATTTGTGTTCTACTTTTGAGTTGAAGTATTGTAGGTCATTAGTGGATTTTAAGTAACAATGGCGAGAAAGAGAGATCCTTTTTGGGAGCATGCAGTGATGTTGCACAATAAATTTTGATACAACTTTTGTAAAAAAAAAGTGTACCCCGAAGGTATAATGAGGTTAAAGTTTCATGTTGGTCGCATGAAAGGAAATTATATATAGATTTATGAACACGTGTTAGATAATGTTCAAGTTGATGCATTTCTTGTAATGGAGAATAGTGCAAAACGTCTTAGAAGTGATGATCATAACACTACTTCTAAAGCCGATTCATTTGTTGCCATGTCTTCTTTGAATGGTAAAAGTATGGTTCAAACTACAATACCTAATGTAATTAAGAAGATGGACCAAAATGATGTTGATAATTTGCTTGCAAAATTTTTTGTGTTGAATAATATATCATTCAATGTAGCTCAATCACTATCATTTTATGAACATTATGAAAGCTATTGCTGAGTTTAATCCTAAGTATAGATTGGCAAGTTTTTTTACTATGAAAATAAAACTAATTCCTCAAACCAAGAAACAAGTTGGTGAATATGTTAGTAATGTCAAGGAAACAATGGAAAAAACTGGTTGTACTATAATGTCAGATACTTGGACTACTATGAAGCAACGTTGTTTCATTAATTTTTATTACTCAATCTCCTTGTGGTTCCCTTTTTTTTACAATCTATTGAGATCTCGAAGTATAAGAAAACTAGTACATTTCTTATGGATTTAGTCTCTAATGTGATTAAGAAAGTAGGACCATATAATGCTATTCAGTTTTTGACTGATAATACTTCTAACTTTGATCTGCTAGTGATATGTTGATTGGAAATTACCTTACAATTTATAAGAATAGATGTGCTACCCATGGTATTCAATTGCTTCTTAAAGATATTTATAGTAGTGTTGAATGCGTGAAAAGTGTTGTTGATAACTAAGTCAATTCAAGTGTACTTGTATCGGCATCAGATTGTCAGTGAATTGATGAGAGAAGTAATAAATGATAAGGAATTAAAATGGCTTGTGCCACTACATTGTCTTCTAACTTTCTAGCTATACAATTCCTTATAGAAGTAGAAAATGGTTTAAGGGTGTTTGGGTTGTTTCTGAATGGAAAGACTTGCATTTTAGCAAGACTTTTGAAGGTATGCGTGTAACTAAATTGGTTTCGGACCCAAATTTTTGGGAGCAAGCAAGAATGTTATAGAATTGCTAGAACCTTTTGTTCAGATTCTACGTTTGGTTGATGGTGATGGATCTACCTCGAAGCAATGAAGATGGAAAAATAGCCGATTAAATATAAATGCTTATTGAATAATGAGAAGTATAGCCACATCAAGACCTTATTGAGTAAGAGGCGATATGCAAATATTATCCACCCCGTTCATGCTGCAACTGCATTCTCAATCCTGCTTTTAGGTTTAGTAGCTCTTTTATTAAGACTCGTGAGATGAGGTTAGGTATAGTTATATTGTAGACAAAATGGTTGAAAGTGAAGAAAAGGAAACTTTCTTGAAACAGGTGCAATTTTATTGTACTTTCCATGCGCCATTACTGACTCCTTCGGCAAAAATCCTACTAACTACTGGTCATCCTAATAAGTTTAATTGTTTAATGTTTGTTTACTTAAATTTGACAGATATTGTGTATTAACTTCTTTAATTTTCTTTTTGTAGGGTTTTGGTGGGATTATTGTGGTGTTATCTTTCCGGTTCTTCAAAAATATGCTATTTGTATTTTGAGCCAACCTTATAGTTCATCATCCTGTGAGCAGAATTTGAGTGCTTTTGAAGCGGCTCAAATAAAAAAGAGGAATCGGTTAACTCCAAAAATGTTTGTAGCTCTAGTTTATATAAGGATGAATTCAATGATGATTTAAATTTTCCAAAAAAAAAATTAGAGGAAGATATGAATATCATTAACTTGGAAAGTTTGAAAGGTTGATCTGACTTTGGAGAGGAAGTCGATCCTATTATTGAAGAAGTTTTTATTAATAGTGTGAACTCAGAGGTGGAGAATGAGGTTGACTCATTCATTACTTTAGATAATAGTACAATATTTTTTTGTCTTAAGCAAGTTTTTCTTACTCGTGTTGACAGTGATAATGATGGTGGTGGTGATATTGTTATTGGTGTCAAAGGAACACAAAATTTATTTGATTGTAATATCTTTCTAACAATGTTGCTATATTATTTTAATTCAAGTTCAATGTAGTGAAACGTCCAGAAAAGGAAAGGGTAGTGAGAATGTTAAAAGCAATAGATACCTGTAAGGGAAGATTGTGTTTCATGTCTTTGTATTGTTGGAAGAGTACATCAAAATTGTTCAGGTGAATGGCATGACAGAAAGATTATATTTTTATAAAATTATTAACCAGTACTAATGCGGTGCCTCTTGGAAGGTCTTTTGATTGACTTTATTAGGGCTAGTAAATAAGAATGTTTATTTTCTTGTTCATATATAGTGATTTAAACTTTTTTGATGTGTTATAGCAATTATTTGAAATATAATATAGAGCTGAAAAAATAGAATAATGTATTTTAAAATAGTAACATATAATATTATAATCAATCATAAATTTGATTAAAAAAGAGCTGGAAAAATAATAGGGATAGTTTCATTTAATTTTTTTTTAAAGTTTTAATTAAGTTAATGAGCCTCCAAAGTTTGAATTAAAATTTTAAACCAAGCAAACTTTAGATTTCACAAAATGAGCCTTTATAACTTTTTTGTCCCTCATCACATAAAAATAAAGGTTCGTCACAGAGGTTCTTTACACTATGTGAAGGACTTTTAATAACATGTGAAGGATGTGAAGGCTCATTTTTTGAAATCTAAAGTTTTGTTAGGTTTAAAAACTTAACTCAAACTTTGAAGGCTCATTAACTTAAATATATAGTTTGATTGGTTCATTTTTTATAATAATAATTACAATGTTTACTGTCTTCAGAAATACCTATTTGACTTCCCTCTACTTTGATTCATATTTCCTTGACCTCTAGTCTTACTTCTTCCATTCCTTTTTGTAATAAGGATTTCTGAAGTAGATGCTAATCCTTGAGCCTTTCTCCTCATCTCCTCATTCAGAATGTTACTCTTCATTGTATACATGGTTACTATACCATTCGGAGCAGAATTTGATAAAGACATCCTGAAAGTCTCCCATGAATCTAAAAGTGTACCAAGCAACCATAGAGTTTGTACCTCATCGTCAAACTTTAAACTCATTCCCGCCAATTAATTTATAATACCTTGATAGGTATTCATATGATCTGTCAATGGAGCACTATCATTATACTATAATTGCATCATCTGCTTATCACAAATAATTTATTATTTCCGATTTTCCTAGCATACATCTCTTCCAGCTTTGTCCAAAAAGTTCGAGCATGTGTTTCCCCACTCACATGGTTCAAAATATTATCACTAACCCATTGCCTAATAAACCCACACACTTGCCTATGTAGCAAAGTCCACTAAGCATTAGTCTTGTCATCAGGTTTTTCAATAGTAAAAACAGATAAGTGAAAATCCTTTACATACAAGAGATCTTCCATCTTCCCTTTCCAAACATGATAATTGGAACCATTCAAAGTAATCACTCTACTTAGATTCAAACTACTATCCATATTAATCTTTTCCAATCTAACAACCCAAGCTTTGATACCACTTTATTGAGAGAAGCACATACAATCAATCAAACAAGCAAGGGAAATCATTTCTCCCTAATATGAATATAATCTAATCAACCTAAGTAAAGCACACCATCAACCATGCTCACACAACAAAGCAACATAAATAACACAAATAACACAAGCCGATTTTTTACGTGGAAAACCTCCTCAATGTGAGAAGTAAAAACCACGGGACCGTAGTCCATTCTAAAACTCCATTGTGATTAAAGAAAGAGATTACACAATGTTTCAACATGAAATTGGGAACCGACAATAGCAGCAATCTTAATAACACCAAGATTAGGATCTAACAACAAGAGAAAGAACATAAACCAAACCAACACCCACATTCTGATGAATAACTCTCTCTACATAAGTCTCCAAATCTGATCTCCACCGTTCTGAGAAAACTTCAATATGTCCTTAACAACATATCCAAAATTCAGTTTGATTCAATGGCTAACAAAAGAGATAAGCCCCTTTGAATCTGACTGCTCAGTGTTGTGATGGGAATCCGATAGCCTTCACTTTCGGTTTGAGACTAGTTGAAATATATATATATATATATATATATATATATAAACAGAAGACTAGATAAAAATTCACATTAATATTTATCACATGTAGAATTTCATGTTAGAGATATCAAGTCATGTCATGTGCATGTGGTACACTCTTAGAGCACCTGCAATGCAGGTTTTTTTTTTTTTTAAATTTACTACGTGGAAAGCTACATATCTCGTTTTGCCAGATTGCAAAATAACCTGGTGAAGAGAGAATGGTTGATTTCTTCTGCCAGAAATCGTACCGTAAATTTCTTTCAATTTTGAGATGTGACTTTCCAAACGCGTTTACACATCACGAATGGTGAAAATGCTTAACGTGTTTATCACTTTCCTAAAGTGAGAAGGTTGTTTCTGATTCTGATAAAGAAAAAAATAATTAAATGATGGACTCACTTTTGTTTACTTATTTGTATTATTTATTTAAATAAAAATATATAAATATTATATGTATATAACCGTTGTATTTAAAACTATTGTAATATATTCATTATAAACTTTTATAATTAGTTATAATTTATTTTTATTTTTTATCTATAAAGAACTTTAACATTTCTTCAATTATATTCATATCATTCACACATTCTTCTTTTTTATCCTCATCTCAACCAAAATTTGAATTTTCATCAATTTGTCATTATAATTTTTCCTTCCATCTCTATATTATTTTCTTTATCATTATGAATCCAAACTCATCCAACTTTAATCATTTCATAATGTTCCACCAAATTATAAATTTTCTCAAGAATCACTCAACTCAAATTCTGAAGAATCTCCAAATCGACATCCTCAAAATATTCAAGTTCATCCACATCAGTACCAGGGTTATTTCCATCCAAATAATCCATATATGATTCATTCATACTACCCTTATCCACCCATACAAGTTCCAATGGAGGTGGTCATATATTTCTACCTTACCAAAACTAATATGTCTGCTCCGAGCTCAGCTAGTAGTAACTCTCAAAACTCCACGGATCGCTCTCCAAGCACTCTCATAAATGAAAGAGTCCAACACAAAGATGTAATCAATTAAGATGCTACCAAAAACGTCACTAACTTAGATGAAAGGAAGTCATATGCAAAACTCAAGAGAACTTAAATCTGATCTCCTACTAGTAGAGCTGGCAAAACGGGTTCACGAGTTGTGTTGACCCTGACACAAACATGAACCTGTTTAACTTGACACGGCACAAACACGACACGATTATTAAACGGATTATGAACTTCCAACATGAACACGACACAATTAGAAATGAGTTAACACTGACACAATATTATGACACGATTACTAAATGGGTTAATATCCAATCCGACACGGCAACATGAAATTGACACGTTAATCCGATTATTAAACAGGTTGACACGATTTTTTTTAATAAAAATTAATTTTATTTAATAAAAATCATAAATAAAATTTTAAATTTTAAAATTACATATATATCCTCAATAAACGGGTCAACCCGTGACACGATTATGCCAATACGAACACGACACAATTATTAAACGGTTCGACACGTTTACTGACACGACTATACTCAACCCTAACCCTTAATAATCGGTTTCGTTTCGTGTCAATCTGTCGTGTCATGACCGATATTGCCACCCCTACCTGCTGATTAGAGGTTAGTAAATATGTTATCATTGGCACTGATCAAACTAATGCAAAATTATGGGATCGAATTGACGCATTGTATAATCAAAATGATAAGAGCAGAAAATATAGAGACGGTTTGAAAGAGAAATCACATTGGAATAGATATCCAAAAAAAAATCAAAACTTCAGCGCCAAATATAATCGAAAAATGCAGCATCACTTTAACAGAACTAACAAAAATAATGCACTCAGAGAGGCCTACCTCCTTTATGAATCGTCAAATAATGGATCTTCATTCCAACATGTTAATGAGTGGAGAATTTTAAGGTATGAACTTAAGTGGTTAAGTGTGTAGGGAACTAAAGATGACAATAGCGTTGTATCAGCTAAACGAGCAAAGGTTAGTGAATCTGGTGCTTATATATCTTCTTAAACTTCTAACTTGCCTGGTATCAACTTAGAGGAGCTTCAAGAACCAAAATGTCTAATGGGTAACAAGACAGTTAAAAGAAAGGGAAAACAAAATGCAACAACTTCAGATCAAAATATTGAAAAGAAAAAAAAAAACTCTATGATATGATATCAAGCACACATGGTGAAGGATGAATTTTTTGCATAAGGTGATCAAAATAATATCTCAAAAAGAAGAATCAGAAGAGAGGAAGATGCATATGATGATGGAGAAACTGGAACTCAAGAAAAAGAAAATCCAAGATGAAAAGGAAAAGATCGATCGAATGATTGAACTTGAGAACAAGAAGGCGGTAGAGCTTGATATGCAGTTTCTGAAATTAGACATATCTCTCTTACCTCCTGAAGAACAAGAAATGGAGGCAAAGAAGAAAAGTGCAATAATGCGCAAGTTGTTCTCTTAGGTCCATTATTGACAGCTAGTAATTGTAAAATTAGGAATTTTAATTTATGACTCTAGTGCAATTTTATATTGTAATTTCATTTAAGACTATAATGTACTGTTAACTTGTAATGTATTTTTTTAATTTGTAATGTCATGTTTAGATTAATTGTAATTTTATATTACAATATATTAATAAAATATATTCCCATTTCAAGGCCTTATGATTAAAATTGAACTTGACACATAATAGTTGCATTTAGTATTAAAATCTATGATTCCTTTTAACCACAAATTTTAAATTATAGTCATGTGATTCTAACACATTATAAATACATTCACAATTCAACTCGTGACACTTTTTTTAAGTTAGAGACATGTAAATCTAACATATAATAATTATATAAACTGTTCAACCCGTGACACCATTTTTTAAAGTTAGAGACATGTAAATCTAACATATAATAATTATATAAACTGTTCAACCCGTGACACCATTTTTTAAAGTTAGAGACATGTGAATCTGACATTTAATAATTACATAAACTGTTCAACCTGTGACACCTTTTTTTTTTTTTTAAGTTAGAATGTGTGAATCTGACATATAATAATTAAATAAACTGTTCAACCATTGACACCTTTTTTAAGTTAAAGACGTGTGAATCTGACATATAATAATTACATAAATTGTTAAACTCGTGACACATTCCAATAAATAACTTGCATGAGTTGAGGATTACTTCAACACAAACATTTCACTCTAGTTTTTTTTTTCATTGTCATAATTTTAAGAGATAGTGTATTCAAGCCCGTCTTCTTCTTCTAGTGAGTCATATAATGATTTGCTTACTGCAATAGTAGTTGATGAGTTACTCGACAACATAGATGAACAAATGTTATTGCTTCTCGAGGAGTGGGAATCTTCAATGACAACTTATGAAAATCCTGAGTCATCTTCTCGTGCTTCTAGGAAACAAGTTATGATTAAGAGAAATCGTGAGGAAGAGCATATTAGACTATACAATGACTACTTTGCACATATACCTGTGTTTCCTGCCGATCTTTTTCATCAAAGATATTGAATGCGATAATATTTTTCTTCCTTTACATTGTTGGAGCTTTAGAAAGTCATTACCCATTTTTCACCCAAAGGACAGATGCTTTGGGTAAGCATGGGTTATCACCCCTTCAAAAGTGTAATGCAGTCGTCCGAATATTAGCTTATGGAAAGCCTATGATTCCGTGGATGAATATGTTCGTATAGGCGCAACAACTGCAAGGGAATGCTTAATGAATTTTGTATGAGGTGTCAACAACCTTTTTGGTGATGTATATTTGAGAAGACCAAATGTTCAAGATGTTCAACGCCTTCTTTTTATAGCGGAACAATGTGGCTTTCCACGTATGTTGGGAGTATTGATTGCATGCATTGGGATTGGAAGAATTGCCTGAAAGCATAAAAAGACCAATTTCAGAATGGACAGAATAAATATCCGACCATCATATTGGAAGTTGTAGCTTCATATGATACATGGATATGACATATGTTTTTCGGTGTTTCTGGATCAAATAACAATATTATTGTGTTAGAACAATCCTCTATTTTAATGAAATTTTGGAAGGTAGGTCCACACTAGTGAATTTTACATTGGGTGGAAACACATATAGTATGGGATACTACCTTACAGATGATATTTATCTAGAATTAGCTATTTTTGTCAAGTCTATGACACTGCCTTAAGATCCAAAATTTGCAAATTTTGCAAAACATTAGGAGTCTGTTAGGAAGGATGTTGAGCGAGCATTTGAAATTCTTCAAGCACGTTTCAGAATCATCAAACAACCTGCACGTTTATGGAGCAAAAAACCCATTGGCAAATTTATGAAATGTTGCATCATACTACATAACATTATAGCGGAGGATGAACGAGATCATTACTCAAATAATTTAGAGCTAGGATATTACCATCAAGAGAGCATAAGACATTTAGCACCACCACGCCTTCGACCATCTATCGTTTCATTCGACTGTTATATTGAAAATAACAATCAAATTCATGATAGTGTCACTCATCGCATGTTAAAAATGGATTTTATTGAACATTTGTCACAACATTTTCTACCAAGTTTGAACAAGGAGTGAATTAAATATTTTTAATATATTGTTTTGATATGCATTCATATTTTTTTATTTTTAATTATTATATTTAATATTTTATTGTAAAATATTATTTTTTTTATATTATTTATTTATTATTTTTATATTTATCATAATCAAATATTTAAATTATTTATTTACCAATAATTAAATTTATCTATCATAATTAAAATTTATAAAAATAAAAATAAATAACAAAAATAATAAATAATAATAAATACGTGGGACTTAGAAAAACACTCAAATAAGGGGAGCACCGAAACTATCGCTTTTTTATAAATTTTAAAATTTTTTTTTTTTTTTTGTTTTTCTAATTAAGTGAGGGGAAAAAATCCATCAAAAACATTCCCACTGTACATGGTCTTAGGTAGAATGATAACAGTAAAAATCAAATTGAGGCAATGAAATGATAGTAAAATATGGAAACTAAACGAGATCAATTTTTAATACTACAAATTTATCCTTTTTTAATACTACAAAATTATCAATTTTTTCCTTTTTTATTTTTATTATAAAATGCACAATAAACGAGATCGATCTGCATTCAAAAATCAGATCGATCCTCCTATTCCTATATCTATATTGTCACCCAAGCCTATCGTCTTCGATAACACAATCCAGTCTAAATGTACACATCGTGGAAGATTGACAATATGGTCCGTCGAATCCGGTGGTGAAATTGATCAAAAAGATCAGACGGCCACGAACAAACATGCAATTTCAACGATGACATGATTTCATCAGATCCCAAAAGATATAAAGCAAACAAAAAGAAACTATCATTTCCTTTTTTTCTCAATCACCATAAAGCTCTCCTAACTTATTGACTATGAACACTTTTCTTCTCTCCTTTTACCCCTAGAATAGTTAAAATCATAATATAAAAGTAAATCATAATAAAATATGATTGCTGTTGCCTTTCAATTCATATATCATTATCAAACCGCGTTGCCAAAAGCATGCAAATCGATACCAAATTCTAAATTTTATTAATTTATTGTTTAAAGATATATATATATATATATAATATTCTCATTTAACATTTTAAAATAAATTAACAGATTATAAAAATTTTATATTAGGTTAAATAATATATATTTAGATCTTTAAAGTTAGTATATTATTTTATGTAAAATTTCAAAGTTTTATTTGATTTTTTAAAAATATTTTAATTAAATTATTAATATATATATATATATTTACAGAAATTTAGTAAGAATCAAGTTGAAGAACCTAATTAAAATTTTGAAAAGTTTGATGATTCTAAATAAAGTTATATTAACTTCAAGGACTTATATGTATTATCTCTATGTAAATTTTGATAAGTTGAAATTTTAGAAAGAGTTAATTGCACTTGTATCCCCTCAACGATGTAAATTATACACAAATGAACATTTTGATATTAGTAAACACTCCTACCTCTTACCTAATAATAAAACCTTATTTAATTGATAAATTTATCAATATAATCATGAAATTTGTAATTCTGAATACATTGAAATGTTTATGTGATTATATATTAATATCAATATGTTCATATATATATATATAATTTGTCACATTAAAAGATTATAATTGCAATTAATTCTTTTAAAAAAATAATAAAAATAACTCATATATTCATCCTTCAAAATTTAACAAAAATTTCATACTATTTCACCTATATTTGATAGGTATTCAGAAACCCTATAAAAGTTTTTAAAAATTTTATGAAATCTAAAATAAATAAATAAATAAATAAATAAATGATAAAGCTACAAAAATGAGAGTTTTTAAAAATTTTATTAAATCTAAAATAAATAAATCAATAAATAAATGATAAAGCTACAAAAATGAGAGCTATATACGTTATTTTGGTTATTTTTTTAATTTTAATTTTAAAAACTATAAATTTAAAATAATTTTTATAATTCATAATTTAAATGTACCCTTATATATATATATAATTATTTAATCATAAAAACTCATTTCACCATAAATGTTTTTTTTTTTAAATACTTTATTCCATCTATTTCCCATGTTCTTACAATACCAAAAACAATGTTAAAATTTGTGTCACATCTTCAACAATATGAAGGCCCCATAACTATAATTCCTAAATGGAAATGAGATCCAAAGAAGACAACCTTAATTAATTTTACTATTCTTATCAAATTATGGTTTATTATTTTAAGATAAGATTATAGTTTGTTGTCACTTTAACTTACACATACAATAGAATTTGAGTATGTGTGTGTCCCATCAACTACTATATACACTAATCAAAGAAATAACTTTTGGATATAATTGCATCCACCTCAACAGTTTTAATTCAATGAATTTTAGTTACCTAAAAGCCTTAGTGTCATTATCAATTTCTTAAACTTGTGTCCCACTCTTAATTATTCTTTTTATTTTAGATAACTAACTATACTCTTTTCAATTCTAGTCACTCCTCAATTAATAGGAGTGTTTGTCACATATGTTGTTATTAGGGTTAATTTTTAAAAACTCATTTAGGTTTGAGGTCATTTTCTAATTTCCCCCTCTTTTAATTTATAGAGAATGCGTTAGAGTATATATTAAAATTTTGGTAGTTTTTTTTTTTAAAATAAAAGTAAATATAATTCGATTTTGAGTTGAAGGGAACGTAATTATGTATAAAATCAATCTCTAAAATATTGGTTCGGTTTAAAATCGAAAAAATTAGTTGCCAACAAATTAGTACTATAGATAAAAATTTAGTACTATAAAAATTCTTTTATATTTAATAAATAGTTGCCAACAAATTATTTTCTTTAAATTATTTTTTCAAACTCAGTATGATAAAAGAATATGAAAAATAAATGTTTTTAATATATATATATAGTAAATTAGTATGGATTTTATAAAATTAAAATCACTTAGAATTATATATATTTAAAAAAAATTTTCGAAAATGTCTGAAATTTTAATTTGAATTTATAGATTTATTAAAAGATATGTTTAAATTTATAAAAGTTTGATTTTTATCAAATGTGAACTATATTGAAATATATGGATGAATATAGTTTAAAATTTTTAAATTTAGCTTTATTTTAAATTCAGTTTTAAAATATAGTATAAAATAGATAAAAAAAAACTAATTTAATTTTTTAAAATAAAAATATTTATAATTTTTGACCAAACTTTTTGAAATTTCATTTCAAACAATTTTCTCATATATTTTAAAATTCCTTTTATCATAAAACATAGAGAGCAGACATGCCATGAAAATGGCATACAAAAATAAGAATAGAATGGCATACAAGTAATGTAGAGAGGGATGGGGAATCTAAGAGAATAATTAGAGGTCACGAGAAGAGAAAGGTGGAGTCACATGTAATGTATAAAGAAGAAGACAAGTTTGGTGGAGCCAAAAGCCAAACCTTCACATGATCTCTTATTAATCCACCATGCATGCACTGTATGTATTCCATTTCACAATCATTTATCATAAAATCAATATCATCTAAACGTGTTCTTTTTCTGTTTCTCTCTTTCGTTTTCAATCCTTCCAATTGTGTTATGCCTGTTTGATTATGACTTTTGATGGCCGTCTTTTCTCCTACTTTATCATATATTGCAAACACAACATTTATACGAAATATGTTATGAATGGAGAAGAATATGCTCCAGCTATGGGTCATTGTTATTGTTGGGTTCTACTGCTGGTATATATTTAAGGTAGCTAATTAACTGGTAATAATAACCCATCAACGAAATAACAGAACAAGATAGTAGAACGGCGAAAAAGTACAATGGGATCGTAAGATTTTTAATGCAGAAAATTGTTTGATAGGGAGGGAAAAGAGAAAAATCAGTCTGTCGGATTTAGTCTAGTAAATTCCTCCATTAATATAAATTAATAGATATATTAATCATTCTTTAGATTTACTAGAGATTTGAAAAAAAAAAAAAAAAAAAACTAATAAACACAACAATATTAATACAATATTATTATCATCTCAAAACACAACACCCCTTCTTACCTATTTTTCTTCATTTAAACTCTCTATATTGAATTACTCTCTAAATCTCTTACTCTCTTGTTCTTGTTCACGTGAGCACACACGCATAAAAATGACTTTTATATATATATATATATATATATATATATATTTCTATATTACAATCCTTTTTTACCTCTCACACCTTTTGACTACTCTAATACACCAACATAAAATACAAAAATTTATCCCATACCACTTAAGTGGGATACTAGTCTCACCATTAAAGTGAGACTCCACAGAAAATCTCCTCCTTATACTAAGTGGTGGGAATTTCCATACTAGCAACATCCCTCTGGGCGACGAGTTTTTCTTTCACCAAACTCTTCAGTCCAAGCCATTCTTACAAATATGAATCTTCTCTAATTCAAACAACTTTAGTCTAATGCTTATCGAATTTGAAATGCCCTGGTTGGTGCAAGAATGATAAGCAACATTCTTAGAAAGGTGGATGACACTTTCACTATCACAGTAAAGAATATACTTCTCTTAAAGATCCAATTATGATAAAAATTCATCATCAATGATAACTCCTTACCAGCTTCAAATGTTGCAATGTACTTTGCCTTAGTGGTGGATAAAGCAACACACTTCTGCAACCTTGAATACCACGACATTGCTCGCCTTACATATGTAATCAGATAACCTGAAGTAGACTTTGGGTGGTCACATCCCCTGACATTTTGAATATGTAAAGCCAATTAACTAAGGTTGTATTGCATCAAAATAAAGACAAACTTGTGAAGTACCTCTTAAATATTTGAAAATCTATTTAACAACTGTTTAACGCTCCTTTCCAGGATTGGACATGAATCGGCTAACAACCCCAACTACATGAGCTAGTCCAGCCTTGTATACACCATGACATATATTAAACTCCCCTTAGTAGATGCATATGACACTTTCTTCATTTCTTTTTCTTTCTCACTTATAGGACATTGTTTAGAACTTAACTTCATGTGACTTGGAAGTGGAGAACTAAGGGATTTGGCTTTGCCATGACGAAATCTTTTAAGTACATTCTCAATATCTCTCTCTTGTGATAGCCACAAATTTTTATTTTTCCTATCATGAGAGATGCTTATACCAAAGATCTATTTTGCATGACCAAGATCCTTCACTGAAAAATGATCTACTCAAGGCACTTTTCAAACTTGCAATCTTCTTGACGTTATGACCAACAATCAACATATCATCCGGATACAATAGAAGGATGAGGAAATCGCCCTCAGAATAATTCTTCAAAAACACACCGTGATCTGCTTGTATTTTGTGGAATTTATGCTCGATCATAACTGTCTCGAATTTATTGTACCACTATCAGGGTGCTTATTTTAACCTATACAAGCTCTTCTTCAAGTGACAAGCAATGATCTCTTTTCCTCTAACCTAAAAACTCTCAAATTGTTTCATATAATCTCATTCTCTAAATCTCCATGTAGGAATATTGTTTTTACATAAATTTGTTCCACTTCTAATCTACATTTGCAGCCAAACCAAAAACAACTCGGATAGAGGACATATTCAAAACTAGGGAAAAATCCCATCAAAATCAATCCCTTTTTCTGGTTGAAACTCTTCACAACCAGCCTTGTCTTGTATCTTGATTGTTGCTTATTCTCTTTCATCTTCAGTTTGAACACCCATTTATTCTTCAAATTTCTTTTGTCTTTAGGTAGTTTAGTGAGGTCAAATGTATAATTCTCATGGAGAGAATTCATTTCCTCTTGCATATCATTGTACAACTCTCTTTTATATTCATGAGACATAGCCTCTATAAAGCTCTTTGGCTCACCTCCATCAATCAACATCATATACTCATTTGTTGAGTATCTAATGGAAGGTTGTTTCTCTTTACTAGATCTTCTCGAATGAGGTTCTGGTTCTAACTTTGCAAGGATTTCTGTAATATATAGTGGTACATTATCATCATTATTTTCATCATTCAAATCTACATCAACAATTTCTTGATCACCTCCTTGGTTTTCACCATGATCTACACATAGGAACATAAATGGATTTGAGCTAGTATCTATACCAGTAGATGAGTTTGATCTCTCAGGTTGACAATCATCAATTGATTGATCTTAAAAATATATAACATCTCTACTCCAAAGAATTTTTCTATCAACTAGATCTCATAGCCTATACCTAAGAAAAATGCATTATTTTGTCTTGTTATCAAGCTTAACCCTTTCATCCTTAGGAATGTGAATGAAAGCTTTACACCTAAATACCTTCAAATACTTGTAAGACACATCTTTTCTAGTCCAAACACTGTAAAGAATGTCACTATTTAGTTTAACTAATGAAGACATACTTATCATGTGCACTACAGTCATCGCAACTTCATCCTAAAATGACTTCTTTATTTTTGCATGAGAGAGCATACAATGAACCATTTATTCAATTGTTCTATTCATTCTCTCTACAATAGTATTCAGCTGTGGAGTCTTTAGTATTGTCTTCTACAACTTGATATCATGAGTTTTTCAATATTCTTCAAATGGGCTTTCATACTCTCCGCTATTATCCTCTCGGACGCACTTGAGTTTTCTGCATGTTTCATACTCAACTGTAGCATAAAACTCCTAAAAGTAACTAAGACTTGATATTTGGTTTTCAATAAAAAGCAAACACTTTTATAGAATGGTCATTAATGGCTCGAATACCACTTTTGTCTGGTTCTACTACTTGTATATTAAGATAGTTTATCAACCAGTAATAATAATGAATCACCACAACAATCTGAGTAGTGAAAAAGTAAAATGAGATAACAAAAATTTTAACTTGGAAAACTCTTTGTTGAAAAGAGGAAAACCGCATGACGTAGTCTAGTAAACTCTCCACTAATGTGAATTAATGGGTACACCCATCCTTCTATCGATCCACTAAAAGTATAAAAATCACCAATAAACACAACAACCTTAGCTTCATAAAGGTAGTAATAAAACATCATCATCTCTAAAGATGGTAATAAATAAGATACAAGGGAGTAGAAAGAGCTAATCAAATTTGAAACACAAAAGCGAAGACCATTATGTTGTAACTTTTTGTGAAAATAATTGTGATTGAGATCTTTGGTAGTGCCCTCCAAATGAGTGATCATTGAAATCATCATGTCATCTTTAACTGAATAGGGCATTGGTGCTCAATTTGGGTTCAATGATGAAATGTTAGAGATTTTAGTATCATGTTTGTATGGTATAGAAATTCAATTGTTGAATTGATAGGGAGAATATTTGTAATTAGCATCCTGTCGGAATTTTCAACTTTTTAAATTCGGATTTTCAATTTTTAATTCTTATCTCATATTTTTAGAAGTTTGGATGAACCCATTTCAATACCAACCCATAATGGTATAAATAGAAATAATCTCATTGATATTTTATTTGTGGCTACAATATGTGGTCACCAATTAAAAATAAATTAAAAAAGTATGTAAAAACATATTAACAAACTTCCTCCATTTTATATATTTAAACTATTTGTACATATAATGACTCAATATAGAAAATCAGATACCTTAATCATCATGCAACAATAATCTAACATTATTCAAATTGGGTTGATTTGGAACTTTCCCACCAATATAAGGATGACAATTTTCGCCTTGACTCGCGGACCTGCACTGCCCCAAGGTGACCTGATCTGACCCGACATGTCCCATACGTGAAATGGGTCAGATACAGGCCGTCCTGTCCTGCCCCGCATATAAGGGAGGGCAAGTCCAAATTTGGTTGGTGCCCTGCCTCGCACTCGCCCTGCAGTGTTAATTAGTTTATTTATTTATTTATTATTTATTTTTCATCTTTAATTTTTTAAAATAATTTTAATTTACTATTAAGATTAGATATAATATAAATATCTAAACAAATTTAATTTTTGTAACAACAAAATAATATTAAAAATTAATTATTTTCATTAATATTGATAATATTTAAGTAATTTTATTAAATAAAAAATTAGTTAAATATCAAATAAATAATAAATTAATAATAATTATTAAATTATTTAATTTTCAAATTCAAATATCATTATAAATTTAAAAATAAAATTTTTTGACAAATTAGGAAGTAACATAAAAATGTAATATATATATATATATTAATTATAGAATAAAGCAAAGCAGGTCCCAAGCGGTAGGACAGATCACATACCTAAAAATTCTGCCCTGCATCACAGGACAAGGCGGATCAAACTGGTCTACAGGTAGGGCAGATCCAATTGACCTACCGTATGATGTAGTATAACCTTAATCACAATATAAATATATATAAAAAATTATTTTAAAATTTAAAAATATATAAAATATCTACCCATTTTATCATTACATAAATAACTATTTACAAACATACAAATATGTAATTCTTTAAAATAAATTTTAATCGCTATCATATAAATAACTATTTAATATATTCAATCTTAAACAAAGTGTCATCCAAAGAGGTCTCTAACTATCATTTGTCCTATATACACATAAAATAATGTAATTCTCATAATTTTGCGAATCTCTCCAATTCAAATTATGCTTAATTGTATAGGAGAAGATACATAAATAATAATAAAAAAAACAAACAAAAATAGACCAATTAACAAATTCAATTAAATAGAATCTTTGGACTGAAATATTAAATAATAGAATCTAATTTTATAAAATCAATAAAGGGGACACAAAAAGCTACAAAAATAGCAGTTTGAAGAAAAGGACAAAACAAAATAGCAGATAGACACGTGTACAGCAGACCAATACTGCGAAGCAGGTGATCGTAAGCTACGTTGAGGGTACTATTGTAATTTCCCCTCAAATTGCCCGACAGCTTGCGCGCGAATGTTTCCCATCTATATATATCTTTTTGTCATGAAATCGTAATTTTAAAAATAAATTAAATTGAAATTGTAAATATAAGGTTATTAATGGACTGACACCGATAAAATACATTGTAATTACTAAATGATATAGCTTTTTATAAATGATTTGTCTATTACTCATCCATCATCTTCGGCTCTTTGTCTCTTCTATGACTCTCTGAATAAAATTTATTATTAATTTTCGATTAAATTAAAATCAATGGAGAATATAATGGTGTAAATTTATTACGTTGAAATTAAATATTAGGTACCCAAATTTTGTTGAAATTAAGTAAAAGTATAAGTTAATAAAAGTGTCAAAATAATATTAAAATATTTTAAGGGAAAATTATATAAAATAATTATTATATTATTAAAATTAGTAATTAAAGTAGTGATTAAATAATAATATTAATATAAATTTGTAGAAAATAATTATAGTTATTTATTTTATCAATATTAAATATAATTTTTTAAAAAAACTAGAATATTAATTTAATATAAATTTAAAAATTTAAATAATAATTTAATATTCTATTTTAAAATTTTTGTAATATCAATTTAAATAGTAATTTTAAAAAATTATTTAAAATAAATTAATATTTAAATGTTAAATATTTTAATATTAGTTTTGAATATTTAGTTTTATAGGAATTTATTTAAATTATGAATAATAATTAAATTGCTAATATTGAATATAAATAAATTATAGTTATAATTTAATTATTTATTTTAAAAATATTTATAATGCAAGCATATTGGACTATTTTTAATTTAATGATAAATATTTATTTCAATAATATAAAATTGGAATCATTTATTATATTTATTCTTTTACTGTAGGAGTCTAAATCTTTAAATATATACATATTATAATATTATTATTTGAAATTAAAATGAGTGACATTATATTATTCAACCCATCTATTATCCAAAAATTTCAATAAAAAGAAAAACAGAGAAAAAAGAAGCGCACATGACTGAATCCAAAAATACAATATTTTAACAAAGGAGAACCTAACTACCCCTCTCTCTCTCTCTCTCTCTCTCACTCACACACACACACTCACTGTAATCACACTTTTTCTGTCTTTAAAGCAAATGTGAAATACTAGTACTAGATCTCTCTCTCTCTCTCTCGCTCCCATTTTCTTCATAGAGAAAAGCAAATGCAGCGTTGATTTCTTATGATCTAGCAAGCCACTTCACATTCTTCTACAAAGAGCGAGCTACAAAGAGCTTGCTATATTCCTGATTCGATTGTGGCGTGTGAGTGAGTTTAGTTGATTGGAAATACACACATAGCTTTATTTAAGTTCTCTTTTGTTGATTTGATCTTCTTTTATGTCAATAATGGACCATAGATAGTTCTTGTTGTTTATTCTTTACTTGGATCAATCGATTAAAGTACCTACCTCACTCTTCTTTTTTAGTTTTTTTATATATTTTACTCTGTCTTTGTTGCTTTTATGAGTCATAGCTTTGTTATTTATGTTATATATATACTGCTTGAATGAAGTTGTGCTGTAGTGGTGTGTGTTTTCTCCGCTGATGATCAAGTATGATTTTTAATTATTTTTTAATTTTATTTTTGGTTTGTGTTTTAAGTAATGTGAGATGGCTGCGATTGTGATTGAACAGATCTCGCGGTGGGGAGAGATGGCAGTGAAGGAGATTTTGTGTATATTCATTGTGTTATTGGGGTATATGTTAGTTGGAAAAGCAGAGATTTACTTGGTGACGATTGAAGGAGAGCCGATTATTAGTTATAGAGGTGGTGATAATGGTTTTGAAGCCACTGCTGTTGAATCGGATTCTGATGAGAAGATTGATACTAACAGGTAGTTTCTTTTTTCTCTCACCTGCAATCGTATTAGTTTTCGTGATTTTTCTGGTTGCTTCAAGTTTTGCTATTAGTGGGAGGAGTGGGTGGGGTTTCATGATTTCGCTTGTTCAATGGCCTGTTATTTTTTTTAGTGTTATTTTAATGTTCTTGGATTTGGAATTGAGATTGGGCTTGGTATACTGTTGTTTAGACAAGTATTATTTAGATAAGTTTCTTATTATTGATTTATTAGCTGGGTTCAGTTAAATGCGGTTTATTTTTAATTTCTTATTTTGTTCCATCACTTTCCAAATCAAATTACCTTCAATTTATTTCTTAGTAGTAATTTGTTTGTTTATGCTCTCGCTGTCATATAGTTGACATGGTCAAAATTAATGAAAAATGTCTGCTTTCTATTTAATTCTTAGGAGACCTGTCGTTGTTTGTATTTTTATTATTTTTAATTTCTTGCACTGTTTGTTTTATTGTTTTCTGTATCCTGTACAATTATTTGAGAGTGGTGATTTTTGTCTCTCTGGAGCAAGAAGGAAGCGGTAATAATATAAAATGTAAATGGTTTGATTTGTCACTTACTGTCGTTCTGTGCTTCTTACAGTGAAGTGGTAACATCCTATGCGAGCCATCTTGAAAAGAAACATGATATGCTTCTTGGCTTGCTGTTTGAGCGTGGGAGTTATCAAAAGCTCTACAGCTATAAACACCTCATTAATGGGTTTTCGGTTCACATGTCTCCTGAACAGGTGAATTATCCAATCAATTTTATATTTTTGTCCTTCCTGTTGGTAGTCCGGAATTATATAATAAGCTTATGTAGTTTTATGTTTAATAATATCATTATCTTGCATCCTCATTTGTTTGACACTTTCCCACTTCATTAGTAGGCAGAAACCTTACGGCGTGCCCCTGGCGTGAAATCAGTGGATAGGGATTGGAAGGTGAGGAAACTTACGACCCACACTCCTCAATTTTTGGGGCTACCAACTGGAGTGTGGCCTACAGGAGGTGGTTTCGACCGGGCTGGGGAAGACATTGTAATTGGATTTGTTGATTCTGGAATCTATCCTCACCATCCTAGCTTTGGAACCCATAATACAGAACCCTATGGGCCTCTTCCAAAGTACAGAGGAAAGTGTGAAGTTGATGCTCACACTAAGAGGAGCTTCTGTAATGGGAAGATTATTGGTGCCCAACACTTTGCTGAAGCTGCAAAAGCAGCTGGTTCATTCAATCCTGTTATTGATTTTGACTCTCCTTTGGATGGTGATGGACACGGAAGGTTAGACATAACAAATTCTTCTATGCCATTTATGGATTTGCATGCATCCTTTTTACCTTATTCTGCAAGTTTCAAGGACTTCTTAATACAATAAACAATTTTATGGACTCCTATCAAACAGAGAACAAAGCAGGCCAATTAATAGCTCAGCACTTGTATTAAATTCTGTGCTTTTTAGTATGACCAGTTAAATTTATTATTGTTCCTGTGGCAATGACTTTCTATTTTGTCCATGGCAGTCACACAGCAGCAATAGCAGCTGGAAATAATGGCATTCCTGTGAGGATGCATGGCCATGAATTTGGGAAAGCTAGTGGTATGGCTCCTCGTTCCAGGTGCGTTTTAACAATTTTACAGTAAAAAAATCCTTCTTGAAGTGATACTGCTGCATCCACTTCTTAGTATGACATACTGGTGACTATTTGTGTACAGGATTGCAGTGTACAAGGCACTCTACAGGCTTTTTGGAGGTTTTGTTTCTGATGTGGTGGCTGCAATCGATCAGGTGTGTTGTTGTGCCATAAATGGCTCCATATAAATTGTAGGATGCTTCCGACAACCTTTGGATATGAGTAACGTAAAAGGTCCACCATTGAGTATGTCTTGTTATATGATCAATATCAGTTCATTTCTTGATTTTAATTTTAAATGCCTTTTATTAACAGGCTGTTCATGATGGCGTGGATATATTGAGTCTCTCAGTGGGCCCAAATAGTCCTCCAGCAACCACCAAGACCACATATTTGAATCCTTTTGATGCTACACTTCTTGCAGCTGTAAAGGCAGGTGTATTTGTGGCTCAGGCTGCCGGAAATGGGGGCCCTTTTCCCAAAACGTTAGTTTCTTATAGCCCGTGGATCACATCTGTGGCAGCTGCAATTGACGACCGCAGATACAAGAACCATCTGACACTGGGAAATGGAAAAATTTTACCTGGACTTGGTTTATCACGTAAGTTCAATCTATGAAGATTAGTTTCTTATTTGTAATGATGGTCTCTAGAGAAGAAACTGGAGAACTTGCATTATACCTCGGAATTAAAAGAGTTAAAAGATTCAACTGAAAATATACATGAAGATGATAATAGTGATATGAATATATGTGCTGACACTAATTTATCACAAGAACACAAGTTAGGACAGCTAGCCCTGAAGGGTAGACGATTGAGTCCTTTTCTCAGTGAAGTTCTGATTTGATGTAATGTAAGTAGGGCATCTTCGGTGGGCAAGCATAAACTATTTTTTACTAGGTCCTTTCTATTAGGAATTTGCTGAGCTTTGATCTGGTGCGATAGCCCAATCTCTTATCATGATAGCCCCATCTCTTATCCATACCATTATTACCTTCTGCCTGCCTAACCGGTGTTATGTCTAGTTTTATCATGATAGCGAAAGGCCTCAATAATAATAATGTATTGGCTGGGTTCCCCTTCTGTGTGGCTCTCTTGTGATAAACTTGACTGGCATGGTTTTTACTTTATAATTGGTTTCTTTTTGAGGCCTTATCTAGTTGTCAGCATTTCTTCATCAAAATTGAATTCACATTTTAAATGTTATATATGCTCTATGCTCTGTTATGATTATCGAGTGTGATTCACTAGGTCACCATTTTCCTAGGAAGGATAGGTAACAGGTTGAGTTAAAAGCTGCTTGAGGACATGTTTCTAGCACTCTACTTTGAGAAGTTATAGAAATCTATTCGATTACATGAAGTATTGTCTAAAAATGAAAAAAAAAATGATATGCATAAAAAATCGTGTCCCTTGAAAAGTTGCTTGGATTTTTCTATTTTCCTCTGATCAATCAGGGACTGCCAAGGGTCCTGATTTCTGGACATTGGATTGGTTTATTATGCCCTCATTGGACCATGTTAGTTAGTCCTAGTTAAGTTATACTGTGTGATATAAGTGCAATCTGGTAGCAAATAGCATGTCTAGTTGATTTGATCATCTTACCCAGACGCACTTAACAAATGGCCATCATTAGCTGAAAGTTTGCCTGTCAGTTGTGTCTAGGGTTATTTTTATTTATTGCTTTTTAATGTGAAATTCCCCAGTCATTCTAAGTCAGTTTTTCTGACAAATTGTTGCAGCTGCAACGCAGGGGAATCGGTCAATTACCTTGGTTGCTGCTAATGATGTACTTCTTGATTCTTCTGTGACGAAGTTCAGCCCAACAGACTGCCAGCGCTCTGAAGTGTTCAATAAGAAATTGGTGGAGGGTAACATTCTTCTTTGCGGCTACTCCTACAATTTTGTTACTGGATCAGCATCAATCAAGAAAGTCTCCGAAACTGCCAAGAGCCTTGGTGCAGCTGGCTTTGTACTTGCTGTTGAAAATGCTTCTCCTGGAACAAAATTTGATCCTGTTCCTGTTGGTATTCCCGGTATACTTATTACAGATGCCACCAAATCAATGGTAATCACTTCAACTTACCTACACATTCTAAGGTTCCTTTTGACTATTCATATAAGTATCACTATTCGGCATGGACAGAAGCATGCTGTACGATATTTTGTGTGTACATAAAGTGGTGGTGGTACTGAAAGCAGTTTCTAGGTCTTGAGACACTTTTCATTTGGCATGTATTTTTTTGATGTCCAAGAATACATTGCCTTTCAGCTGAATGTTGAGAAAATAGGCTTAGGCTAATGTGTCTGTGATTTGTCAATAGTGAGAAATAGATGCAGGACGTATAAGAAAGGAAAAACAAACTATCATTCTCATGCTTCATCCAATTCAATACTTTCAAGTTCAAGTTGACTGTAGCATAATCCTTGTATTACCATTATCTGCAACTATAGTTTACACCTCTTCAAGCTTAACTACATGAAAACCTCCTGCCTTTATTTTACTGTAAATATTTATCTGGTTCTCATGTATTTTTGCCGTCACCTTGTTCTAGGATCTTATAGACTATTACAACGTCTCTACTCCAAGAGACTGGACAGGAAGAGTGAAGAGTTTTAAAGCTATAGGTAGCATCGGTGATGGTTTGATGCCTATCCTCCATAAATCAGCACCACAGGTAGCATTATTCTCTGCCCGAGGACCCAACATTAAAGATTTCAGCTTCCAGGATGCAGATCTTCTCAAGCCAGACATACTGGCTCCTGGTGCGCTCATTTGGGCTGCTTGGTCTCCTAATGGCACGGATGAGGCTAATTATATTGGTAAGAAGTGTGCAAAGTCCTATATTCTACATTTTGGTTAAGATTGAAGAGTGAATTGCGAAAATAGCAATAGGAAACACTTTACTTTAGGCATTTTGCAAGGAGAAAAATAACAGTTGTTTTACTTGAGCAGGAGAAGCATTCGCCATGATATCTGGAACTAGCATGGCTGCACCACACATAGCCGGTATTGCAGCTCTTGTGAAGCAGAAGCACCCTCATTGGAGCCCCGCTGCAATAAAATCAGCCTTGATGACTACATCAACTAAACTGGACAGATCAGGAAGACCCCTCAAGGCACAACAATATTCTGAAACAGAAGCCCTGAAATTCGTTGAGGCCACGCCTTTTGACTATGGAAGCGGTCATGTCAGTCCAAGAGCTGCCTTAGATCCAGGACTCATCTTTGATGCAGGTATCTACTCAAAATTCATTTTCACTACTGAACTACAGTTGACACTACTGGATAGTAACTTGCTAACTAAGAAAAACTATTTTCTAGGTTATCATGATTATCTGGGGTTCTTATGCACAACACCTGGTATAGACAAAAACGAGATAAAGAACTACACAAACTTACCCTGCAATTACACATTAGGCCATCCAACAAATTTAAACACCCCATCTATCACAGTCTCCCACCTTGTGAAGACTGTAACAGTAACTCGCACAGTCACAAATGTCGCTGAAGAAGAAACCTACGTGATCTCTGCCAGAATGCAACCTGCAGTTGCCATTGAAGTCAAGCCTCCAGCCATGACACTCAGACCTGGCGTGTCGCGTAAGTTCACTGTGAGTCTTACCGTCAGAAGAGTAACTGGGTCGTATAGTTTCGGAGAAATTTGCATGAAAGGTAGTAGAGGGCACAAGGTAAGGATTCCGGTGGTTGCTCAAGGATACTGGCGATAGTTTCAGATGGTTTGATGGTGGCGATGAAGCTGTGTGGCTGTAATATTCTTTGTAATCTTTTGGTAATAATAAGATATATAAGGCTAAAATATATATTTGTCATATGTGGTTTAGCTGTAAAGTAAAGATGAGTAGTATAAGGAGAAACTCGGAGTTTCTTCCACACGTAAGTTTTGATATTGTTGCATATGAATCAATGTTTTCTTTTCTCTCTTCTCATGGATTGCTTGCTCTTATATGGTTTTGTTTTAGTGATGCTAAGATAATATAACTGGTTAAAACAATATGGAATATAAAATGCAATATTTGAACAGTGTAGGGTCGACGTCCATGAAATAATGAAAGACTAGTAAATTCCCCACGGCCATCGCCGTGGAATTCAATACTTGGTTTATGTTGTCAAGAGCAGCTAATGTAGAAAACAGCAAAGAGGAAGTTAGAAGAAGTTTGTTTCTAATGTGTGGCAAAAACAGCAGCTTTGTTACCTTCCATTAGCGTACTATACTAAATCAGTAAGTAAAATAGAAGAAAGTGCAGGTAAATAACTTGCCTTTGACGATTGCGAAAACCGCTGTCGATTTTTACAGGGCAACAAACATCAGAGTATTGAGTAAAACTGGACGAACCCAAAAACCATCAAATTATACGAAGTAATATTTGCTTCAATCATTTTATGAAATAGCTTGAACTGAAAATTAATAACTAAGATAGAACAAACGCGTGCAGGTGACTTGCCTTTGACGACGCGAGAAATCACTGTCGATTCTTACAGAACAACGAACGGTAGAATATTGAGCAGGAAGGCAGTGTTCGATGGAGACGAGTAAATATATGTTACTGAGTTAAGTTGAGACCACGTGTACACTAAGACGGTGAGCCCAGTCCAGTAGATGGACTTACCAACAAAAAAAGTTGCATGAGGATGCTTTTTGTTTACTGTAGTAATGAACAGTAACCAAAAAGCAGCAAATGTATTATTAGTATAATATGGAATCAAATGGAAAAAATTTTAAATAATAATTATATTATTTTAGTTTATGATTAATGGAATTGATTTTCACCGAACAAATCATTCTAAATTTATTAATTATTAAATAATTTCAATTTAAGATGCCGGAAGAAATTTATCTAAATATAGAATTTTTATTATTCGTTTTATATTATGGGTTAATCCTTACACTAGGAAGGTTTGAGTATTATTATTTTATTAAATAATTTTAAAAATATTGATTTTTTATATAATTTTTAAGAAATAACAGGTATTATTATTATATTATTATTATTATTATTATTTCAAATTTTATAATTCAGATGTATGGATAAATCTAACAACAATAAATGTTGGAATATTAGTGACTAAAAGAAAAATATTTTCCAATAATTTTAAAATTCATCTAATTTTTCAGTTCATTTCTCCATTCATCCATAATCAATAGACTATTATCATTTGAAATGATAAGGATAGACTTTATTAAAATATATTTAAATAATATTAATATATCAAAAAATTAATATTTAAAAAATTATATCATAAAATTGGTTATTTCCAAATGGTAGTGGGACCTAATACTAATATTAATATTATTATTATTATTATTATTATTTTATTTTAAAGAAAAATAATAATATAAATAAGATAGGTCTTAAGACTTATTGCTCAACATTTTCAAATAAAAGTGAGAATAAGCAAGTGTCTCACCTGCTTATCTCATACTTTTACAATTGTATCCTCTATATAACTATATTATTACACTACCATTTATACAGATATGCGGTGCATTAAAAGTTATTTGTGTTATTTATTATGTTTTTGTTCATTTCGGGTGTATATCTAAAATATACTTTGGACTGAACTGTAATTGTTTGGAATAGACTAGACAGAATAATACCAATTAGAGTAGAAACAGAATAATAAAGTATGGAAAGTAGAAAGAGATACGAGAGATTTAACGTTGTTCGCCAATGTGCCTACTCCACGAAAAAAGAGAATAACAATCCACTATAATAATCAAAAGGATTGCAAGATATCACACAAAATAACCTCGAAAGACTACACTCAAATCTCACAACCCATAGCACCCAAACTAAAAACCCTAACTCACGAATGTATTTTCCAACTCATAATGTGTAATTCTCTTTAGAATTGGATATTTTATTCAATCTCTATTTATAGTGATCACAAATCCTATTTTCTTAATAGTTTCTTTGGAATAAGGAAAAAACTAACCATAACAATTAGGAAAAACAAATCTCCTTAAATTAGAAAAACTAGCAAATAGGAAATAGATCCAAAACCAAAATAAGAATTCCTTACAAAAAGTATTCCTAGTGAATCAAGTAATTTAGGATTTCTTATGATTCAAAGGAACCCAATAATAATTATCCTGTGCACCATTGTATTAGCACTTGATGTCACTTTTCATCTCCAATTTCTTTTTTGTTCATTTTTAAATTATGATGACTTAATTGATTTATTTATATTTTTAATATTCATTAATTATTATAATGAATTAAAAACTATCCTTTCTAATGCAGGTCCCAAGTCCCTCTCACGTTTGGTACACAGAATCAGATTACCTGAGATGAGATCAGATTAGCTAGCATAGAATAAAATAAGTTGGGATAGGATAAATTTATAGTTATGTCATGTTTGGTGTTACATGTGATGGGATTAATTTATAATAAGGGTAAATGAGTTATTATTGTGATAAAAGTGAAGAAAAAATAGTTGAAAAAGGGGATAAAAGAGTGGACATGAGATTACTATAATTTATCCCACCTTGCTCATGATATTCATTTTAATAACCTCATTCTACTATAATTAATATAGTAAAGTAGGGTGTGAGTGCACCAAACATGGAATAGGATGAGATAAAATTTTTATCCTATCCAATCCTATCTCTATACTAAAATACCAAACGGGCCTTAAATGGTACTGACTTGAGACTTTGCATCGTAGGACCAATATTATATAACATTAAAAGACGTCCTAATTACAATTTTTTATTTTATTTTATTTTATTTTTTTTATAAACTTTAATGCGTTTTTCTTGGACAACTAGTCATTTGGTTCAAAATAATAATAAACATATACATTAATTATATTCGTAAATTAATTATTTTGTATTTTTTATTTAATGAATAAATTTAATTCTTTTTTATTTTCTTTTTATATTCTATTATTTTTATTTTTCAATCTAAAAAATAAGAGGTAATGATTTGGTATATTTCTTTAGATCTAATTTTTCTAAACAATAGTGATTGATTAACGGTAAATTTTATTAAAATATATATTTAATTAAATAAAAATAATTATTAATATATTTTTCAATATAAAAATATTATAAATTTGAATTTTTTAAATATATTTTTATAATTTCAAATTGACAATAATTAAACATATATTATGTATTATATAAAATATATAGTATAAATTTGTAGTATTTAATATTAATTAATAATAATTACTTGGGACTTAATATGGGACATTACATTGGAGATGAGAGTCTCAAATTGACAAGGGAAAAGACTACTATGGTCCTAGCCTACCACGTCATCTGAAGGCCCAATCAATCACATCTCTCAATTTTAATTGTTTATATTTCCTAAACACTATACGAAGGAAAAGACTACCATGGTCCTGGCTTACCATGTTATCCATAGGTCCAACCAATAATATCTTTTCCTTTTAATTTATTGTCTCTCCTAATCACTACATGAATATTTAATACAATTAAAAATGAGAGATATGATTGGTTGGACCTATGGGGACATGGTAGACCGGGACCATAAGAGCATCTCCAATGCTAATGTGAATTGAGGATGATGTATCCGGACAAATAGAAGTCTTCTTTAATGACATGACATAGATATGATATCTCAATACACATTATCATTGATTTTACTCCAATGTTATTTTTTTTATGTTGTCTATATCACTTTACTTTTTAATAAATTATTATATTTTTTAAAAAGGGTTATTTAAAAAAAATCCCCACTTTTTCAAATGTTTTGCTTTGAGCCACCGATTTTGGAAACTTTTTCAAAACCACCCCCAAATTCAAAACAACTAGTGGTTTAGTTGTTAGATGAGTGGTTTTGGGATTTTGATGGGTATTTTTGGAATATTATGATGTTTTAATAATTTAAAATAAATATTTAGAATTATTAAATGAAGATTTAAAAATGATTAAAACATCATAATTATCCAAAACCACCCATTTAACAGCAAAACCACTAGTTGTTTTGGATTTGGGGTGATTTTATAAAAATTTTCAAAACCGGTGGCTCAAAGTAAAACGTTTGAAAAAATGAGGGTTTTTTTTTTAAATAACCCTTTTAAAAGAGAAAGTAGAAAAGAGAGTACAAACAAATAAAATATTATTTAAAAAATAAAGCATTAATGACTCCTAATATCTATTTGAACCTCTAGAAATAGAAGTCTTGGCTCACACTGTGAGCATTAAAACTGGCCACATCATCCTCACATTTAAAATAGATGGTTGTATTGTAGTCACTTTTTATAAAATTGTTTTCATGATGATGATGTGGCTGTGCAAAATTAAAGAATAGACATTAACATTGGAGATGCTCTAATAGTCTTTTCTTTATATGAATATTTAATACAATTAAAAAAGTTAGATGTAATTAGTTGGGTCTACAAATGACATGGTAGGCCGAGACCTTTATAGTATTTGCAATTTATAAGTCCCAATATTTTTGATATGGCAAACAATGGGCCCACAATTGAAACTCAATATGGGACTTGCATTGAAAGTGTTCTGATTACCAATTTGCTCCTACAAATCAATCAAATTAAAAAATAGGCTTAGCAGAAAATAAAACAAAGAAGTAAGAGAGAGAAACTTACGGCTAATTCTATGATGGCAGCACGCCACGTCATTAATTGACCGGTCTAAAGGCTAACCACTAGCCCCATAGACCACTATTACGCTTTCCAGCATGTTTTGTCCTCACTCGCATGCTTCCCGAGAAAACTTCTCGGAAGGTCACCCATCCTAAGATTGTTCCAAGACAAGCACGCTTAATTTTGGAGTTCTCAAGTTCTGGGATCCCGAAAAGCAATGTGCACATTGGTGATAGCAATTTAATTCCTTTTTACCCTGTCTCAATAAGGGGGGTTGCAATCCACCCCCCTTAGGACACAATATCTTTGTTGTGGTTGGCCCACATCATTCCTAGAATATTTATCCTCGCTAGACGAATGCCCTGGGCTATTCCGTCCATAGGCGCACTCGCGGCAAAGTTGCTCTGAACCATTTGTATTGTCCGGCCCTTGCCCTCGGATGAACTCGAGGCGCGGTGGCAGGGTGTCACGTCATTACTTGACCAGTCTTAAGGCTGACCACTAGCCCCGCAAACCACCATTATGCTTTCTAGCATGCTTTCCTAAAAAACTTCCCACAAGGTCACCCATCCCAGGATTGTTCCAAGCCAAGCACGCTTAACTTTGAAGTTCTCACTTTCTGGGCTCCTGAAAAATAATGTGCACATCGGTGATATGGGTAGCAATTCAATTCATTTTTAACTGTCTCAATATGGGGCGTTATAAAAATTGTTCAAACTATCCTGGTATTAACCTTATGAATCGTACTATGAAGTTATGGGAGAGGGTTATTGAGCAGAGGTTAAGAAAGCTGATAAAGATTTCGGATAATCAATTTGTTTTTATGTCAGGGCGTTTGACTATAGACACAATCCATCTCCTTTGGCAATTGATTGAGATGTAGAGAGAGAAAAAGAAGGATTTGCCCATGGTTTTTATAGATTTGAAGAAGACGTATGATAGGGTACCACTAGAAGTATTATGGTGGGTGCTAACAAAGAAGGGAATTTCTTAAAACTATATAAAGCTTATCAAGGATATGTACAAGGGACTAAGTACAAATGTGATACCATTTGTAACGTCCGGTCCCCACCCCCAGATGAACCCGAAGCGCGGTGGCAGGGCGCCACATCATTCACAATCAGTCTTAAGGCTGACCACTAGCCCCACAGACCACCATTACGCTTTCCGGCATGCTTTTTCCTCACTCGCATGCTTCCCGGGAAAACTTCCTAGAAGGTCACCCATCCCAAGATTGCTCCAAGCTAAGCACACTTAACTTTGGAGTTCTCAAGCTCTAGGCTCCCGAAAAACAATGTGCACATTGGTGATATGGGTAGCAATTCAATTCCTTTTAACCATATCTCAATATGGGGTGTTACATGTTTACAGATGATATTGTCTTTATAGATAAAACTCGAGTGGGAGTTAATGCCAAGTTGGATGCATAGAGGAAAATACTAGAAGAAAAGGGTTTTAGAATTAGTCAAAGTAAAACGGAGAATATGGAATGCAGTTTTAGTAATTATAGGGATTGAGATCAGGGTTATGTGACTTTGGAGGATCAAGAAATTCAAGTTGGGAATTGTTTTAGGTATTTGGGCTCTATTATTAAAAAAGACAGAGAATTGGATGGAGACGTGGAATATCACATTAAGGCTGGATGGTTGAAGTGGAAGAGTGCGAGTGGAGTTCTGTGTGGGCGGGAGATACCTATAAAACTAAAGGGTAAGTTTTATAGGACAACTATTCAATCGACATTGTTATATGGTACAAAGTGTTGGGCTGAGAAAGGAAGTTACATTCTAAAAATGGGAGTGACAGAAATGAGAATGTTAAGATGGATATGTGGACACACTAGGATGGATAGAGTGAGGAATGAGGTGATATGAAAGAAAGTGGAGGTCGCGCCTATTGAGGAAACAATGAGAGAGAATCGATTACGATGGTTTGGACATATACCGAGGAGACCTAATGATGCACCTATCAGAAAAATTGAGAGAGAGAAAAAATGAAACCGTTGAGCGGAAGCGAGGGAGACCGAAAAAGACGTGGATGAAGGTGGTTAAGAGTAATATGGGTGTCTTAGGTATAGACAGGAAAATGGTTTTGGATAGAAAAGAATGACGGGAGAGAATTCATGTGAATGACCGAACATATTTTTACATTTTGGTTCATATTAGCCGACCCCAAGTTACTTGGGATTAAGGCTTAATTGTTGTTGTACGATTACTATCACTATTACTGCACTTCTTGAATTAATCCGGCCAAGATGTAAATTTTCTAAATGTCACCATTAATCATATATGATTTTATTTGATTGAGAATAAGAACAATATTAACCATCATTAACCAAAAATATAAAAAGTAATTATGATTATTATTATTAATGAAAATACTAATTTCTTGTGGTATGTGGTGTGTGTTTGGTAGATAGATTTTTAGGTAACGTCGATTTTTAATTAGCAGGTTGAGAATAAAATTATTTGGGAGAAACTTTTTAATTAGCGCTTAGATTGTTAATTAATGATTTCCACACCGCTACAATAGCTGTCCACAAATCGCTATTCAAAACCGTTTTACCATCATTAAATTATAAGTATTATTAAAATACTCTTAATAATATTAAAAACTTACACTTGTAACAAATTTTGTTAATTTTAATAATATTTTTATTTATTAAATATGATTAAAAAATTTAAATAATTTTTTAATTAATTTATATATTTTTAACAAGTTGATAATTATAGTATTATGGGTTTCAAATTAAAAATCTCATTAATTTTTTTTTCAAAATAAATATTATCAATAAAAGATGAAATAAATAATATTGTAAGATAAAAATAGTATATTATATTTTTTTACATCATTCTACATCTAACAGTTGCTTCAACATCTCATTGTTATCAAACACTCATTCTAAATCGCTACTTCAGTATCTCACAACTAATAACTAATTGCTAGTTTAGCAGCTAACTAAATATCTAATATAACAGTTAGTGCCAAACATACACGTTATATGCACCATTATTTAAAATATAATAGTCATATAATTTTTTATTATTAAATTTATATATATTGAGTTTGATGAATCAAGTGAGTCAATAAACGATTTACTTGAATTCGAATTTAAGGACTAAAAATTACGATGTATTTGAATTTCGGATCCATTCGAATTAAAATTTTTATTTACTTATTAGAAAAGAGAGAGGTTAATCCGGTTCGGTTCCATCAATTGCTGCCTCTCTTTATATTACTTTTTAACTCAGTAGGTATTATAATTTTAATATTCTTATATATTAAAGCTAATTAATTTTTATGAATTTATAATTAAATTTTTGTGAAATAATTTTATTTATTATTTTGAATCAAGAATAATATATTATAAAAAAAGTTATTTAAACTATACAGAAATTAAAATTGATTTATAATTTAATTAAATTTTATTTAATTTTAAAAATAATAAATTAATCAATTTAAATTGGGAAAATTTCATCATCTAACCCATTGAAAGTTTGGAAGTCCGAAAATAATCCATGAAAAGTTATTTTAAGTTTCTAAACCAAACAAAGTTTACTAATTAGAAATGATCCAAAATATCTAAAATACCCTTAATGAAATAATAGATTGCCATTTTTAAATAAATAATGGTAGATTCTCCATTATACCCTTAGAATTTAATTACCAGGTGGTTTGTTGAATCTCCCTTCACCAACAAATTCAATCCTTCATAAATAAATTGTAGATTCTTTTACAAAGGAATCATTCTATATATTCTGTGTCAGTCTTCAGAGAGGAATCGTTATAGTCGAGTTCTTCATTCCTTCAAAAGCAGTACTTCACTCCATTTGCATTTAGGTTAGCAAATCGTTCTCTAACATTGACTGTGATTTCTTTACTTTGCCTCCTCGTCATGAAATGATGGGTACATTATTTGATTTAGGGTTAGTGTTTTTGGTTTATGATTTGGTTAATTCTTTTGGGTATGTGTATGTAAATATTGTAATAGGGTTTAGGGCTTAGCATGTCTGAGTTTGGAATTTGTAATAGAGTATGTTTTTGAAAAACACGATCAAACGTATTGAATAGCGTCTCGCTTGTCAGACTTTCAATGAAAAATTTTAGGATATAATCGTTAATATTGTGAGGTTTTATGTTAGAAAATGTGTTATAAACAAAACGCTTTATGTGACATTTTATTAGGGATATCTAATTTACAAAATGTTGTTGTGATTGGGATGACTTGTGTATAATTTTGATTTAAATTCCATATTGGTGGTTTTACAATGTGAGTAATCTATTTGTTTTACGGTTGGGTTTAATGTTTTGGGGGGAATGATACATGGTGTTCAATATTTTTCTGACAGATTAGTAAACGTCTTAGAAAACGTGTTGTTGGCAAGACAGTTGTTGAATTTTTTTTTATTACAAAATTTAAATATTATCAGTTAACTATACACAAACCTTCTTAGGAACTTGTCATGGTGCGAGACATTTTATCCTTGATTCTGCAATAATTATAATGCGAACTTTGTTTTACAGAAATGGTTTCTTATTGTTTGGCAATGAAAGTGGGTAGGTTGGAATATGGTTAAATGTGATAGTTTTATTATTATTAATTTATATATTCTATGTTTCTGAGTAATGGTAATTCTTATATAAATTATATTTTCAGCTTTGGATTGGAAAACATGAGAGAAAACAACATAATTTTACTTTACTTTTTGTGTTAGTTTTGCTTAAGGTAAATAGATGAGCTTATTTATTTATTAGTGGTTTGAAATTGAATTTCAATTTTTGTAGGTTGCATACAGATGGGATGAGCCGCGGTTGATCACATACCAGAGAATCAATATTTTAGGGAAGTTAAATTTCTTGGAAGAGATAGTAAAGGGTCCAGTTAGTATGTATGTACAAGTTACAAAAATTCATCCATAAGACGCCATTTAGGCAATTTTTCGCTTTAGTTGAAAAATGTGAATATAGGGACCAACAATTTCCTGGAAACTTAGTACTTAAGGTACTCGTTTCTGAGGTGTTTGTTCAAGGTCAAAAAAACGACGAAATATGGTTTCAAGTGGGAGGTTCTGCACATAGATATGGGAAACAAGAGTTTGCTCTTGTAACAGGTTTACGATTTGGTAAGATCCGTAAATCTGACTTGGAGTTGGATCGCGACGAAGTTGAACTTCCAATGGAGAATATTTGTATGCGTTTATGGCCTAGGAAGCACAGTAATGTTGACCCTGAGGATATAATGAGTGCTTTTACAATGAGAAGCTTGATGTTGAAGATGTGAATAAGCTAATTCTCGTAGTAACCGTGCATTGTCTTTTGTTTGGTCTAGCTGCTAAAAAAATGTTTCGAAGATATTGTGGTTTTTGGTTGATGATGTGAAAAGATTTGATAGATTTCCATGGGGTACATTAATTTTTTCAAGAACTATAAGTGGCCTAAAAAAATGTGATTAGTCGACCTCTCATTGATAATGATGGCAACGGGAAGACAGGTTGGGGGAAGACATGCTATGAAATGATGTTATCCTTTGTGGTAAATGTCATTATTCGTTTTTATTTATTTAGCAATATTTAAGTACTAATTGTAACATATTAAATTATAAATTCTGTTTATTCCACAGTGGTGGTTGTTGGAAGCATTCCCGCACATTCGAAAAACCTTGAAGGTCAGTGAGCATGATTGAGATGTAAATAAGGAACCACAATGTGTCCGGTGGTCCCTCCATGATAAGAGCATGAAGGATCTTGAACATGTCTTGAAGGTGAAGTAAATTAAGATTGGATCTTCCGTATTACTATGCTAAACTAAAAAGAATTATATTTTGTGTATATTTATTAGGTTAATGGACTTGAATCACTCGAGCCAGCTGATGAAGAGAAGATAAGCTGGTATATACTTTAATCTAAACCAAGTCATACCCATTGACATTAATGAACTTGGGGAGGATAGCATTGATGAAGTTTCAAGTGGCGACGAGGAAGCAGCAGAGGAAGAAGAGGATCCCGAAGTAGAAACGGAGAGTAAAGATGGCCACGACACGCAAACTGACGTCAACATCAATACAACGGAGATAGAGGTCAGTATATGGTTTACGATTTTTTCAGACAATCAGTTTGCATTTACTACCATATGTATTGTGTAAATCATTTTGCGAACTGTTAGTGTAAACATGTTTAATTCTGATTAATGGTTGAATAATTATTGATGTAAATTAAGTGTAATTATCTTTGATACAACTTGTGCATTAATGGTTATAATTTGTGATTGGTTCCAATGTGTAATAGGAACTATTTCAGACTTGAAAGCTAAGTTAATTGAATTTGAAGATTTCAAGAAGGAACAATATCAATGGAGACTTGATATTTTAAACAAGTTGAAGCAGTAAGAAGAAGATTTTGCTTTGGAGAGACTCGCTTGGAGTAACGAGCGTATGGAATTAGTAAAGAAAATAGAGGAGCTCAAAAGTACAAAAGGCAGAGCATATGAACATTATGATGGGAGGTTGAAAGTTGTTGAACAGAAACTCGGCGTGGATGTTGTTGGAAGCGAAATGGATTTTAGGCGGGATTGTGACACTGCTCAAGGACCTACTTATATAGATAAGGGGAAGTCTCCTATAACAGTTTCCCCAAATCAGGTATGATAGTCTTTTAAACATTACATTAAATTATATTTTCGCTTGCAGATTTAGGGAGTTTAATTGTTTACAAAATTGACAGGATGAAGAGTTTCATTTTGAAGACGTCGGTGGAGTTGGGTCTACAAAGATGTATGATACCGATGAGGACGTATTAGTAGAATGCAGTGGAAATGAGGGGGATTTATATATCAACACTGAGGTATATTTCTGGTGGTTTAGGGTTATTCTGGTGTAGCTGTAAAATCCTACTAACTGTCTTGGCTTGCTAGGTGATGCCTTTGAGACGTTTTGAAAGAACCATAAAACCTGCACCTTCACAGAAAACTCTATTCAACAAGAGTGAGAGAAGATAGCAAAAGAAGCCAAAGAGGGTTGTCAAAAAATTTAGAGGCAAAAAGTCTAAGACCGGTGTTGACTGTCTAATTTACACTTTTATAGCATATCATCACGGACAACACTGCAATAGCAACTAAAAATATTGTAATTAGGACCTTCAGACGACTATTCATTTGTTGTAGTTTTCGCTGCAATACTCCATTTTCAAATTTAGCGACAACAGCATCGCTGCTGTGGTCAACGTGACGACTAATTAGAGTCACATCTTGTAGTATATGAATCAACCTTTCATTAACCCATTCATCGTTCCACTTGAAATATCCATAATTTGTACCCTGCAGAAGTGGAAAAAAAATCGAAGAAGTGGACAGAAATTTTAACTGAAGAACTCTTTAACCTAGAACCATATTTTAAGGGGCTTACCTCCCTGCCACAGCTCCAGTACCATCTCCCTTTATAGCTGAAGTCAACTGAGTTGTGTAGGCTAGGATATGCTCCACAATAGCATATGTGGGCTCTCAGAAAGTTCACATCTGTGTCATAGTCCAGATACTCGTCCACATTATCGTTTAACCAATCTTCACGTTGAGGAGGCAAGACAATTTCCATATG
Organism: Cardiospermum halicacabum; assembly: GCA_031304145.1. Lineage (NCBI taxonomy): Eukaryota > Viridiplantae > Streptophyta > Magnoliopsida > Sapindales > Sapindaceae > Cardiospermum > Cardiospermum halicacabum. The sequence goes on along the minus strand of CM062396.1, from coordinate 11,996,371 downwards.
AAATGACTGTGAGTCCTCCATTGATCTTTGGAGTTTTGCAGAAGCAATGGATGAGGTATTAGGTATTCAAGGGTTTAGAAACAACTTCAGTGGTGTGTTGTTTTGAATCCTTTGTCTGCCAATCCTGTAACATCGAGTTATGACGTATTTATATAGTCTTAGAGAAATTAGGGTTTCATACAGTCTAATTATGTCCACGTGTGCTTTCTCTAAATGTACCTAGATATTTATTTATAATATACTATTGAATGTGTTCACGAAACTATACAATATCCGTACATAGATTCTGATGCAACTCATTAACTAAAAGTGGGCGTGACAATAGCTACGTAAAAAGAAAATTCATCATCCGTGAAGACACATGATAGGTTTGTGAATGGATTGGGAAGACTCCCGAATCACTCGTGAAGGAGTTTATAATTTTATATATTGAAATCCAAATGGATTGGTAATTTAGAATTTTTTAAAACAAAAACAGTATGCCTATTTCATACATTAGTTACTAGTTAAATGTTAAAACATGGAAATCCATCAAGGTCCCACATTTTACATGTGCAACTCCTATCCCTCACATTTATTATTCCATCACCTAATTTTTTCGTTTGTCACTAGGTACCTTATACTCTCACGAATAGGGTAAACATGACATTTGTCAATTTCAGAGTCCATGTTTCTAATACGCACAACTGCTGATTGAGAGATTGACGTTTCTAGTTTGTTAGCTACCTCAAACCTAGCACAAAATCACTTTTGTGTCAAATGTCTCAGAAACTCATGAGCTACGGTGATAGGTAATCGACGAGTAGGAAGGATTGCTTTATTGATTGACTCTGCAATACTCGTAGTCATTACATCCCACCTTGACTTTGGCGAAAACGATCGAGCCCATCTTTCAACCCCGATGTGTATTAACTCTTGGTGTAAATTTTGGCCTGAAGTCTCAATATAATCCAAACAATTTAAGCACTTTTCTTTATAGAATGAGTAAGCTGCCTGGCAAAATAATGTTTTCACCGTCTTCTTCCCTTTGCAATAGCTTTGTAAGTTGTTCTTTAAATGAAAAAAATAACCTACATGAATAGTTGCGGAAATATATGCTCTACTGCAAGTGGAATACTTTTACCCTTATCGGTAACGAGCACTAATTCCTCGGGAACACCTTTGGCCTCACGGAGCCTTCGAAGAAACCAAACCCCAAGCGTTGGAGTCCTCATTGGGGGCAAATCCAAAAGCAATGGGGTAAATTATATCCGATGCATCCTTACTAATTGCCGTGAAAATAACGCCCGACATTTTCCCTTCAAATGTGTGGCATCCATGACAATCACCGGTCTAATATACTTCTTAAAACCATCGATGCACTCCCAAAGTAAAAAATGAGTACATGAAGTGACCATTCCCAGCTTTTTGTAATGCGGTCATGGATCCCGGATTGGATAATTCAAGCATGTGAAGGTATGAAGGCAGAAGTTGCCATGACTCCTCATAATTCCCGTATGCTAGTCTAGAGGAAAGTTGCATAGCGCGCCAAGCCTTACTATATAATAACTGTACAGTAAATCGAGCTCGAACCTCACTAACTATATTCTTCGGTACAAATTTCGTATCCGAAACTTGAGTGCCAAAATACGATCCAAGCACTTTAGAGCTCACCGTTATTCTTTCGACTCTATCGGGATCACATAAATATGTGCATTTAGGAGTAAATTCTATTACATGCCAAACGTTGCAATCTAGACTCGGACGTCGAACACGAAATGCAAAACCATACCCTTTATCCGCCTTCATGCAACCAACTTCATAGCGTACCTTAGTAGAACAGACAACGAAAAGGGACAACTTATTCGCAAGAGCATATCTCCCTATAGCAAGCTTGATAGACTCTTTATTTTTGAATATAGTTCATTTGCTCAAACCTGTAAGGACATACGCAGGGCACAAAGCATATTGTTGAGTCTCACGGAAATCATACATGTCCATGCCTAGTAACTCCCAAATACAATCACCACATACATTACGATTTACAGCCTTATCGCTTCCATCAGCATCATCCTCACTCTCACCGGAGCTCAAGTTATTGACAACATTCAAATCTTCAGCCATTCCATATAATATTCCAATTCTATTAATCTCAGCAAGATCGTTATCGCCAAGGTCTGGGTCGTTGTCTAGAAATACACCCTCATAATTTAAGTTTCGAATCTAAGTTTGATTTTTGATAGCATCGACATTATGCACCAAGTCATTATGAACTTCATTTATCGCATAATTGATAGGAACCATATCAACCATGTTTAAAGAAACATGATCAACAATTGAATTTCTAAGAATTGCCTCCGCATAAATGTACACCATTTCTCGAGCAACCATAAATCTAATATCCCCATCGTCTACAATCTCCACTCTAACCGAAACACCTTGGCGATTTGTGACTATTTGATACAACTTCACCTCGCAAGTTCGATTAGTAAGCCTCTTCATCTTCTCGGTCACTCTTTCCATGAATTTATCAAAAGTCACTTGCTTATCAAAAGCCTCACAGCCGGGACTGCCACCCACATAATTGTTACCATCCCACACCGCATCATATATTATTAAAGCACTGAACGTACCCATTGGTTGTTATGAATCACTAAAAGGCAAAACAAAATATTGAATCGAATGTAGAAATTTGTATCCGCAATCACCAGTTTCACATAACCATCAAATATGTAACTTCAAACAAATTTCCCTGGATACATAAAATACACAAATTATTTCAAACTAAACAACAGAACATACAATCATAGTTTACCCTACCCACACTTACCAAAAACCAATTTTAACTCGCCTTTACAACTAAATTAACAAAAATTAAATATAAAATTATAACTCAACCAAACCAATAACAAGAAAACCAAAGAAACAAAGGATCTACATAAAAATGTCTCAAAAAACGTGTTACAGGTTACATGTTCTGTAACACGTTTGTTCAGAAGCATCAACAACATCATTCTGTCGGAATGTGTTACAAATCGTTTAACACGTAACACATTCCGTAACACGGTTTATACTGCAAACACGACCCTTGTTATTCATTCTTGGCAAAACAACTTGCCATCCATTTAATCACTTCTATCCTATATCATCCCAAGCTTAATAACTCAAAAACATCAACAAACAAATAAAAATTTCATACATAACAAAACCTAAATTATTTCAATAAAAACCTCAAATCAACAAATAATCACGTTTCCATATATTTAAGTGTTATAGGAAAAGGTACCCATTGACAAACTCAAAAACCATTTGCAATAAATTGACATATATTTCACCACAGTACCCATAAAACAAATTTGGGATTATTTCACAACAAATACTAACCTTTAAGTAAACAACCCTTGCATAGTAAACATTTAAACCCAAAATGGAAAATTAGAAGTAGGAGAAGTAAGATTTTTGTTGTGAGAGAAAAAGATGGTAGTTGGATGATGGATAGAAAACGTAAATGAAGAAATAATGGTGGTGAATGTTTTGAATGTATGCTTTCTTATATGACCATTTAAACCATTTTGCATCATTTTTTTTTTCCTTATTCAATTCTAACTAATTAAATAAAATAGGAGGGTATAATTGTCTTTTTGGACTATGAGTATAACTAGAAATTTTTAGAAAATTATTCATGGAAGGTTCGTAAAAAGACTAAAAACTTAAACCATACTTTGAAAGTAATAGTAATGAAAACTTCCCAATTAAATTTAATATATATTAAATAAAATATTTTAACTTTTTTATTATTTATTTATAATAAATAATAAAATTCCACAAGGTGTGGAACCATCCTAGTTGCTCATAAACATGCATATATGCTAATTTAGCCAACCAAACCGCACGCCTCATTTTACTAGAAGCTCGTCCTCGGTGGGGAGCTTGGGCTGCTGTTGCCTGAGGAAATTTGGACCTTCATCTTCATACAGGTACGAATTTCGCTATTCAACATAAATTTCCACTTTCCAATGATAATGCTAAGTCACATGTTCAATTACACGATCAAATGTTTTATTGTCCACCACCTGTTCGATAAAATGTCTGTAAAACAACTTCTGATGTTTCCCTGTAGAATTTCTCTCTCTTTTCAATGGAGGAACAGACGTTTTTCGACAGAGTTATCAATCGTCTTCGTACAACTAGCAGGTATCAATGTTTTCCTTTATCTTAGTTCCATTTGCACATGCGTCAGATGATATGATTTGTAGGGTTTTCTTTTCATGTTAGGTCGCTTTGTGTGTTTATTTATTTGTTATTTGTTATTTTTTTTATTTATTTAGGTATTACACTGGTTATCCTAAAGATCTTGGACCGTCGCGTGTCATTCACTTCACTTCTGAGCGTGAATTTGTGCAGCTTCTTCACCAAGGGTATCCTGTGGTTGTTGCATTTACCATCAGGTGAATTTGAACTAGCATTGTTCTCTTCTTTTCTTCTGTCAGATGTTTGTTTTCGGGGAGTATAATATTTTGTTTGGGGTTATGTTGTCAGGGGTAATTTGACCAAACATCTTGATAAAGTTATAGAAGAATCTGCTGCTGAGTTTTATCCGCATGTAAAGTTTATGCGTGTAAGTTTGTTTGAGCTTATTTATCATTCACTGAAATCTCCGTAAGAAGTTTGTGCACCGGGTATACTATGTATAAACATGTTCTAATTTAGTTTTTATTTGTTCTTTTTTCTTCTTTCTTGGACCTCATCATGATTTATCATTCTTGTTTATTACTATCAATGCATAACAGTCATAGATGATAGATCCATGCTTCTAAGTTTTGTCTGTTTTAGCCACTTTATTGATACGGAATATGTCATATTGATTTGTTTCAGGTTGAGTGTCCGAAATATCCTGGATTCTGCTTGACACGACAAAGAAAAGAGTATCCATTTATTGAGATCTTTCATAGTCCAGAGCAGGTACTGCCACTTAACATATATTTGCACGTCTCTGTCTCATCCTACAAAGGCCTAGGAAAGAAATTTAGTTAGAATTATTAGGTCATGTGAAGGTTAAATCTTATTTAATTCACAAAACCTAGAAAAAGGTAGAAAAGACCAACAGTGACGATTTTGTGTTCAAGTAGATGCTTAAAATTGTGGAAGGTTGCTTTATCATAGAGATGATGTGAGTATAAATGGAAGAGTTGTAGTGAGAATATGGTCGAATGCGGTTATGATAGAAGCATGGTGACTTGACATGCTATATCCATGATGGGGATCCCATAGAGAATGTTTCTAGTTTTTTTACTTGTCAAATGAATGCATAAGCAAAGAAATGAATCTGTCGAGAGGGTTCGCCTATTTGACAAATTGATCTGTTATCTCTGTCTTAGCTGGTGTGTTAAATAAGTTCTAGCCTGACTATGGCTTTTGAAACTAATTTTGTGTACTAGAATGATTGGATATAACTTTGCTTTCCCTTCAGCTCATGTTAGATAGTATTCCATATGCAATGGTAACCTCTGAAAACTTCTTTTCATTTCTTTAGAAGCAATAAACTGATTGGTGACAGTAGCAAACTTTCCAATATGTGTGATGAAATTCCATGCCATGCTAGTCGTGCTTCTTGTTTTTTGATTCTCCTAACGAATAGCGGATGTGTTTTTCAGGCAGCTAACCAAGGAAAGGTTGCCGATCCAAATATAACCAAATATGCTGTAAAAGTTCTACCAGTGAGTTCTAGAGCTTTTTCCATTGACTTCTGTTACTTTGCCCAACTAGTTCAATCTAGATCTTTCTGATTTCAATATAATGGTTAATTGAAGTTTATGAAGTTGCCTCTTAACTTTCTAGTGTAGTAGTAGTTACACCTTGTGAGCTTCCTGTATATTGTTTCATCATCTTTTTAATTATAACTTCTCTACATCCAGTTCAATTATGACCTCAGTGCTTACGGATTCAGAGAGTTTTTCAAGCAACATGGAATACGATCCTTTAATGAATCTCAGCGATGATTCAAAGGTATCTATGTAGTTATCAACTTCATGATATTATCCCAATTTATAGCTGAATCCCTGTAAACAATCTTAGTTTAAAGTGAGAGTTATTTGTAATGTTACTCGATTGCTGATGAATAATACGTTTAATCAACGTTATTCAGACTAGATAGAGACTTGATTTTAAAGTTTAATGCTTCAGCTTGAGATCTGCAACATTTGTAGAATTTGTTAAACTATATTGATTTGGCAATATGCAATCTATGTTCTCATATAGAGGCCAAAGAAAAGATCTGTGTTATACAAAATCCATTAAATCTTCTCACTCACTTTAAAAGTAAAACCAATGAATTCAATGGTTTTATTCTTGCAATGCTGGTGGTTCTCAACTCTAGGATTGCCTGTTTCTTTACTTTTGCTTTCTGATGACAACAGAAGAAGAGAATGCCAAAATTATTTTTAAAAAGTCAGTATTTTTGACATTTGAAAGTTATCCATTTTCTAAAACCACAGTTTCTCCAATCAGATTTTATAGGTATCATACAGAAGGTTGCCAATTTACCGTTGAAAAATTGAATGAAATCTCTCCAGAATTTAATGGTTTCATCAATTTATGTTTTGAACGAAACAAATTCATAATCCACAGATTTTTGAAACAAGGTTCAATAGATTTGCTGGAAATTGATATTCAATTTCTGCTTTTTTATATTTCTTTATATATATATTATTTATTTTTTTTAAAGCAAAGAAAGTATTACAGATCTCTTAATTTTTTTCCATAAAATTACATTAGACCTGCAAATATCAAAATTAAAATATCTTTCACTCACCGACTTCAACAAGGGAGAAAACACACACCCTTCCAGAATTGAATTCAGAGCAACAAAGAAGAATCTTCAATGGCGGCGAAAATCTCAGTAATGCTAATAGCGATGTCATTTCTCTTCTTCCTAACAATCGCTGAATCAACCGACAAGAATCCACACGCAGAATTTGTCAAAAAGACCATCTCTTCTCACAAGATCGTCATCTTCTCCAAGTCGTATTGCCCGTACTACCACTCTCTCTACCTCTCCCTTAATTAATCATCTCTACATCTCCAGATCTCATGAACTCGATTCTCATTTCCTTACATTTGATTATTAGGTCTTAGATTTAGGGTTTTAGCAGAAAGTTCTGGTTTTGTTTATATCACTGATTTCGTTAAATCTATGTGCAGGTATTGTAAAAGAGCAAAATTTGTTTTCAGTGAATTGAAACAAACTCCATATGTAATTGAACTTAATGAGAGAGGTTTGTTTTACATTTTATATAACTGAGGTTTACATATAGATATGTAGTTAACAAGAGATTTTGGATTATAATTGCAGACGATGGTCCAGATATTCAAGATGCCATAAGAGAGATGGTGGGAAAACGCACTGTACCACAAGTGTTTGTTGATGGAAAACACATTGGAGGCTCAGATGGTAACTTCTTGTTCTTGTTAACATTTGTTATGATATTGGATCTAAATTTATACATTTCTGATTTTTGTTTTTCTTTCAATGTGAAGATACATATGAAGCATTTGAAAATGGGGAGCTGCAGAAACTTTTGGGAATTTCTTCTTCTTCATATGTTAAAGAGGATCTGTAAGTGATTAGAAGAGATGTGCCTTAAGTTAAGCTTTTTAGGGATTACTAGCTGATGTTTTCAGTATGTTAAAACTGGATTTTCAGGATGTAATGTGATCTCTTTTTGAATAACTTTACTTGGTAATAATTTAAGTTGTTGGTCTCTCAATTTACTTGTTGCTTTGTTCATTCAATGGAGGTGGATATTGCTTCTTGTTCAATCTTATTTTTTGTGCTCAGTTGTGCTATTATGGTCCTGCAGATCAACACAGTATGTTTAGTTAGGATGTGATCTATGTTTATTGTATCAGATCAAATGAAAAAGTTGGCTGTAATCAAGCACAATATAGGACAACTTTTTCCATATCTTTGTTCCTCAGAGAAATCTCATATGTAACCTATTTTTGCTTTATTAGATCAAAATTCCAATGAATCACAAACTTCTAACTGTACTGTATATCAATCAACCTAAGATACAACTGAGTAGGCATTTACTGCAACTTCAAAAAATTTAACACCCAGCAAATGAAAGTAAGAAGAAGCACCACTATATTCAATACAAAGTTTCAAATTTGAATCTGATGATCAAACACGTGGTTCCTGCATGAGTTACATTTGTCAATCTTCATACATTCGGTGTTCCTGCATGTCTTACATTTGTCAATCCTTATATGACAAATGTTAATGCAATCACATGCATCACTGTGAAATGTGCTTACTCATCACTGTGAAATGACGTTTTCATGTTACATGTTCAAGTCTGGTCCATCTATTTATATGCAGAAGTTCACTCACCTTGAACATCAAACCAGCAACACAATTACTTGGTGAATTACGCCTTGAGGGTGATGAAGATTCCGTGTAAACAGCTTTGTTAACAACAGAGTCTCATTTCCCTCAATGCTTCATTCCCCAAGTTCAAATCTAAACCTATCCTCAACATCAGAGACCTTGTTCAGAGTATGAATCGGATTCGCATCTTCTATTGAAAGACATCTCTCTGATTGTGTCCAAAATAGGCCTCCAAGATGACTTTCTTGGACACAACCTGGAGCTGCTTGTCTGATACTTTCTGCAAATTGAACTTGTATTACAATTTCTTGATGACTTAGCTTTTGCAGTCAGGTTCTTCACTAAACTAGACAGTTCCAGAGGTGAAGCATCAGCTTCCAAGGCTGAGAATGGAAGCAGGAAATATATATGACCTGGTTGGAGTAGGGCATCAGGTTTCAAAGGTGATGTGCCTTTCACCAGAAGCTGAGCTGCTGTGCATACTAAGTGGTTCGTTGACTGGCTGGCGATTTGGCTCACCGTAACAGGAAACGTGAAGTCTTCGATGTAACCATTCAGGTGAACTATGCGTACCTGATCGATTGGAGAATCTGATGATGATGATGATGAACATGTTGACCAACAACAACCCATGTTATAGAAAACTTATCTGCTAATGTTAAAGAACTTTGATTGTCCTTTAAAGATTTGGTTTCTTCTGTTAATCAATACCTAATCAAGACTTCTGATGAGATTTTAAAGACTTTGCTTGTCATTAGACTTGACATAACTCATCTCTAATTTCACTGTCAAGACAATGGTTGGTCCAATAACATAATTACCAGTTGAATATGGTCTCATGGTTTCACTAGTCAAACAACATAAAAGTAAGATTATGCTGATGGCATTTGGAAGTAAAAAAAGTCCAGATTTAGGTGAACAAATTCTTTATTTGTTATAGTTGGATTGAAATTGTCCATCTACAGTATATGACTACTGCATAAGAGTAGACATTAGACATCAACTGGGCACATGAATTGGAGCTGGTTGTACCCACTTATGAATTGGTGAGCAGTCCCAACCACTTCCTTTAGAACTCACATTGAAAAACTTTGGAACCCAACTTTCTCCTTTCTTTTGTCTCTCTTTTAAAAGCTGTCTTTGTTTGCTCTCTACAGCTTTCTTTGCTTCCACAGCTTTTTCCCACTCTTGATTCAATATTCCTCTGTTCACTTTGCTCCACACTGCTGCTGATTCACTTGCCATTACTCCCTGCATCCATTTCATTGTATATGATCAGGTATGTGTATATTTTATATGACAAATGTTTTATTTTATTAGCTTATAAGTTCATGTTACAAAATACCTGTAAATCCTTGACTACAGGTGTTTTGAGACTAGAGAGGAATTCTCTTGCATTGTATATAACTCTGGTTTTTCCATTACTTGTGTCCTTCATAGTCACAGTTCTGCAATAGATATCATTAGTAGCATATCATCAAATCTGTCATATGATAAGCCTAGTTGAAGATGAAATACAAACCTGTCCCAATGTCCATTGATCTCATAAATCGTCTCTTTAGTCAAGGACAGATAGATTTTTCCAGCAATGGCTCTGTAATTCTTTCTCCTACCCAGAAAAGAATTAGCTTTATAACAAATATCAGCTTCAATACCAGTTTCTTGACATTTGATTCTAACATTTCCAACCCAATCAACACCAGGCAATGGTAGAAATCTTATCAGTAGCTTCGGTGAATTCATTTCATATGTTTCATTGTGATTGTGAAGCTTCAATTGTCTCTTCCCATGCACATCTGTTTCCACTCCTGTACCTACACATCACACACACACATATACATTTCATGTTCTCAGGTTCACAGTTTTTCAATATTGAATCTGTTTGTTATCATCAGTTTCAGACATAAGACATACCATAGAATCTTGGTACAGGATGTTGACACCATACTATTTCTATGTTTTCTGTCTGGTCTGTTGCATGTAGTGCTGATACTGGTGGATGATGCGAAACCTTCAATACATACATACACATCCAAATCAAACTGAATATAACTGAATATATCTATATAAAATGATTGGAATCGCTTTTACTGAATATATCACGAACCTGTTCAAGAAGAACATTGAGGTTGGACCTAGAAACATGATGAGTCTCACCAAGAACAGGATTAAAAGGAGCCAAACCAAACATAACAGGTCTCATCAAAGAAACACTCCAAGCAACAACACCTGCAAATCTCTCAACAGGACTCTCCATTCTATTCAACTTACTCAACAAATCTTCATTACCAACACAATAAATCGATTCACCAAGACACTGTAAATGTGACTTGGGAAAATTAAACGTCGCTGGCAACTGCAACAAAAACACAACACAAACCACATTCATCACCACCACCATCATCAAAATCAAATATTTCAATCCATTCACTTTACCTGGAAGGAAGTGAGATCAGCACCAGGACGTATACTGTTAAAAAGACTCAAAATTCTTTGAAGGGGATTCAAAGCCTTGGATTCACCACCATCTAACATTAATGGCTTTGTCAATACAACACCATTTTCTTCTTTTCCTTCTTCAATCTGCATCATATCTGTATCTTCTGCAACCATTATTGTTTTGCTTTTGTCAGTTTAACAGTTTCTTTTCAGGATACGGTTTCCACATCATCTGAAAACGATGTGTCTCTGTCTATTTGTATATTTTCTTAATCAAATTTAATTTTCTTTGTCCTTCAATTAAGTGATTCATGTAAGTGTCTAAATCATAGAGAATTAGCTTTTTAGAAACAAATAAATGCAGTTCAACTAATATTATTGTTTTTATATAAATGGACCGGCATAAAATTTTTTACAATAAAGTAAAAATTGGAAATAAAATTGTTTCGGCATGTACTAAATTAGATGCCGAAGCCGCGTAGACAAGCATTATTGTACTTTTGACAGCCTATCAAAATTGAGTCAAACAATGCTAGATAATAGCTCCATCAATACATCAAGATTCGGGTACTTTTTTTAATACACGGGTTTCAAACTTCTAAAAGATGAATAAAGGAATGTGTAAATATTTGTATTTTTAAAAAAAAAAATAATAATAATAATAATTTTATGAAAATTTAATATTAATATTTTTCAAATAAAAACCTAAAACTGCAATGGAACTTGAATAATTGCTTATAGTTTATAAAATTATTTTTAAAAAATGTGAATATTAATTTTTTAAAAATTCTTTATTTTTTTCTCTATCATAATTATTTCAAACATATCTATAAAAACTTGCTCAATAATAATAATAATATATTATAATGTTTGTTAAAATTAACTTTAAATATAAACTAAAAAATTAATATTTTCTAATAATATTAATTAGAGAATATATAGATAAATGTATATACTAAAAATGACAAATAGAGAAAAACAGGTACTTTGGTTTGTGCACTGAAAACACATGACTCAATTATGCTTGTCTCTTAACAATGAAGGAAATCAAACAAGTGGGCTAAACCATTTCATATTTGTCTTCTACAAGAAGAAAAGAACAACTTCCTTTCACATTCAATATTCCATTAACATTCAAGAATCCATTTCAATACCACTCATACTAATTTTCACATTTCATACATTAGAGCTTATTAAATCTATCGTCAAAAAGTAATAGATTCGAATTCGACCGGTTCGAGCTCGACTCGTTTAACGGAAGAAAAAACTAGGAAGAGAAAGAGAGAAATTGGTTACCTTGTGATGAGAGGAGGAGAGAATGGTGGTGGTGAAGAAGGGCTTGGTTTTGATGATTGATGAAGGTGTTTGTTTGTTGGTGGTGTTTTTAAAGAGTGTAGAATTGGGTTTTGAAGTTGTCAAAATATTTAATGGTTACTTGTACAATGAAGATGGACGAAAGAGTGGGGCTGGTGGAATATTTATAATAGTGCCATTTATAACTTTTTTAATCATGGTATATTAATTAATTAATTAATTAATTAATTCATGGGGGAGGCATATAATTGCTTTTGGGATGTAATTGATATGTGTTTGTGTGAATAGGACTAAATAGTGGACCTAGTCATTACCGTCCCCGAGTAAGAGAATGGGTTCTAATTTTTCTTTTTAGAAATTTTCTTATTGTTTCGAAAAGTATCTCCGGTAATGGTTTAATACTAGAGTCTTATAATTATTTTTGTGGTTAATTAAGAAATTTAAGGATTTAAAAAAAAAAAAAATGAAGGAATTTAGAGATTTTGGTTTTAAAAATATAGTAGAGAGGAAAAAAAATAATAAAATAAGACTATTATATATCTTGCTTCGGTATATATACAGTCAAACCCCTCTGTCAGTTTTTATAATAGTTATAACAACTAAGTTTCTTTCAGAACCGATTTTTTACATGTTTTTCTAATCCTATATAAAAATAAAAACCGTAATTTGAATAGAACACTCGGTATAAAACTCATTCTCTATAATGGCCTACTAAATACATTATTTTTTAAATAAAAATAATATAAAAAATAAAATTTTATTGTAATTAACTTCAATAGTTAAAAGAATTATTTAATATTTAATAACTAAAAATGATGAAGGAAAATATTGTATAAGTAATGATAATGAATATGATTGAATTTGAAAGGTTTCATAATTATAAATAATCAAAATATGGAATATATTGACGATGTTGGGAGTGTTTCATCACTTATAGCACAAATACAATCTGATGGTATCAATCAAATAATGGATGCAACTGCATATATGGAGTTTGATGCAATACTCCTTATTATTTCCAATTTAACTGATGAAGACATTATTGTCTATGTTATTAGAGTAGATGAACAAAAACCCAAGAGAGGAAGGGGATGATAGTGATAGTGCAGATGAAGAACCTCAATTAGTTGCTATTTGGTCTGAGATTGAAGATTCAAGCAACAAGCTTCTGGATTGCCTTCAATAGAAGGCAATTGACTACCCTTTTGCTGAAAGTTTAGACCAAAATCTTTGTCAATTCAAGTGTTATAATGCTAGTAAGAGATTGGAATCTTCCAAAAAAGCTATCATTGTTGACATTTTCCATCTCTAAGTTATGCATATTTTATTTAGAGCTTATATTTTTTTTTCAAAAAATATTAGTATGAATTTGTAATAGCCAAGTGAAATTTAGGACCTTCATATGATTGTTATATGCGAATAATAGTCATTCACTATAACAACAAAAAAATTGTAAGACAAGTGGTGCCGTTATAGAGGGTTTGACTGTATATATAGAATTCGAATAGTGATAGTACACTTATAAATATGTTGGTTGAGTTTGTAAATAATATGGTTAGCTGTAATCATTAAGTACTTCCTAAGAAACTTTTAGAATAATTGACCGTAAATAGTATTTGAATAAAGAGATGGAGAATGCAACCAACTTGAAGCACAATCTCTCCAAAGAAAAGTAAAAAAAAAAAAGGGTTATTTCCAAAAACTAACCGCAGGTTTGACAAATTAGCCAAAAACCTACACTTATTTTTGGCAAAAAAATCAACATTCCGACAGTTTTCATCCATTTTACTGCTCATCCGTCAGTTGATGAAAGTAACTAGGGGCATTTTGGTAATTTTTAATTTTTTAAGAAAATAAAAATAATTATAAAGCAAAAGAAAATAAAAATTTATTTTTAAAAATAAAAAAATACCCCTAATTACTGTTCATCGACTGACGAATGAACAGTAAAATGGATGGAATCTGTCAGAATGTTGGTTTTTGGCCAAAAATGAAAAAGCTGTAGGTTTTTGGCTGATTTGTCAAACCTCCGGTTAGTTTTTAGAAATCTCTCAATAATTTATTTTGTGAATATCATTAAATATTGATTGTGAATATTCTAATATTGTATTTTGGAAAGTTAGTTTGATCAAAGATTTTATTATGTAATTAGGAGTAAGTTTTGAATTATTTCTAGAATTGGCAAGTTTGATCCTTGATATTATAAGGATCATAAAACATTAATAAGAGGTAAATGTTTTTCTCATATATGATTTCCTTGTATTTGTATTTTGATATGGTATCAGAGTCATAATAGACAGACATATTTTTAGCCATGACTAGCCGTAAAAGTGATAGAGAAACGCTTCTACAACAGAAGATTATTTCTCCGTATGATATTACTAATATTGACAATCTAAGCCCGTCGATTACTCAAGTTCAATTGAAAGGAGAGAATTATGATGAGTGAGCACGTTCTTTCGTACAACCTTGAGAGCTTGTAAGAAATTTGAGTTTTTCTATGGAACTTTTCAAAAATAAGATGAAAATTCTACAAATCTTGAAAACCAGTGGACAGTCAATTCATTATTGGTGTTCAAGATGTGTAACACCGTAAAACCTATGCTTTGATCCACTATTTCTCATATGGAAGTGGCGCATGATATGTGGAACGATATTAAAGACCGATTCTCCATTGTTAATGGACCTCGAATCTAGCAGCTGAAATCTGACTTCGTAAATTGCAAATAGAAAGGAAGAACCATAGTGGATTACTATGGAAAACTGAAATAACTTTAGGATGAATTGTGAAATTTTGAACAACCACTAATGTGTACATGCGGGAAGTGTACGTGTAACCTTGGTGGGATGTTAGAAAAGAAAATGGAGGAAGAAAAAGTGCATAAATTCCTTATGGGTTTGGATGAAATAGTGTATGGGACGGTGAGATCTAACATATTGGCTCAAGATCCATTGTCAAATATAAACAAAGTTTACTCGACCTCTCATTCAAAAAGAGCGGGTCAAGATGATTTATTGCAGAAACGAAAAATGGGAGAGATCATGGCTCTTACTGCTCGTTCTCGAAGTTATGAAAGGAAAAAGATAATGGTGTGTTCTTACTACAAAATAATGGAACATGAGTTCGCAAAATTGTTTCACTCAGATAGGATATCCAGAGTGATGGGGAGATCAACCCAGGACTAATGGATAAAGTGGGGGTTGTGGAAAAGGTTAAACAAGCCAACTTGGAAGAGGTCATGGTGGTTCGGGTCAGTTCGAGCTAATGTTGCCCTAGCAGAAATGAACATCTCTGTGGGTGCATCTAGTCCAATTAAAGAAATAAAACCCCTGTAGGGTCTAAATCTTGAGCAGTGAAAACACTACTACAGATGCTCAACGAATCAAAACCTACAACCGGTGAAAAGATGACTGGTAAATCCATGTCTTGGATTATTGATATGGGTGCTTCAAATTATACGACAAGCAGAATTGAGGACTTGTATGACTTGAAGGAGGTCACTCTATGTCCCGTAGATTACTAAATGAAAGCAGCATCGATTCCATCAAAGAAGGATCCATTAAGCTTGATAGGAATCTTGTCCTAAAAAATATTTTTATGTACCAAATTTGACTTGCAACTTAATTTCTGAATCATAATTAACTGAAAATAATTTGTTTAGTCAATTCATTGAAAATTTTTGTGTTACATAGGAATGCACTTCAAGGATGCTGATTGGTGTGGATGAAAGAAATGATGGACTTTACTATTTTTAATGACCAGTATTTAAGCATTGAAGATTGAACACCTTCCTTGGTGTTACATGACAACACGTAGTATAGTATTTTATATGGGAAAGAGCCAGTCTTGGCTCACTTAAGAATTTTGGATCACTTTGATATGCTCATACAAAATCAAGTGATAAATTTGCTAGTCAAAGTCGTAAAAGTATTTTGTTGGATATCCTTATGGTAAAAAAAGGTGGTGATTGTATGATTTGGAAAAGTGAAAGTTTTTTGTCTCTTATGATGTGGTTTTCTCGGAAGGTATTTTTTCTTGTGCCCAAAATTATGTTTTGTTCATGGGAATGAGAGTATTACAAGTGTTGATATTTGCACCAAAACTGACTTTGTTCTCTGGAGTCTGATTTTGTACAAGATCATTTGACCACGAGGAGGTTATTAGAATAACCTACCTTTGAAGGTCCAGTTTCAGGTAATGAAATAGAAGAAGTATTAGGTTGTGGCCAACAATTCAAGGAAGTCTTGGTTAGATTACGTGACTATGTGACCCCTACTACTTGAAAATTGAGTCCATCTTTACCCCGTTGGCATTATAGTATCTCTCAGATACACCTTATCCTATAGCACATTTTATGAATCGTGACAATTTTTCTATGCAACATAGAAAATTTCTTGCAACTATTACAATGAAGAGTGAGCCTATACATTATTCACAAGCAGTGAAAGACCATCGTTAGAGATGTGCAATGCAACGTGAAATTGAGGCTCTCAAAGCTAATGAAACTTGGGCTATTTAGGATATATCTTCTAGAAAGAAAGCTCTTAGATGTCAACAGGTTTACAAAATAAAATATAACTCTGATTGGGCAGTTGAGCGGCTAAAGGCTCGGCTTGTGATTCTTGACAATCATCAAATTGAAGAGATTGATTACATTGAGACTTTTTCCCTGGTCGCTAAAATGGTTATAGTATGAGTATCTTTTGCAGTAGCTGCTACTATGACTTGGGAAGTTCACTAGATGGATGTTCATAATATGTTATCCATGTAACCATCACGAGGAGATATATATGAAGTGGCCTGGTGATTTTCAAGTTGACGCACCGGGCAAGGTATGTAGGCCGCGGAAGTCATTATATAGGTTAAAGCAAGCTTCATGATACTGGTTTGTGAATATGTCCATTGCTTTGAAGAATTATGGTTTTCAACAATCATACTTAGATTTTCCGTCTTCACTCTAAAGAGGGAAGGTATGCAGGTTGTGGAAGTCATTATATGGGTTAAAGCAAGCTTCGCGATACTGGTTTGTGAAACTGTCCACTGCTTTGAAGAACTATGGTTTTCAACAATCATACTTAGATTATTCTCTCTTCACTCTAAAGAAAGGAGCTATGCAGCTGAATGTCGTAGTCTATGTCGATGATTTTATCATCTTTGAAAGTCATTTACATGATATGTAGACATTCAAGTCCTATATTAGTGCTTGCTTTCATATGAATGATCTTAAAATTTTGAAATATTTCTTGGATGTTGAGGTTGCTAGGGGCCCCAACAGATTTTTCCTTTGTTAGAGAAAATATGTATTGGATATTATTTCTGAGGTAGGACTTTAGGATCAAGACTTGTTGGAGTACCAATAGATGAGTTAGTGCTCTCCATGAGTAAGGTGCTAAGTGATGCGGAGCATATCGTCACTTAGTAGGAAATTTAATATATTTATATTTTACTATACCCGAGTTATCATACAATGTGCATGTGTTGTCTCAATTTCTACAGGAGTCACGTGAGGAGCACTGGAAAGTTGCCTTACGAGTGGTACAATATTTGAAAGGAAATCTGGGTTAAGGAAATCATTTTAATAGTACATGTGATTTGCAGTTACATAGGTGGTATGATGTAGATTGGGGTGGGTGTCCTCTTAGTCTTCGATCTCTAATTGGATGGATCGTGTTCCTTGGAGGGTCATCAATGTCTTGGAAGACAAAGAAACATCATACAGTGGCTCGCTCCTTGCCAAGGTAGAATATCGAGCCATGGTCATGACCTCCTGTGAATTGAAGTGGTTGAACTTGAAGGCCATATTATTGAGACTAGGGGTAACTCACAGTCGTCCTATGTCTCTTCATTATGATAACCAGAGTGCTCTCATATGTCTCAAAACCTAGTTTTTCATAAACGCACAAAACATACTTGTTATGTTTTTGTATCATATTTGCTATAGGTTATTGTATTCGGGTTAGGCAGGCTATCTTTGTTTGGTATGGACTTATGAGATTGGGTAACTTAATAATACCTACCCATTTGACCTAACCTGGCCTATTGCTTAAACCTAGGTATATAAGCCTTCTTATGTTACTGTAGCAGTTAGATTGGTTATTATTTATTGCTCTCGTTCGTCTCTGTTTTAGCTCTGACGAATTAGGGTTTGTTGTGTCTTCCTTCTCTTTGGATCTCTGAGAGGGCTTTGTGCTCTTTCTTCTTGTAATACACCACCACCATAGTGCAACTGGCCGCTGAGCCGGTACCTCGTGGACTTACACCTTTTAGGAGGCTTTTTGGACCCACTGGGTGGAACCATGTATAATCGCTTTGTATTTCTTGTGATGTTTCTGGTTTTCTGTTCATAATCGAGTGACTAATTGTCGTAGCAATTACAACAAGTGGTATAAGAGCTTAATTGGTCATTTCTGAAACCCTAACTCTCTGTTTTTTGTTTCTTCTTTATATTCTTTACTGACTTGTGTTATCTATTGTCTTTTGCAGGTGGTCGGTGCAACCCCTGTCAACAGCGATGAAAACCCTAAGTCAACCATATTAAAGAATCATTGAATAGATCTGAAAAGGGTCTATTGAAATCCTTTTTCGAATCTTTCTTTCACTCTCTTATTTTCTTATTTTTGTTGATAATTGATTATGGTGATGCTAAATTTGTGTTTTTAGAGGTATTGAAAATCTGAAAAAGAAGAAAAATAATACAAATAAATTCAAGAAAAAGGAAACAGGTACAGAAATGGCTAATTAAAGAATACTAGAAGATATTGCGACTTTTAGTTTCTGCTTGGTACATTTCTCAAACCTTTTAGATTAGATCTCCTGTTTACTGTTTTTGACATTGCTGCCTGAGTGGGGTTTGGTTTACGCCCTCAGGAAAATGCTTGATTGAAAATCTTTGTGATTCTTGATGATTAGTTGTATTATTTGTTGTCTGAGCTTGTTTTTGTAAATTCAATCTCTGATTGTGTTGATTGAAAGTTCTTTTATGGTTAGTTAATACAGTTTTTCTGAGATATATTGCTGTATTAATATGTTGATTGGTTGTTAATTGGCTAAACTGTATTGTTGCTTTGCTTTGTGATTGGAGTGCCAGATTACTTGTTTGCATGCTGTGTGTCGTGTCTTCTTACCTTGTTTATCTCTTGCATTATTAAGATTAATATGGCTAAGACCCCTGGTTCAAGTCATATTAATATAGAGGTATTCGATGGTAATTAGGATTTTGTTCTTTGGTAGAAAAATATGTTGTCTGTTCTTGTTTATCATGGGGTTGAGAGGGCAGTTGATAGTGAGTATCTTGAAGGTAATTCTGATGCTGAAAAGAAAAGGTTGAATAAAAAGGCATATAATATGATTTTACTACATTTGTCTGATGAGTCATGACCAAACTTGCTAGTTCTAAGACTGCATCTAAATTGTGGACTGCATTAGAAACGAATTATTTGGAAAAAGATGTATAAAATAGACTATTAAGATTACATAGGTTGTTTGGTTTTAAATTTGACCCTAGAAAGAAGGTTGCTGAAATTTTGGCTGTTTTTAAAATGCTTGTGCAGGATTTTAATAGTAAGACTAAGGAAGAAAATAGACTTTCTGAAAAATATCTTGCTAGGATTCTTTTACATGCTTTGCCTGAATCTCACTATGTTGTAAAGGTATTTATCTCTTTCAATAATGTTGTTTTGACCACTAAATTGATCATTGATGCTTTGACTTTTAGAACATCTAATAAAGATAAAGTGAAATATGAACCTGAAGGGTTGATGGTTCAAAATAATAAACCTGCTAGGAATAAGAAAAAGAAATTTAATTCTCAGAATAATATTGGTAATAGTAATGGTAATAACAATGGTAACTCTAAGAATAAGACAAAAGGAAAGGATAAATCTGATAAGGAAAGAAGTTATTTTTACCATGGGAAGTAGAATCATCTTGTGAAAGATTGTTTCCAAAGGAAGAATGATGGGGCTAAGGGAATCTTTAAGCCTGTCTCTTCTAATTTTTTTGTCATTTTTGATGATCATGTTCAATTTTGTGAAGGTTTGATTATTGTCGCTAAATTGTTTGATGCTTTTATCGTGAATAAATAATATATATTTTTGATTGGGTCATAGATTCAGGTTGCACGCATCATATGACACCTTATAAGAGCTGGTTTAATGAACTCAAACTCGACAATGAGGGGCTGGTTCTAATGGGATTTGATCATAAATGTTTGATAAAAGGGATTGGTTCTGTTAAAATCAAGCATTTTAACGGTACTGTTCGATTGTTGAATGATGTTAAATATTTGTCTGATATTAGGAGGAGTCCTATCTCTGTTAGTTCTTTAAACTGTCTTGGTTTTGAATGTGTATTTAAAAATCAGACTGTTTGCATAATGGACTCTAACACTAAAGAGATAATGATGAAATTGAATAAATGTGGTTATTTGTATAAATTGGAAGGTGAAACTGTTGAGGCTTTAACTGTTGGTAAATTAGCTGAGTCTAAAATGCAAAAATGGCATAATAGGCTTGGTCACTTGGCGAAAACAGATTAAGGGAATTAATGAAAAGGGGGCTGATTGAGAATGATAGTAATTGTAAACTTGATTTCTATGAGCATTATATTTTTGGTAAAGAAACTAGAATGCCTTTTACTAAATCTGATTTTAGAGCTAGTTCTATTATTGAATATGTGCATACTGATTTGTGGGGTCCTTCTAAGATCAAAACCTTTAACAAGAGTGTTTAATTTATGTCTATAATTGATGATTATTCTAAGTTTACTTGGATGTATCTGTTAAAGAGTAAAGATGAAGCTCTTGATAAATTCAAAATCTGGAAATTGCATGTTGAAAATGAATCTAATTGTAAAGTTAAGGCTCTAAAAACTAATAATGGTCTTGGATTCCGTAATGAATTGTTCGATTCCTTTTGTGCTGAAAATGAGGTTAAAAGGCATGAAAATGTTAGGCATACTCCCCAACAGAATGGAGTAGTTGAACGTCTGAATAGAACCTTACTTGAAAAAGTAAGGAGCATGCTATTTAAGGCTAAGCTGCATAAAACATTTTGGAGGGAAGCTTTGAATACTGTTGTATATGTTAGGAATAGATTTCCGTCTTTTGTGATTAATTGGAAAACTCCCTTTGAGATGTATTTTAGTAAAATGCTCGTTTTAAAGCAAATTAGAACTTTTGGGTGTAGGGCAGATGCACATCAGTCAGTTAGTAAGTTGGAACCAAGGTCTATAAGGTGATTCTTCATGGGCTTCACCATTGGTACCAAACATATCTGATTAGTCTATAGAGAGAGTTCACCTTATAAGTTCATAATTAACAGAGATGTTGTCTTTAATGAGTCTAAATTTCCTGGTTTCGTTTATATTATTTCTGATTCTGAAATGTTATGCTTGATTTTACTTTGTTTGATTACAATATTGATTGTGATTCTGATATTGGTTCTAATTGTGCTATAAATAGTGATCCTGATATTGCCACTGATTCTGTTCCATCTGTTGTTCCTCATGTATCTACTTTTCCAGAAAATTGTTCTAGTTAATCTAATATTGTTTTACCTGAACATAATGTTTCTGATATTAATGATGAACCTGATGATGTTTTTAATTTCGATAATCCTGAATATGATCAGTTTTTAAATATTGACAATATGGACATAAATGATCATTCTATAGCTCGAGATAGGCCTGGGAGAATAATTAGGACTCCAGCTAGATATTTGGATGCTAATTTGGTGATTTATACATTGACTGCTGCTGTTTCTGATGAATTCGTGCCTATTTTAATTTTTGATGCTGTGAATGGTAAACATGTTGAAAAATGGTGGTTTGCTATGAAGGAAGAGTATAACTCTCTTCTGAAAAACCAGACTTGGAAACTGGTTGACAAATCTGTTGGTAAGAAATTAGTCGCTTGTAGGTGGATTTTTAGAATCCAAGAAAATCTCCCATTATTTGATCCTAGCAGGTATAAAGCCAGGTTGGTAGCCAAATGCTTTACTCAGAAACGTGGAATTGTTTTCAATGAAAAATTTTCTCCTGTTATTAGATATATAACTATCAGGATTATGTTGCTTTAACTATTTCCTTTGATTGGGAGTTGGAACAAATAGATGTAAAGGCTGCTTTTTTACATAGTTTTTTGGATAAAGAAATCTTTATGGAACAACCTGAGGGTTTTTGTAAAAAGGGTGTGAAAATAAAGCGTGTTTATTAAAATATTCCTTGTATGGATTGAAACCGTCACCCAGAAAATGGAATGAAAGATTTCATAAATTCATTGCATCCATTGGTTTCAAAAGGAGCATGTTTGATGCATGTTTGTATTATATATATATATTTTTTGTTAATTCCCTTGTATTCCTCCTTCTATTTGTTGATGATATATTGTTGATTGGACCTAATTTTGGTAGGCTGAAATTTGTTAAGCAACATCTGAATAATGAGCTTGAGATGAAGGATCTTGGCAATGCTTCTAAAATCTTAGGGATGAATATTGTTAGGAATAGAAAATCGCATTTGTTGTGTATTGATCAGAAAATTACTTTTAAAAGGTTTTAAAGAATTCTAATATGCTTGATTCTAAACCCTCTAGTTTGCCTTTAGTTGCTGGTGATAGTTTAGATACTAAAATTTCTGATTCTGATGATATTCTTGATGATATTCCACATGCTGAAGCTGTTGGGTATGTTATGTATGCTATGATCTATACAAGACCTGAATTGGCCTATTCCTTAAGTGTTCTAAGTTGCTTTATGATAAAATATAAAGAAATTCATTGGAAAGCAATGAAAGGGCTATTAAGGTACATCAGAAGCACTATGAACATCAGTTTGGTTTATGGTAAGTACACTGATTCTATTTCTGTAAGTGGATATTGTGATTGCGATTTTGCAAAGGATATAGAATTTAGAAGGTCCACTTCATCTTATTACTTTACTATATGTGGGAATTGTGTTTCTTGGAGAGTAAGGTTCCAATTTGGTGCTGCTTTATCGATAATAGAAACTAAATATTTTGCTTTGACAGAAGGGATTAAGGAGGCTATGTGGATCCAAGGTATTCTCAGGGAATTGAAGCTCTTGAAAGGAACCACTTCTGTTTTAACAGATAACCAGGGCGCCTTTCAGCTGAGTAGAAATCCTATGTATAATGACTGAACGTAACAAATAGATGTACAATTTAATTTTATCAGGTTACATGTTTTAAATGGTATTATGGATGTGGGGAAGATTTCTACTGATTCAAATTCTGCTGATATGGGTACTAGGGTACTTTCTGTGAAGAAATTTCTGTTTTGCAGGGATCTTCTTCACATTAGGCTGCCGTAGGAGCTTATGGCTGGGCGCCAAGCAATGACGCTTTAGGCTTGAAGGGTAGCTTTGTGGTGTTCTGTATATTGCCGCGTATCAAATTTATAGTTTATTGTAATTGTTATGATCCAAAAAGGGGAAGTTTTGTTATATTTTTATATCATATCCGCTATAGGTTGTTGTATTCGGGTTAGGCAGGGCTCTCTATGGTTGTATGAGCTTATGGGTTTGGGTAACTTAATAATACCTACCCATTTGACCTGACTCGGCCCATCGCTTAAACCTAGGTATATAAGTCTTCTTATGTTACTATAACAGTGAGATTGGTTGTTATTTGTTGCTCTGGTTGTCTATGTTTTAGTTCTGGTGAATTAAGGTTTGTTGTGTCTTCATTCTCTTTGGGTCTCTGAGAGGGCTTTGTGCTCTTTCTTCTTGTAATACACCACAACCATAGTACAACAGGCCACTGAGGTGAAACCCCGTGGACGCACACCTTTTAGGAGGCTCTTTGGAGCCATCGGGTGGAACCATATAAAATCACTCTATGTATCTTATGATGTTTCTGGTTTCTAGTTTTCTGTTCATAATCAAGTGATTAATTGTTGTAGTAATTACAACAATACTGAAATTGATTGTCATTTTGTTCGAGATGAAATCGTAGACGGGAATATAAGTCCCATGTTTAGTAAAAAAATTTATAATCTTATATTTTAGAAAGTTAGTTTGGTTAAAGATTTTATTATGTGATTAGGAGTAAGTTTTTACTTATTTATAGAATTGTTGTCAAGTTTGAATCCTTTATATTGCCTATGTTTGGTGCAATTGCGTTTAACTTTTTTTTTTAAACATTGAGAGTTTTTTAAGACATTTAGCGTTTTTTAGTGGTTAGCGTTTTAATTAGTGATTTTAATAAATATTATTTTATAAATTAGCATTTAATTATCTGCTAAAGTTCATATGACATAAAAAATAATTATTTTTAAGTGTTGAAATATAATTTTATAGTGAAATTATTTTTCTCCTCAGTAAGTAATGAAAAATAAATAATAAATTTATAAAAATTAACTTTTTTTTATGTCTTTATAAAAGAAAATATTTAATTTACTGTAAATGAAAATAAGATAATTAGAAACAAAAATATAATAAAATAAATTGATTTTAAAAAAGTAATTTAAAACTAATATGGATGGATTAATTTGGGAAGAATTTTTTGAAACTCTCTAATTTAAACACTAAGTGTTGCTCTGACGAACGTTTTTAAAACACTATAAAACTCTAATTTTAGATTATAAGTGGATGATGCAAACACAAATACTATTTATTTTTAGAATTTTGACTGAATCAAGATATTAAACTCTAAAAAAAAAAAAAAAAAAAAACTAATGCGAAGTATAGCATTATAAGAATCATGATGAAGGTTTTTCTCACATATAGTGCGTTTGGGAAAGCTTTTTAATTAGCATTTTAGATAACATTTAAATTATTTATTAGCTTTTTAAAAAAATGTGTGTTTGGTAATAGCGTTTCAATAGTGTTTAGCGTTTTAATTAGCGTTTAAGATAGCGTTTAAAAAAACTATTAAAGATAGCTTTCAACCCAAACTCTAATAGTGATTTACATTATTAACTTTTATCTTATAATTAATTATATCATTATCTTCTGAATTATATTTATATCTGTAATAAATTTTAGTAATTTTATATGTAACAACTAATTTAAAAACAAAAATTAATACCAAACGTTCAATCATACAGCTAATTTAAAATATAATCTAGAAACTAACTGCTAACGTTATCTGAAATGCTGGTATAACAGCTAATTAAAAATCTAATACCAAACATACATATAGTTTCTTTGTATTTTGATAACTTACTTAAATAATTCCAACTACTTGTGTATTTTCTTAATTAGTTCAATCCCTTTTTATTTCTTTCTTTTTTTATTAGTTCAATTGTCATTGTAGTGGTTCGGAACTACAATTGATCCGGACTGACTGGACCGGATCATTCAGGGCTATTTTAGAACCGATTTCAAGTTTCAAGGTATCTTGCAAAAGAGTAAGGAATGTCCGAGCGGACCTGGGGACACCGGTGTAGTGTCTGCCATAGACACTCCGACGCTCAAGTCAGCTTTGAACTGAGAGCAAATAATAAATAAAGTAGACGAAAGAAAGAATTAACTTCCTGTGGTCGATGATTCCTGTCGAAAGGATAGCCTCGGAAGGTTATGGGCAGTCACTTGAATGAGCTCTGGGCTCAGTTGATTATAATCAGTAGAGTGATCTGAATCAACAAATATTCGCCGGAGTGTGGTCGAGATCGGTAATAGCTTGAGTAGCAATTTCGGCAGAGTTTCAGTATGTAATCTCGTGTCCCCCCATGTGAAGTTGGGACTGCTATTTATAAAGGCTTTAGGAGTCGTTACTAGGTGCTGTCGAGATCTCCGCGGAAAGATCTCCGCAGAATCCGGGATTCTCTAAACAGCTTACCCGGTCAGCTGAAGACTCTCGAAAAGAACGTGGGCCTTTGGGCCTCGTGGAATCTTTGGGCCTGAGCCTCCCGGAATCGTCAAGCCTGGGCCTGGGCCTTAGCCTATTAAGAGTTTAGGGCTTTGGCATTACTTCCGAACCGGGTCTGGATGTCCAGCCCACTACAGATTCCCCCATCTTTCCGTATGGATAGTTCCGAGCGGAAGGATGAATACGAAACTGTTGGAAACCCACTAGTCTCCTCCAGCTGTCAAAAGACGTCACATTAAAGAAAACTCTCCATTGGGGCGATGACACGTGGATGAGCTTCCCTTGGAAGCCCGACTTTTTCACCTACCTCCTTCGCCTATAAATAGGTCAGAACCACCCCACTTTTCCATTTCTGTTCTCCCAGACTCCCTCTCTCTCTCTCTAAGACTCGCAACATCCGTTTAACGAGAACCTGTCGTTTCCTGCTTTCCAATCACAAGCCTAAGGTAAATCACTTCATAAACCTCTTTTTATTATCGCTGATGATTGCTGGCTGTTTTATGTGTTTGTGTTACTTTTGTTCGTAGGAGAAGGCGAAGGGTTTTGGTAACCCGACAAGGATGGGTGTGTTGGGTTACTGCTTTTGAGAGAATGTCAGTGTTCAAAGGGCTAATTAGGAGTCCTTAGTTGGATTTTCCTGCCATTTCGAGCTTTATCTGGAAACTTTGGACCAAAAACTGTGTTTTTTTGTAAACCGGAGAAACTCTTGATCTGACTGTTGCCATTTCCGAATAGGTATGTCAAGCAAAGCTATTGAATCCGAGATACAGAGGATGTTCGGAGACGATCCGTCCTGAAATGACGACAGCCCCTCCACGTCTGGATCAGCTGTAGGATCTAACGATCTAGACTTAAGTCCGAGGACCTTAGCAAAGGTCCATACAGAGCTTAGAGGTGATGGTGACCCTATAGGGATTCCGGCCGGAATGATAGTAGAAGTGGTGGATGATGCTATGGGTCGCTTATTGGTGCATCCTTCAACTTTCGGACCTCAGGGGATCCAGACAAAAGATTGCCCCTCTATCATCCGCCCGGATCAAATGTATGACATCTGCAAGGCCTACAACATCCCGGAAGATGTGTTGATTCGTGCACCAGAGGCCGAAGAACGGGCCGATTGGGTCGTTGAGGGATGGACCCCCATAAACACTCTTTTGTTGAGTATGGGTCTTAAGTTTCCCATCAGAGGTATGCTCCGAAAATTTTGCAAGAGGCATCGGAGGTAAATCCGAACGCCATGAGACTTTTGCGGTCGTTCGATGAAATGGCCGAGGAAAAGGGAATATATTGTGAAGTCGCGGACGTTTACGCGGCTTATTCCGTGCAGAGGGTTAGTGGTGATCCGGGTCGTGTGCACCTTCATTGTCACTCGGATCAAACGAGGGTGTTTTTGAATCCCGCCTCGTGCGATAAGGCGTGGAAAGAACGATTTTTCTTCGTCTCCGGTCGATAAAAGGAAGGTGGAGACGACGATATTCCATATTGGTGGAATTCCGAGCCAAGTATGGGGGTGGCTCCTAGTTCGGAAGTCTTTTTCTTTCTTGTTTGTTAATTTATGATTCTGATTGTCTCACCTCCTATTTTGCAGTGGAAATCGGGAAGGCAAACTGTCCGTGCGGATCGAACAGCGAGGCTGTTATTGACCGCATTCTCTCGTTCGACCCGGAAATCCGAGATCTTCAGAAGTTGGTCCCAATCCTTCCTGATCCAACCAAGAGAGGTCAGGCGTCGAAGATGGAAGGGAAGGATCAAAGGAAGAAGATGAGCAAGGGGTCTTCTTAGGCGGCAGAGGCCCTCAACTTTCTGTTAAGACAACGTCCAAGCAAGGGCGTTGTGATCAGCGAACCTTCCGGAGTGAGGAAGGAGAAGGAAAAAGACAAGGCCTCAAGGGGCTCCACTCGGAAGCTGAATAAAGATAAGGGGGTTGCCGTGGTGCGACCCCGTGAAGAAGGCGAGTCGGAAAATCCGGATCCGAAGAAACAGAAGACCTCGCCTCCAGAGGTTCAAATTTTGGAGGAGTCTGAGACTGTCACTCGGACTTTATCTGTGTCGGCTGGCACTTCCTTTTTCAAGGAGCCTGCGGCGGCTCTTGAAATTTTTCGAGGAATGGCCCTGGAGGAGGATCAGAAGTTCCTCTACGACAACCGTTCCTAGCTGGTTGAAGAGCTTTTACTGGCCAGCTATAAGGTAATATCCGAGCGCGTTCTTTTTCCAATATTCTGTTCGGAATATGATGTCTTTGTATCTTATGTAGATGGTTCAAGAAGGCCCGGGCTGACCGTGAGGCCTGCAGGAAGGACAAGGACGAGGTCCAGCACAAGCTCGATTCTGCTCTCTCGGAGTTAGATAACCTGAGGGTCATTGCTCAGGACAAGGAAAAGGAATTGACTTCCGAGAGGGAGAAGACAAAGATGGCCATGGAGGAGTCCTCTGTGCTGAAGGGGACCGTTGAGTCCTTATCTTCTCGGATGGCTGAGATGGAGAAAGGACTGGCCGAGGCCGAGGAAAAGGCCATGGAGACAGAGGCTCGAGCTGAGGTCGAGGCCAAGGGAAGGGTTTATCAGCAGTTCCTGGCTGGTACCCTTTTTAAGGAGGTTGCCGAGAGGAGGTTCGGCTACTGGAAACGGTTGGCGGAAGTTACTGGCACCTCACTTCCGAGCCCTTTCGAGGACAGCGACTCGGAGAAGGATCTTGAGGAAGATGAGGAGGAAAAGGGGAAAAAGGAGGGTACCTCTACTCTTCCCGAGGATGAGCTGAAGAGGTTTCTTCCGTACCTTTGGAAGTTGACCCGATCTCCGTGGTCCCTCTTGCTGCGGCGGCCGCTCCCGAGGATCAGAGGGCTGAGGAAGGCCATAGAGCCGAGGATGAGTTGACCCTGGATGACTTAGAACTTAGGGTTTTTCTCTTTTTCTCTGTATTTCTTGCCTTTTTCCGAAGCTTGTACCCCTTTTTCCAATTAAATGAAATCTCTGTTTCTTTTTCTTCCGGTTATTTTTTCTATGAATATTTTCTAAGTATCGAGACGGAATAAAAGTTATTTGGAAATTTAATTAATGAGAAGGCAATCAATGAGTTTCAAAACAACCAATAATCCGAGTCAATGCTCGACTTTCATTAATTGAATCGGAATAATTCTTGCGGATGCAACAACTTTGGTCTTTTTAGACTGTAATTTACAATAGTCTCGTCGGACTTCTCAAATTCATTATCCTTTCGGATTTGTGTACACAATATGACAAATGATCAACTTTTTACAAGTGTTGATTCAGAGAGTTAAAGCGCTATGTGGGGTCTTATTTTGTGCCCGAGCGGAATCTTCAAGACGTTTATTCTTCTGAGCTCAGTTCTTTGTTCGATTCTTCGTCTTGAGAGTTTTTCCATGCTCTTGTTCGGTGCGTTAGTGCGGACACCTCGCAAAAATTGAATTTTTGGGGTTAGAGCATGATTTGGAACCTTTGTAATATGGGCTTCCATGCCTCGGATCCTGGACTTAACTTGATTAGTTATTCATTCCAGGATGTATGGGCGTTTTTCCTTTGGTTCCGTATTACCTGAGATTTCAACAAAGGGTGAGGGAGGTCCTCAACGTATTGAGGACCCTCCGATGCCTAAGTCGGTAATCGATTCGGAAGGAAAATCGAAATTGAATATGTAAACATTGAAAGGGTTTCATAAAAAAAACCTGATTTCCCTCCGCAGGGGGATGATGGTCCGGACGGACGTTGGCTTCTGACTGCAAAGCGACAAGAGGGTCAGGATGGTCCTCAACTTATTGAGGACCCTCCGATGCTTAAGTCAGTAATTGATTCTGAAGGTAAACCAGAATTGAAAAACATTGAATGTAAAGAATTTATAGTTTGAGGTCGGAACCTGGTCCCCGGAGATCATGGGGTTATGTTTGTCTAGAACTGGAATTTCTTCAAGTGAGCCGCATTCCATGTGTTTCAGACTGCTTTGCCGGCTTCATTTTGAAGTTGATATGCTCATTTGTCTATTATTTCTGTAATCTTGTACGGACCTTCCCAGGACTCGTCCAACTTGTTTGCAGTGAAGTTTTTTCTGAGTACCCAGTCCCTCACGGAAAAAGTTATTGCACGGACAGATTTGTTGTAAGCTTTTTCGATGGTTCTTTTGTACCTTTCCATTTTCAGCTCGGAACCTTCTCGAAGCTCGTTGATCGTGGCGAGGTCGAAGTCTAGCATAACTTGGTTCTGGTCGTGGAGCGGGTATTGTCCGAATTCCACGTCGGAAGGAAGTACTGATTCGACTCCGAAAACTAGAGAGAAGGGAGTTTGTCCTGTTGGGACCCTGGGAGTTGTTCTGTAAGACCATAGGACGCCAAGCAACTCTTGAACCCATGCACCCTTGTGCTTCCCCAGTCTCTTCTTGAGAATGACCATGAGGGTTTTGTTTGTCGCCTCAGCCTGACCATTCGCCTTCGGATATCTGGGGGTAGAGAAGTTTAGTTTGATATTCCAAGCAATGCAGAAGTCTTTAAATACCTTGGATATGAACTGGGAGCCATTATCTGTGACTATTTCATTCGAAACTCCAAAACGGCAGAGAACGTGCTTCCATATGAAGTTTCTGACGGCCAAGTCCGTGACGTTGGTGAATGCTTCGGCTTCTACCCACTTGGTATAGTAGTCGGTGACAAGGAGGATAAATCTTTCACCTTTCCCATGAGCAGGTGGAAGTGGTCCCACTATGTCCATTCCTCATTTAGAGAAAGGTCATGGGGATGAAATTCCGTGCAGAAGTTCAGCCGGTGCATGAATGTAATTTCCATACCTTTGGCAACTTTCACATCTTTTGGCTAATTC
Source organism: Cardiospermum halicacabum (assembly GCA_031304145.1). Classification (NCBI taxonomy): domain Eukaryota; kingdom Viridiplantae; phylum Streptophyta; class Magnoliopsida; order Sapindales; family Sapindaceae; genus Cardiospermum; species Cardiospermum halicacabum. The sequence continues at coordinate 11,965,599 of CM062396.1, read as the reverse complement.
CTTTGCGTCTGATTTCATGGTTGGCCAATAATACCCAGCTCGGAAGCATCTGAACGCTAGGCTTCTTCCCCCGGAATGGTTTCCAGCTTGACCATTGTGAAGTTCTTGTAGAACTCTCTTCGCGTTGTTCTCATCTAGGCATAGCTGATAGGGACCGTTAAGGGACTTTCTGTATAGTACCCCTTCGATTACTGCGAATCTGGCTGCGGATGTACGTAATTTCCGAGCTGAAGCTTTATCCTGGGCAATGTGCCGAATTGGATATACTCGAGAATTGGCTTTATCCAATTTTCTTGCGGGTCGCTGACAGGAAAGACTTCAGATTCAAGTGATTCTGCCTTGATGGAAGATTTTTCAATGTGCCCATGCAGAACGTACCTGGTGCCTGGATCCTTGACTGCTGAACCGTAAGAGGCAAGAGCGTCCGCACGACTGTTTTCCCCCTTTGGAATTTGTTCAAACGATAATGTCAAGAATGATTGTTGGATGGTTTGAACTAATTCAAGGTAGGCCTTCATTCTATCATCTTTCGCTTGGTAAGTTCTGGTGACCTGGCTTACAACTAGTTGAGAGTCGCATTTGACCAGCAGATTCTTGATGTGCAGGCTTTGGGCTAGCTTTAAACCGGCGATCAACGCTTCATACTCTGCTTCGTTGTTGGTGACTGGGAAATCGCAGTGTAAGGAATGTTCTAATAACTGTCCATTCGGATTTATCAACACGATCCCCACACCGCCTCCTTGTGAGTTGCTAGCTCCATCAACCTCTAGAATCCATGCGTCGGACTTTTCTTCCGTGGTGTTGACATTCTGAGGAGGGACTGCGAAGTCCACCACAAAATTGGTTAATGCTTGTGATTTTATCGCCGTACGAGGTTTGAAATGGATATCAAATTGACTTAGTTCCACGGCCCACTTCATCATCCGCCCAGATACTTCAGGTTTATGCAAAATTGCCCTGATTGGGTAGGATGAAATGACATTTAAAGGATGGGTTTGGAAATAGGGTCTTAGCTTCCGAGATGCTGACACTAGGGCCATAGCGAGCTTTTCCATACTACTGTACCTTGTTTCTGCATTTGCGAGAGACTTGCTGGTGTAGTAGATTGGTCGTTGAGTTTTTCCTTCCTCTCGGACCAAGACGGTGCAGACTGCGGCTTCGGAAACTGCCAGATAGATGTACAACATTTCTCCAGATTTTGGTTTGGCCAAAACTAGTGCCTTTGCAAGATGGAGTTAGACTTTTCGTAGGGCTTCTTCACATGATCTCGACCAATCGAAGTTCGTGCCCTTTTGAAGTAATTGGAAAGGGGTTTGAGATATTCGGAAGATCTCGGAAGGAATTGATTAAGGGCCGCGATTCTTCCGGTCAAACGTTGGATGTCTTTATTATTTTCTGGAACCAGAATTTTTACAACGCCTTCCAGTTGGCTCGGATTTGCCTCTATCTCCCTTTTCGTTACCATGAATCCGAGGAAGCCTTCTAGTTGGCTCGGATTTGCCTCTATCTCCCTTTTCGTTACAATGAATCCGAGGAATTGGTCGGAACCAACTCCGAATGAACATTTTGTCGAGTTCAGTTTCATGTTATATTGTCTCAGGATTTGGAAGGTTTCTTGTAGATGTTCGATATGTTGTTCGGCTTTTAGTGATTTCACAAGCATATCGTCTACGTAAACTTCCATAGTTTTTCCGATTTGTTCGGAGAACATCCGATTTACCAAACGTTGATATGTTGCTCCAGCATTTTCCAATCCAAATGGCATCACATTGTAACAGTAAGTACCTCTTTCGGTTATGAATGCCGTTTTTTCTTGATCCGCTGGGTCCATCTTGATTTGATTTTACCCCAAGAAGGCATCCATGAAGCTTAAGAGTTCATGTCCCGCAGTCGCATCCACCATTGTATCGATGTGAGGTAGAGGGAACAAGTCCTTCGGATATGATTTATTTAGGTCGGAATAGTCTACACATACCCGTCACTTGCCGTTTTTCTTCCTGACGACGACGACGTTGGCTAACCAGTCTGGATATTTCACCTCTCGGACCATACCATTCTTCAGAAGGTTTTGCACCTCTTCGCTGACGATTTGGTTCCTTTCCAAGGCGAATTTTCTTCTCTTTTGCTTGATGGGCTTAGCCTTAGGATCGACTCCTAACTTGTGGGCAATAATGTCTACGTCGATACCTGTCATGTCCGCGTGGGACCAAGCAAAGCAATCGAGGTTAGCCGAAATCAAGTTTAGGAGTTTACCTCTAAGTTCCGGACTGAGCGATGAGCCAATCTGGATCTTCCTGTCAGAATGTTCCGGATTGATTTGGACTTCCTCTAGGGGTTCCGGCACCAGAACTTTCATTCGACAGTGCGCTGGAGCTCCGTTCTGTAATTGCTATGCTGCTGGAGTTTTCTTGAAGCTGGTGTGGTAGCATTCCCTTGATGCCTTCTGATCTCCCTTGATTTCTTTGATCCCCCATTTGGTAGGGAATCAAAGAGTTTGGTGGTAGCTCGAAGGGACAGCTTTCATCTCGTGGATCCAAGGTCTCCCCATAATTAAATTGTAAGATGATTGCGCATCCACTAAGAGAAACCTGGTCACGAGATTAAGGCCACCTGCAAAAACAGGCAGAACAACCTCACCTATAGTCTGCTTCGATTCTCCACTGAATCCGGTGAGTGTTGTCATGCTTCAGATGATGAGTGACTCATCTAGATGCATTTCCTTGAGAGCCGAAAGGAACATGATGTTTGCCGAGCTTCCGTTGTCAACAAGGACCCTTTTTAACTTGCAGTTGGCTATTTGCAAAGTTATGACCAGTGCATCGTGGTGCGGGTCTGCAAGTCCCTGCATGTATTGGTCAGAAAATGATAGTTCATAGGTAAGGGGGGTTTTACCCGGCCGGACGGAAGCTTCGTTGACGCTGACTAGCTCACGAGCATATCTCTTCCCAGAACTTTGGGTTATTCCGCTCACCACTGAGCCACCGTGAATAACTCCAATTATCCGTTCGACTTCTGGAGCCTTATCAGGTATTTCAATTGCTTTAGATTCATGACGTTTCTCCTCGGATGTTTCAAGTGTTTGCTTTCCCTTTTCGGACAAAAACTCACGGAGGCGTCATTTCTTCAGTAGGGAAGCTACTTCAAACTGTAATGCCACGCAATCCTCTGTTCTATGGCCGTGGTCATTGTGAAATTGACAAAATTTGTTTTTGTGTCTTTGGTGTGCGGGAGTCCGCATTTGTTCTGGCCAAGTAACAGAGGACCTCATGTCTTTCATTACGGCGACTAGGGCTTTTGCCTTTATGGTTAGATCATAGGCCGGCACCGGTCGCTTTGGTTTGTTTTCACTATTCCTACCTGGGGTTCTGGACGGACCTGAGTTGGCGAGGGTCATGCCTTTTATATGGCTCGAACCTCCCCTAGTGAGGTTTGTTGTTGCGCTGCTCGGACTTACCGTTCGCTCTGCTTTTAGCCATGGCAGCCCTCGCAGGATCTTCTTCCAACTTGATTTGCCGAGTTGCGATTGCAAGGGATTCCTCTAGAGTCCGAGGCTCGCATTCCGTGAGCTGCTTGTACAGGCGAGAGAACAGGGGTAGACCCTTCCGGAATGCAGTCGCAGCGGTTGATTCTACAACGTCTGGGATCTTGATGTATTCGCTGGTGAAGCGAGAAACATATTCCCGGAGGCTTTCACCTTCCTTCTTGGCCATGGAAAATAAGTGATCCGTGGTTAACCTGAAACGTCTACGGCTAGAAAACTTGACAACAAAATCATCCACAAGTTAAGAAAAGGAATGAATAAAGTTGTTCAGAAGATTAAGGAACCAAGTTAGGGCTGGACCGCCCAAACTACTACTAAACGTCTTGCAAGTTATGGCTTCGCGAGTGTCGCTCGGAAGGTTCACCATGGACATTTTCTGGCGGTACTCGGCCACATGCTTTGCCGGATCCGAATCCCCTCGGAACTTGTGGAAGGTCGGGAGGATACTCCTCTTCGGCATTTCTACCGTAGCGATCCTATCCACGAATGGGGAGAAGATATGGGTGTCCGCAGCAGAGCGCTCAAATGGTGCCGGAATACCAGGAATAGTCCTGATGACGGCTTGGAAGTTTGCAGCTTCTTTCGCCATGCCTCTTTTGATCTCCTGGATCTCAGAGAGGAGGAGCCTATTGGCTTCAAGATTGACCGCATTGTTGCCGTTCGCGTTTGGGGTAGTGCCATTATTGGACATATTGTTCATTCGCTGCGCGAGCTCCTGGTTTGCTGCCTTGGTTCTAGCATTCTCTTCTTCCAGCTGGCGCATGCGTTCCATCATTGCTCTAAGCTGTTGCTCAACAGTCGAAATCGTTAGCCATGATAAGAGTAACGAATTTTGAAACAACAGAAGAAAATGAGAGATACTAGTTTTGCAGGAAACTTATCGTCGGCCCCACGGTGGGCGCCAACTGTAGTGGTTCGGAACTACAGTTGATCCGAACAGACTGGACCGGATGATTCAGGGCTATTTTAGGACCGATTCCAAGTTTCAAGGTATCCTACAAAAGAGTAAGGAACGTCTGAGCGGACCTGGGGACACAGGTGTGGTGTCTGCCGTAGGCACTCCGACGCTCAAGTCAGCTTTGAACTGAGAGCAAATAAGAAATAAAGCAGACGAAAGAAAGAATTAACTTCCTGTGGTCGATGATTCCTGTCGGAAGGATAGCCTCGGAAGGTTATGGGCAATCACTTGAATGAGCTCTGGGCTCAATTGATTATAATCAGTAGAGTGATCTGAATCAACAAATATTCACCGGAGTGTGGTCGGGATCGGTAATAGCTTGAGTAGCAATTTCGGCAGAGTTTCAGTATGTAATCTCGTTCCCCTCATGTGAAGTTGGGACTGCTATTTATAAAGACTTTAGGAGTCGTTACCAGGTGCTGTCGAGATCTCCGCGGAAAGATCTCTGCAGAATCTGGGATTCTCCAAACAGCTTACCCGGTCAGCAGAAGACTCTCGGAAAGAACGTGGGCCTTTGGGCCTTGCGGAATCTTTGGGCCTGAGCCTCCCGGAATCGTCAGGCCTGGGCCTGGGCCTTAGCCTGTTAAGAGTTTAGGGCTTTGGCATTACTTCCGAACCGGGTCTGGATGTCCAGCCCACTACAGTCATGTATTTTTTTATTAGTTCAATTTACTTAATTATATATATATATATATTTATATTTTTAAATTTTGATTATATTTTTAATTTCAAATTTATTATTTTATTACTAATTTAATAATTCAAATTACTATTTAAAAATAAAAATATTTAAATAAATTTATTATTTCATTATTCATTTTATTAATATTCTAATAATATCAGGTTAATATTATCCCATGTTATAAATATAATACTAATAAATTATATAAAAGTTAAATTTATTTATTTATTTATTTATTAATCCCTCCACTAAGTTGGAGTGGTTTGATTAGTTAGAAAAGGAATTTTAATTATTAAAAATATAAAATAAAAAATCTCCTCTCTTATTTGGTTTCTTATTTTTTTCAATAAACTCTGACCACTAATGAGCCGTTTAGAAAACTTCACCAAGTGATTAACTAGTGGTCTGTGTGTCTTCAATTCCTTTCAACTTATTTTCAAATTTCATTTCGACTTTCATTCTAGACGTGACCTCCTAACTTCCTTAAGTCATCATAAAACTTTTCACTCCTTCAATTATGATCGTACATCTTTAGCTGAGTTCTCTTCTAATGTACTCTCTACTTAAAAGATTTTATTTTTAACATCTGTTAATTTCATCAAATTAATTTAAATTTTAAACTTATTTTAAAAGTAAATTTTGAAGTTTTAGTTTTAGAATGTAATTAAATAACTTTTAAAAAAATAATAAATTTAAGAACGAAATATATAAAATTTTGAATTTTTTTTATTAAATACTTCTACTAATTTTTTTACTCATTACACATTCGTTTACATGCTATTTGAGATTTAGTTTTAACGATAAATATTTTAAATTATACACAATTAAAAATTATAATAATTTTATATTTAAAAAATAGACATTAAGACGAATAGAACAAGATCTCACTTGACTATATTTTTCTTTGTACATAAATTACAACATCCGAAATAAGATTAGGGATGATTAGTATTTACTATTCAAATGTAGTGATTAAAAAAAAAAAAGGAGGAAGTAATTAGTATCAAGATTTTAGCTTGAAAGCATTAGATAAAAAAATTTAGAAAATAAGATATATGAAATCTACGTCTTTTCAAGTTTTCTCTGTAAGAATATTTAAATAGAAAACAATTTAAATAATATTTAAAAATTTTATAATTGCAATAAGACAGGTGATCATGCAAATGTTTGTAGGAATCGAAAAGCACAATATGATAACAAAAAGAAGAACCTCAAGCCCATTTAGTGGTGGAAGAAAAGTTATCTATTAAAGTTGATAAACTGAGTCTTGTAGCTGTGGTTTGCGAAGTAAATCTGGTGAACTCAAATAATAAAAAATGGTAGATGGACACAGGTGCTACAAGGCACATATGTTCCAATCGGAATATGTTTTCCGAATATCATGGAGTCGATATGGGAGAGTGCCTTTATATGGGAAACTCTTCGACATCAAAGGTTGAAAGTCAAGGAAAAGTGGTATTGAAAATGACATATGGAAAGAGCTCACTTTGAATAATGTTCTGCATGTTCCGGATATAAGGAAATATCTGATTTCTGGTTCTTTACACAGCAAAAATGGCTTCAAGTTAGTCTTTGTGGCTGATAAGTTTGTACTAATTAATAATGGTGTGTACGTGGGAAAGGGGTATCTTAATAAGGTTTATTCAAAATGAATGTAATGGCAGCTGTACCTCTTGTTATTAATAATAAAGTTAATGCTTTACTTATATTATTGAGTCTTTTACTTTATGGCATGGATGGTTAGGACATGTAAATTATGATACCTTACAAAAATTAATAAGTATGGACTTATTACCTAATTTTGAGATTGATTCTAATCATAAATTTGAAACACATGTAGAAGAAAAATTAACTAAAGCTTCATTTCAAAATGTACAAAGAAGTACAGAACCTCTAGAATTGATTCATATAGATATTTGTGACTTAAAATACATATAAACTAGAGGTGGGAAAAAGTATTTATTACTTTCATTGATGATAGCAAAAGATATCGTTAAGTCTATTTATTGCAAAGAAAGATTAAGCTATTGATGTGTTTAAGCATTATAAAAGTGAGGTAGAAAATCAACTAAGCAAGAAAATAAAAATCTTGAGGAGTGATAGGGGAGGTGAGTATGAATTACCATTTGGCGCATTCTGTTCAGAACATGGTATCATTCACCAAACAAATGCTCCTTATTCACCAAAACAAAATGGTGTTGCAGAACGCAAAAATTGTACATTGAAAGAAATGATGAATTATTGATTTTTTATGTCTGGTTTACCACAAAATTTGTGGAGAGAAGCTTTACTGACTTAAAATCATATTCTAAATAAGTTACTGTATAAGAAATTGGAAAAGACACCATATGAATTATGGAAATGTCACAAACCCACATATAAATACCTCAAAATGTGGGATGTCTAGCAAAGGTTGCAGTTCCTATTCCTAAAAAGATCAAAATAGGACCTAAGACTTTTGATTGTATTTTTATTGGTTATGCCCAAAATAGTAGTGCATATTAATTTTTGGAATATAAATAAGAAATTCCAGATATACATGTCAATACAATTAGTGAGGCGAGAACGACATATTTCTTTAAAGATACTTTCCCATATAAAGATGAAAAGTTGGATTATTTTTTAAAAAGGTCCCATGAGGATTTAATCACAGAAAATTCAAGTTAAGAGCTTACACTTAAAGAAACAGAGGATGAACCTAGACGTGGTAAGCGAAGCAAAAAATCTAAGTCATTTGGTCCCGACTTTATGACTTATTTGTTAGAGAATGAACCTCAAACTTTCAAGGAAGCCATGTCAACTCCTGAAGCTCCATTTTGAAAGGAAGCTATAAATAGCGAAATTGAGTCCATCATGCAGAACAATACATGGATATTGGTAGATTTTTGACCTGGTACTAAACCTTTAGGTTATAAGTGGATTTTCAAAAGGAAGTTGAAACTAGATGGTTCAATTGAAAAATATAAAGCTAGACTGGTGGCAAAAGGTTATAAACAGAGAGAAATGGCTTAGATTATTTTGATACGTACTCACCAGTAACAAGGATAACTTCCATTCGAATTTCGATTGTAATAGCAACCTTACATAACCTTGAAATACATCAAATGGATGTTAAGTTAAAACTGCGTTCTTGAATGAAGATCTAGAAGAAGAGATCTATATGGAACAACCGGAAGGTTTTATTGTTCCAGGATAACAAACGAAAGTGTGCAAGTTTGTCAAATCTTTATATGGATTGAAACAAACTCCAAAACAATGGCATAAAAAATTTGATAGAGTAATGATGACAAATGGCTTTAAGATTAATGAATGTGATAAATGTGTGTATTAAAAATCCACTCAAAAAGTATGTTTATATATTGATGATATGCTTATAATGAGTAGCAATATAGAAATAATTAAAGCTATTAAAAACATACTGACAAGGTAGTTTGATATGAAAGATCTAGGTGAAGTGGATGTGATTTTAGGAATGAAAATTTCTAAAACATCAAATGGGATAGTATTATCACAATCTCATTACATTAATAATGTACTTGAGAAATATTATAAGTATGATGGAAGTCCCTCAAAGGCTCCAGTTGACATATTACACCTAGCTAAAAATCATGGTTAAAGTGTACATCAACTAGAATACTCTAAAATTATTGGAAGCTTAATGTATGTGGCAAATTGCACATGTCCAGATGTTGCTTACGTTGTTCGTAAGCTAAGCAGATTTACTAGTAACCCTAATCAAGATCATTGGAAAATTTTGATTAGAGTTTTGAAATATTTAAGATATACCATGAAATATGGATTGCATTATACAAGACATCCATTTGTGATAGAGGGATATTGTGATGCTAGTTGGATATCAGATACAAAAGATTCAAAATCTATAAGTGGTTATGTATTCACACTTGAAAGTGCAGCTTTATCATGTAAATCTTCAAAGCAAACCTATATTGCAAGATCAACTATGGAATCAAAAATTTATTGCTTTAGAAAAAGCTAGAAAAGAAGAAGACATTCCATGTTGGTCAAAGCTTGTCCCTTCCATCAGTATCCATTGTGATAACCAATCAGCTATCGGAAGGGCACAAAACAACATGTATAATGGTAAATCTCGACATATCCGTCGACAACATAATACTATACGACAACTACTCTCTAATGGTGTTATTAACATCGATTATGTGAAATCTAAAAAAAACCTAACGGATCCATTGACTAAAGGTTTGTCTAGAGAGCAAGTTTATAAATCATCAAGGGGAATGAGATTAAAGCCTAAATCTAACGAATCATCTTGTACGGGAACCGAATCTAACTAAATGGAGATCCCAGGGTCTAGATTTAATGGGACAAAGCAAGTCTTGTATGATTCACCAAGAAATACTGTGAAGTATTATTTGAGAAAATACTTCTTCCCATTTCTATGATGAGACAGTATTTACCTGCAGCGTGTATTAGGATAAGTTAAGCTTTTAGTGATTACTATATCTTGAAAAACCAAGTAGAATATGGTAGGTTATTCTTTATAGATAATCACCTATATGAGTGAAGAAGTGAGCCACTTCTATGAGAGTTATTATAAGGCGTAATTCTCTAAAGCACTTATGAAAATCAGGTTGTTCAAGGCCAAAATGAACACAACAATGAGAATTAATTTTGTGTTGAGAATAAGTTGTGTGATAGTTATTGTCTCAGTTTACATAAATGGTTGACAATTCAAAGCGTTACGCACATTGATCGACTAGTAAACTCGATGGCTATTCACTAAGGAGGATTCAAGGCCGAAAGCTATCTACCTTGATGCGATTTATTTTCTTTAAACTCTTTCTACAGAGTCTGCATAATTAAGATGCATTAATTTCTATTCATGTGGGGATTGTAGGAATATTTGAATAGAAATCAATTTAAATAATTCTTTTATTTAAAAGACATGACTGTAAGGATGAAGAGTTATAACTGTTGGTGAAATTGTGTCTTTACGTGAAAAGATATAACCTTTCAAAACATTGTGACTATTTGGAACAAGTGTCAATTGCCTATAAATAGGTAGAGATTTTTATAATTGAATTACAGAAAATATTATAGAAATCACTTAGTTCTTGAATTAAGTGTGTAGAGAGAGATTCTCAAAATTTTAGTTCGCTATTTTTGAGGATTTGAAGTGTTACTATTCTCGGAAGGAAGTGGTTGTAGCCTGGGAGACATTCGCCAAAAGAGAAGATTCGTTTAGCACCGTAGCAGGGCGAAAATTGTCTTAAGGTCAAAGAATCAAATTCTTACCTCCACTCAAATAATTGATTTTTCTATTATCTCTAACTTAATTTTGAGTTTACATTTGATTGAATCGCATGATTAGATATGATTGATTTGTTATTTAATTAATCATGTGGTTATATTTTTATAAAGTAGAAAATAGACCCTATTTTTCTAACATTCTCCACGTTCAGTTTTAGAGGGTTGATTAAAAGTAATATAGTGAAGGATTTGAGGAACAAAAGTAAAGCTGTAAAAGGCACTAGGCGATTCTAGTCGGTGACCCTATACCTCAGATATATATGGTTAAATGGATATTTATGTAAAATTAGACCGTGAACATAATTAATATAGCTATATAGATTGAAAATTTTATAAAAGTAAATATATAAAATATTATAGAAATAAATATATAAAAATAATAACATAAAAATGAAATAAATAAAATTTTATGTTAATAAAATTATATATATATTACTCCCTCCGTCCCTAATTAATTGTTGCAGTTACTAAAAATGGGTGTCCCTAATTAATTGTTACACTTCTATTTTTAGTAAATTATTATAATAGAAAAGACAATATTATCCTTACATTTTTTCAACCACTCAACCCCACTAATCAATATAACATACCACGTATTCCATTTTTATAACTTTTTAAATTCTCACACTATTACACAACTTTTTAAGTGGGCCTCTTCCATATTATATTTAATTGTAATTTGTGTATTATTGTGAGGGTAAATTTGGTAACTCATAATTTATTACACTACCTCACAAATTTCCAACTGTAATAATTAAATAGGGACGGAGGAGTATTTTTTTTAAAAAAAAAATAAATATTAAAAAATATGATCTTAGATAGATTTAAGCGCACTAAACATTAATTTCACCGTCATCAAACTAGTAAACTTGGGCGGTGCCAGAATATTTCCGGTGTTTGTCTTAACGGCAGAAACTTCTCGGTCTGATTTTTCAAACACTAAAACAGAGAGAATCATTTGCTTCAGATTTATTTACCTGTAATAAAAGTGATATTTTTTATTTGCTTCACTTTTGCTAGACAAACTAGCAAAAACTGACTTTTCTTCTTAAAATGTTAAATCTTATCTTCGTCGACTTCATTTTGTGTTATAACGTGATTTCTTTTAATTTTAATTCTTTTTTATTTTTACCTGTTGGGTTTTCCATATATATATATATATATATATGAGTAGTTCGATATAAAAAAGTGACAAAAGGATAACATTGAAGATGAGAAATGGAAACAAACACAAGAGTGAAGACACTGAATAGATATTCATAAACGATACCATACCATACCACACCTTCTAAGCAAATGGTCCCAAATTAGATGAGAGTGTGAGTGAGAGTGACAAGTCAACTTGTATAAGTACACTATTATTGACCTACATACATATACAAAGTACCATTAAAATGGTTTTGAATTATGTCTTCATCGACCATACTTGAGGCCCCATGAAAGTCACATAAGGGTATACACTGTTAATTGAGAGGATTATGAAAAACATGAGCTAGAGAATATCTTAGTTAAATGTGTGGTGGGTGTTTGCTTTTCTATTTTCAAACTCATGCACATGAAAGACGGGACAATGGTATCTCATTCAATTATGGGTGTGATTCATTATTTTTGGTATTCCATTTTTTTCTCCATTTAGGGTTGGATGTGACATGGAAATAAATTTGATTAGAGTAGGATAGTTTTATTTTTATCCTTTTAAGTTTTAATTAGATGAATGAATTAATTAAAATTTATTTTTTTAAAGTAATTTTTTCATCGTCACAGTTATGAAAAATCTTTACAGATTGGTACTGAAAAGAAATTGAAATTTTGAAAAAAATTTATTTTAAAATGAAAATTTTATAAATATTCTGTTTTAACATTAGATTTCGGATGCTATGATTATGTTGGTGTATATTTAAATTTTTTACTGGATTTAATTTTTTATAAATAATAGTCAATATTTAATATTTATAAATAAAAAAAAATATTTTCGTTAAGTTTAAATGAATAGGCAACTAACACTAAAATATTAAAATATGTAAATAGATATAAATTGGTAATAAGAGTTTGAGGAATCTCTGAACTTATATGTAATATTTAAGTTAACCCTTCAACTTAAGGAATGGTCAATTTAGCCTTTCAATTTTTAAATTCTAGGACAATTAAGTCCTTTCACGGATGTGAGAGCAGGATTGATATTTTGCAAATTAACTCTTTTCGTAAACTCAACTCCCTACTTAAAAGGTTTAATTGATTCACCATTTGAAAGTTGAGGGGTTAAATTGACCATTTAGAAAATTGAATAACTAACTTGTAAAATATAATCATGGTCAGTGGTCCAGAGGTCCTAAAGGCTCTTATCCCGTATAAATAATTATTTTATAGTATTTTTTCAAGTATTTTTAATAGTTTTAATTAATTTTAAATATTATATTAAGATAAAAGTAAAATTATTAAAATAAATATTTATTTCGGATTATTTCTATCTTATAAAATAAATAATAATTTATATAAAATATCATTTATATTTATATTAAAAATATTAATAATTATTTAAAATTATAAAATTGTCACATGGTTGTTAATAAAATTAAATATATAAATAAAATATTTCATGAATTAAGTAAATGTAATTATAAAATTATATTTTCTCATCACGTTCTTAAAATTTCTACCCTGAATTCTAAATTATAAATGGTTGTGTGAAACATATATCAAAAACTCTATGGTTATATAATATTAAAAAAAAAAAGGTTTGGTAAAATATACCTATAATGGTTTAAAAAGTAATTTATTTATTAGATTTTCTTTTTAGAAAATACAAATTACATTAAAGAGTTCCATATTTTATAAATCTAATAACATAACATTATAATATATTATATATATAATTTTAAATAATATATATTATGCTCATAGTACAATTTTTTTTATATATGTTTATTTTTAATAATAATTTATATTTAATTCTAGTATTAAAAAAAATATAACAAATCAAAGACTTTTCTATCATTTTTTTAAAAGAAATACTATAATTTAATAAATTAACTAAAAATTTCAAAAAAAAAAAATACATCCAAATTAAATCATTAATTTATTATATGTAAATTCAAACTCGTGTTTTTTTTTTCATAGTTTATAAAATTATTTTTTTAATAAAATAATAAATAATTTAAACCACTTCATCCATGATTATGATGAAATTGAAGGGGTTGACTACTGGAAAGTCAGTTGTAATAGTCATGCTTCATGAATGTTGTTGGTTGGGTGGGAGTGAGTAGTCCTCTTCATGATAATCAATATACAATCGATATGTTTCTTTCCATAATGAGTTTCGAAGCTATAAAAGAGCACAACAAAACACAGGTCATTCAGTTGCAGGCTGCTCAAAAATGGCAGTGTTTATAATAAATAGAGGTAATAAATATGTTGCTCTATTGTACACATTTAACTCACTAACTGCATTGCAGTACCTGTTGCAATTACGACGAGGTCACTACAAATTTAATGTCTTGTAGACTAGAATTAGGTGGGGATGTACTCGGACTCGGACTCAGTCGGACTAAAATTCAACTATAATATGAAAAATGAGACCTTTTAAATCTTTTTTTTTTTTGTCAATTTTTAAATTTTTTATATTTTTTAAAATTTTTTATAAAAAAAATTTAAAATTGAAAAAAATAGGAAGCAGGATAGTGTGAAGCAGTTATATTTTACTTATTTCCTAGTCTAGTATTCTGCTTTCTGGTGCAGTTTTGCTTTCCGGTCTGATTTAACCGGAAAGCACACTAAAATCGGAAAGTAGGATTATTATACTCATTTTGTTCTATTTTTACCAAACTTTTGAAAAAATTTAATTTTGGTCTAAAAATTTAGTCTTCTTTTAATAAAAAATCCAAAAAAGGATCGGATCGGAACAAAATCTTTTTATTCTATTTTTTTTAGGTGGATATGATTTTGTTTAGTTGAATATTTTTATTAGATTTGTTATTTTATAATTTATTTTTATATTATTAATTATATAAGTTATATAAATAATCAAATAAATTATATATTTCCTATATTATATTTACATTTTTTATTATTTTTAAACTAAATTAGACTAAAGTTAAGTTTATGGTTTGTTATATTTGAAAAGGGTAATTGCCAAAAACCCTCCAAATTCTGAAACGTTTGATTTTCCGCCACCAGTTTTCAAACGTTATACCAAACTGCCCCCATTTATAAAACCAAAGCTGTTTTCTGTTATGATTAGATGTTTTCTGTTAATGGGACGGTTTGATACAAACGTTTGAAAAACGGTGGCGAAAAATCAAACGTTTCAAATTTTGGATGATATTTTGTAATTATCCTTTATTAATTCTCTAAATGATATATATATATATATATTTTCTTGTTAATTTTTTTATTTATATAGAATAAATTTATAATATAAAACTAATGGAATAAAATATAAATATCAAAATAGCAGGTGAACATAACCAATATTTGATTATAATTACAGGTGAGCAGAACAATATTTGAAAAATAGAAGATATATAATGCGTGATTACCCAACTTACTTGGAAGAATTTGCAATATTTTTTTGTATTTGAAGAAGATATATAATGCGTAATTACAATCATTTTTTTTTCTTTTATTAAGTTTAATTTAGTGGTAGATTTTTTTGGTCTATTATTCTTGAATAACATAGATATTTACATGTTTTAATAATTGTTAGAGTTGTAGTAATAATAATTGAATATTATTTATAAATTATATATTTACATCATTTTAATTGGTAATATATTTTGCTTACCATTTTAGTTTTATCATTTCCAATATTATTTTTTTATAATATATTATAATTAAAATGCAGAATAATTATTCCTTTATTTTAAAAGTATTCGATATTGTCATGAATTTTTATTCTAATACTTTTAATTTCGCAAATTATAATATAAAATTAATGGAATAAAATATAAATAATAATAATAAGAAAAAAAGATATATAATTTTTTTAAAAAAATCAAATTTAAAGAAATAAACAGGTTAATAAATTAAATTAATTTAAATATTTAAATTTAAAAATAAATAAAAAAGTACTTTTGAATTAAACTACTTTTGATAAAATATGAAATAAAATGTGGAACAATTGAAATCTAACTAGTTAAATAATTTTTTTTAAAAAATAATTTAAATTTTTGTATTGTGAAAAACTCTAAACCGGAAATTAAATTATATTTATTTTAATATATATTTTTCATTTGGATCGATTTTTGAAATTAAATTAAAATTGAATGATCATTTATTTATGAAACCATCCTGACCAAATCTAAAAACCAGCTATTGTGATCTCATTAGGGTTCGGATTGGTAATGTGAAAAACCGGAAAGAAATGCCCTCTCCTAACTACAATGAAAATATCTCCATTTGGGCTTATAGGCCGGGCTTGAAGCTCCCATGCTCAAATCAAGACAATGATTTGAACCCAATCTTCATTGTGTACAACCCTTTTGTCTCTAATGTGAAAATTGAGAATCTAAACTCCGACATTTAAGGGGGGGAAAGAGTGCACTATTTTAACATGTTTTAAACTTCACGTTTTCAAGTTTTACAAAAGAAAACAAAAACGTAAATTACAACTAAGAAAACAAATCCCCCAAAACTTCCTTCCTGTCATGTATGTATAAATAGAGCATTAATAACCCAATGGAGGTTGAAAATAATGACCAACAATTACAAAGCCCCCAAGGAGAGAAAACAAACACTAACTTGTTAACCTCCATGCCTGACTTAGTCAACCTAACCTCGCTCCCCACATGCTTGCTGCTTCTTCAAGAAAATTTTGGAAGACAAACATTTTCCCAGCCTTATAATATGCCACTTTACAATTTTCAGATACCCAGGTCGGTGGAGGAGAAGGGGTCGAACGGGACTGTTTCATCCGCCCAAAGAATCTATTGTCAAAAATATTTCATTCAAAGTGTTGTATAATTCGACAAAAGCTTTAACAAGTTCTCCAGTGTTTCTGGGTAGAATTTCCTTGCGAATAAGAAGCATGGCCGTCTAATACCGTTCCACAAGCATGATCGTAATATCACTGTTCTCTGTAATGAGCCAAGAGAAAAATGTATGTTCTTAGGTCTGTACTTCTGACTATATACACTATAAAACCAGCTAGGCCATGCAAAGTGCTTACCTGGTCATCACTTGTTACATGCTCACTGCGCTCAACAGACTGCACAGGTTGATGTCAACATCTTAGTAAATATGACATGGTCAAAGTTTATGGGATCACACAAATTTAAATAACAAGATCTAATCTGATGTGTTGATATTCAGCATATGTGACCCACAATAGATTTGGTATCACCAATCTAACAGATATGTTTAACCCCAGTCATGTAATCATTCATTTGCAAGGAGAACAAACAACATAATCTTACCGTGAGGTTTCTCAAGAGATCATAGGTAACATCTTTTGCTCGGTAAGATCTGGGGTGCCACTTTCTTTCAGACCAATCCACATGTGTAACTGACCGGTTAGCAATACCACCCGGATCAATCATCTGAGGAAAAATGTCAAACAAACTTCTTTAAATAAAGAGGCTCAGAGAAAAGTTGAAAACACTGAGACTTCTTCAAATAAAGTGGCTATGAGAAAAGTTGAAAACACTGAGATGGATTGGTTCTCACATTGAAGAATGTTGGCAAGTAATGCTCATCTGCAATGCAATTTTTACCATCCACGCCATGCTGCCATATCAATAGAATTCATGTGAACGAAAAAGACAGACATATTGATGGAATTCATGTTAATGAAAAGACGGAAGCCCACTTAAAAAATATAATGTCACATGAAGATAACCCATGCACACGAAAACTAACACATCTAGATAGCTTGTGAGCTGAAATGAAACTTGCTACAAGACATTTGCAGAAAACACTTTCACCATTTCAATGATTCAAAGAAGTTGAGAATCTGAACAAAACTACCAAATAACAATACGATATTGTATCCAAATAACAATACGATATTCAATCAATTGTATCACCCATTCACGACATGCAGTAGACAATTTGTACTCAGTTGACAAAGCTTAAAAAAAAACTAAAATTAATAGTGGGGATTCAAAGAAAAAAACAAAACAAGAAATCAAACATAAAAATGAAACATGAACAATGCTGTTAAACTATAGCATGGGTACAAACATGCATATATAAATATACATCCATGCCTGCAAATATAGATATTAGTGTGTAAACTCTTACAAATTTAATAAACTTAGAAACAAATAGATATAAAATAGGAAATACAAAAATAACCAAAATTATGGATACTTACATTATTTCATTGACAAATTATAATAGCAAGGACAGTAGAAGACAAAAAATGAAGATTCATCTCACCTTGCAGTAATCTCGGAATTTTGAGTAGTAAAGATTGTCGGCCATAACTATTAAAGCATGCTGCCGCTTCATTGTAAACCACTGCAAGATATTTCACTTATTAAACTTCCTACAATATGAGTACAGCATAAGGAAAAAAAAAATTCTACCAACTGATGCCAACACAAGTAAACTAAGATTCATTGCATCACTTAATTTATCACACATGAGGATGGAATAGGAAATGACTACTCTAATACTAGTTCTATGCAGTAATCTTACCCCTGGTGACCTAACATATATGATATACGCATATATAATGGATTAGAATGATATAAACATAAGTCCATGACAAGATTTAATGTTGTTATACCACATATGTGATTGACAGATATTTCCATGTTTCATAATCAACTACAGAATTCAAGAAACATATAAAAGCTGGACAATATTCCAACTAATAGAAACATATTAATTTACTTGATAACCAAGAATGTATACCTGAGCGCCTTTTCTAAAATCTTTCATCTCAATCTCTGGCAACATATGTTCGGAATACCTACCATTCCCATGTGGGCCAGGATCCTCAAAGCTGGAGAGAACAAAAATATGCAGGAATAATAAGATAAGTTTTAAATAACAAACATTCTGGAATATCTCACCATTCAGGCAAACAAATTGATAAATTGAAGATATATAAATGGCAGCAGGCGGGTGGGTGTGTGCAAAAATATCTAACAAGATATGAAAGAATAAATACAATTGGAATTTTGTAAATCCAACTAACCAGTCAATAAAGCTTGTGTTCGAATACATCAAATAGTTGTAGACATAGTCAAAATCATGCAAGGGTACACAACTGCAAAACCACAGAGTGCATTAGATAATGCAATAAATCCCTATTCAGAGAGATCAAACTGAAGCAATAAGCCAACCTATCAGATAATAATACAAAATGTTGATTATCTGGATCCTTCAAAGCGTTAGCTAACAAGCGTCTCTCTGCATCAACCATTGAAATCCTTCCCCATACAACCTGCAAAATATGAGAAGTAATTCTATTTTAGTGTGACATGTACATTATTGAATATAATTTAACTTCTTTGAATAATAATTGACAAGATAGCTTATCACACAAGATTTTCACCTCGTATCCCTAAACTTGAATTGAAATATCAACGGAAAAGAAAAATAAAGGCTAATACTTTGGACATTAAAATAAAGACAACTAGCAGCTTACTAATGATTAAATGACCACAAAATTCTTTCATATAAAAATAAAAACAGAAGCAAATCTTGACAACAGGAGACCATTGTTTAATGTTAAACACAGAAAAGGATTCAGTGGAAAAAGAAAAAGAAAAAAAAAAAAAAAAAAAAAAAAAAAAAAAAAAAAAAACTAGTAAAAATTAACTAATATACATTGCTGCCACATAACAATGTCAAGCCTAATAAGCTCATTTATTGCAATGCATATTACAAAAAAGAGCACAAATGAGTATACCAACATTCCGCTTTAATAATTTATGGTTGATAAGAATAAGTAGAAAACCATGAATGCTGCACTTTGAAAATGTTAAATGACCAACATAGAAGGCAACGTTATAAGTGTACTCTACCGAACTTGCACTAACTGATGATTCAATGCAACCTAACACTCAAACAATAGGTGAATAGCGCAGAAACAGGAAGTGGAATAGCGCAGAATGCAATAATTTTTAGCAAGGATATACAAAACACATGTAAAGATAGATGATGACTTCAAATATTGAACATACAAACCTGATCACTGCGTATCTCACGGTTAATGAAGTAGCGACTAAAATGCACTGGTTTGTCCCTTGAAGCATGGACATAGACTGAGAATCTGCCCTCATGACCCTGCAAGAATGACCAAATGAATGTTTCAGCACGAAACAGAAAACAACTGGGCCACAAACATTTTAGCGCAATCACAAACTTAAGCACACAATTAAACATGTTCTAGGAAGAGAAATATGGAATAGCATAAACCATTAACATTACAAATAACCAAATTATAGGCTAAACATTCGTTTTTACGACATCAGCATGGTACAAACATGTATATGCTTCTAGAACACAAGTAAAAATAATAGAGTTATTATTATGGATCAAGTTTAAACCAGAGATTGGTTTCGAGCCACTGTCTATATAAACAGAATGAAGGGTGACACAGAGGTTCGTGCCACTTCCCAAATGTAGACAACATCACCCACCTTACCACAGAAATCTCTGAAGTAAACCAAGTCAAAATCCTTTTATTCACATAAAAGGAACTAATATTCCAACCTTTTATAAAACCAATTTAGGTTATAACTATTATTTCCTAAGACCAAATGTAGGAATCTAGGCAGTCAAGAATATCCAGACAAAGTCATTACCCCTTTTTGCCTGCTTCATTGACCATCACGTATACGCACAACACATCAATCAGACGGTACTTCATCTTAAACTCATTTGGACAGTATGAAGAAAAAAATAATGGTTTTGATAGCTTCTGTAATTCTTTAATAAATCTACTTAAATGTGGTGTGTGTTATCCTTAATTTGTCTCATACTCAAGGACTCAACTATTAATCATGTTGTAAAGTCCCCTTCTACAAGCCCATCAGACTAGCTAAGGTAAGCGAATGAAGGGCTTTTTCCTTCCCTAACTATAGTTATAATTGTTTTGTTTCTCTTCAACCTACTTGACTCCCCCACAAAAAAGGGAATTACTAACTAGCCTACCAGAAAGACTAAAGTAATGACCTAGATGATACTCAATTGCCAAAGTCAAAGAACAGCAAAAACCCAAAAGAAAAACATACAAACAAATCGCAACATTAATTAAAAGGCAGCTTACATGCAGAAATTTATCCCAGAGCCTCTCGAAAGGCAAGGGACCGGGAGTCAAGAAAAGAAAAGCAATTTTGGAGTTCTTAGACCGAACAGGAGGAGTATTCAAAATATCCCTAATAACAACTCTTGAAGCGATCTCTTCATCTGTGAATTCACGAACAGGAGCAGGAGGAAGCCAGTCGGATATAGCCTTACAACCTCTAGAAGAGAATACATAACAAGCACCGTGGGAAGAAGGAGGATAGACATAAGCACAAACTAGAAAAAGAACAACAAACGAAACCAACACAATAATCCACATTGGCCTCTTTAAATGTTGCCTATGTCGACCTCCTGGTAGAAACTGTAGATCGCTCATGTTCCCTACACGCCATCCTTGTCCTGACTTCATCTCTCTCTATCTCTCTCTCTCCCCCTCTCCTTCTCCCTCTCCCTCTCTACCTTCTTCAACACACACCTCTCACCTAATTTTACCTCCACATGATCATTCCCCCAATCAAACAGATTCTCCTCCTTCTTTTTCAATCTGAAACAACAAAACCAGATTCAATCACGGATCGTCACCCAAATTACAGATCTCTAGATTCAATTGAACCAGTCAACGACATGAGAAACAAACAAGCAGAACAACAAATTGAAACTTACGTCGAGTCGAAACCAAACCAAAAATAAAAAATAAAAATCAATAATCCTCTACTCTATCTCTACCACACCAATGATAATTTCGATTTCGATTTCAGTTTCCGTTTCATTTCAATCAACTACACATCTGTCTTTAAAACTAACAACGATACTTACAATATGCTTTCAATAAAAGTCAAACCAATAAAACGCCACATAAGTCTTTCATTTTTCTATTTATTTAAAACTAAAATAAAAATTAAAAACGAATTAATAGACCTGTTCAATTCAAAAAATGCACAGTTATATTTCCTCTTCCATTTGTCTAGTCAAACAAAAACCTCTCGATAATTCCACATTTCCTGTAACTTTCCCGGGAAAATACAAACGAAACTAACATTGACGACGACGAAGAAAACAAAAATTAAACAATCACAAACGATGATTACCTTACCTGATTGACAAAGAGAAAGACAACAGCTACTGAAAATAGCTTCAATAGATCTCTCGATTGAATGCGACTTCAAAGAAGATTCAAAGATCTATAATATTAATACACCTTAATCTTTCTTTATTTCAAACTAATCCAAGATCTGAGTATTTGAAGCAACAATACAAACAGAGAGAGAAAGAGACAGACAGACAGAGACTAATTAATTTCAAATTTAATTTTAAAAAAATTAATTATTCTGCTCTGCTTGTTATTGATTCCTTAGACGATTCGTTTGTGTGTTTTTATCTGGTGGTGAGAGGTGGAGGAGAAGAAACAATAAAATTTATTTATTTTTTATTTAACAATTTGCAAAGCCGGCGATATTTGTTTATTTTAGACAAATAAAAACTTATTTTTATTTTTATTTGAATGGATATTAAATAGTAAGAATTAAGCGCTTTACAAGCGCGTTCTCTGCACCACAAGTAGTAATAGATTGGCTTTAGTTATGTTTTATTGAGATTTTTAGAAACTTAATTATGTTAATTAGGATAATTAATTAATGCCCACTGGGACTGACTTCACATTTTTACATGGGAGAGCTGAAGTTTTTAAAATTTACTTATTTGCCAATTATTGGGGCCATTTGGGTTGAAAAGAGTAATTTTATTGAAAATTAATGAGAAGCCCCTTGATTTGATCTTAATGTGGAAGATACAATAAGGTTAATAATTAACAATTAGGGATGGCGGGATCGGTTTTGGTACCGATTCCGTACCGAAACTGAATTATCGATTTTTTATTTTTAGGAATTGGTACTGAAACTATTAGTACATAGGATTAGTATCGGTTCCAGTCCGGTTCCGCTATTGGTTCCGGTTCCAATGATACTGGTTATTCAAATACGATTCTAGTACTGGTTCTGAGAAAATAACCGAACTTTTCATAATTAATCCAATTATAAAAAAATTTAAAAGAAAAAAAAAACTGGTAAAATTAACATTTGTCAAATCTATATTTACAAGATAATTATTCTAAAACCAATCTAATAAACAAGTCTATACATACAAAAAAGTTACTAATATTCTTAATCAACATAATCAATTTGTTAAATTGGTTTTGAAGTTGCACACCAACAAATTTCAAAAGTTTCGATAACAAACTTAAACTTAATGTCTAGGCGGAAAAAAAAAAGTTCAAAAGCTTCATAAACTTATAAATAAGTTATACATAATTTAAAATAAAATAAAGTTCCGAATGTTATGCAAGTTTGAGTTTAAACCGCATACCTCTTCGTATTCTAATTCCAAATTCAATACATCGATATTTTAAAATTAAATAGTTAATATATACTACTACTCCCTCCGTCCCTAATTAATTGTTACACTTACTAAAAATGGGTGTCCCTAATTAATTTTTACACTTCCATTTTTAGTAACTTTTTATAATGGAGAAGACAATACAATCCTTAAACTTTTTCAACCACTCAACCCCACTAATCAATATAATATACCACTTATTCCATATTTGTGTGTGGTAGGTGGGCCCCTTCTATTTTTGTATTCAATTGTAATTTATTTGTTCTTGTAATGGCAAATTTGACCATTTATAATTTATCACACTACCTCACAAATTTTCAACCCTAACAATTAATTAGGGATGGAGGGAGTATTTAATTATAATATTTTTTTAAAAAAAAATTTAATATATTAGGTAGATTATTCGAGTGAACACATTTAGCTTTCAATTCTAGAATAATATTTTTAAAAGATGAGCATTATTTTTAATTTCTAACTATATTTAAATTATATATAAATAAAATATAACATAGAATTGTTGAAATATATAATATAGCATATAATATTTGAAAAAATATTTTTCAAATTCGGTTCCTTCACGGTTCTGATTCGGTTCTCGTACCAACTCCAGTTCCGTTTCGATTCCAGTCCAACTCAAGTTAAGGAACTGAAATCGATACTAAAATAATAAATTTTCAGTAACAGTTTCAATATGGTTCCAAAATAAATTGATTTTTTTATAATTTCAGTACTTCATTTTCAGTCCGGTTCTCGATTCTAGAGCCGTGGAGGAACAATGCCTAGCCCTATTAACAATATAAATTAAATGTGGACCTTCCATTCCAATGGAGAAATCCATGGATATCGGTTTGTTTGGATTTGAAATATATATGTTTTTGTAATGTGTTTATTATATTTTAATAATTAATAACTATCGTTTAATTGTTTAATAAAGTAATAAATATATTATTAAATATTTTTTTGAATATTTGTAACAAATAAATATTTAATAATTATATTTTGAAATATTTTTAAACAATAATTTTAAATAAAAATTTCACTCATTTATGGTTATTAAGAATTTATTTCTATATTAAAATATAAAATAACACTAACTAGATTTATTTTTTGAAACTTTTTCTAAAAATGGTATACTGCCAACATTTAATTTACATAACTAAATCAAATATATTTTAATAATATTTTTAATATATAATTTAAATTAAAATAAATACTAATTTAATAAAATATCACTATTATAAAGATTTATAATAATGGACTAAATGATTTTTTTTTTTATTTTAGATTTTATAAATTTTGATTTAATTTTTTGTAACTCTAATTTTAAAAAAGTTTCAAACATAATTTTTTTAAAAAATAAATAAATAAATTGATTCACATATTTATTATTGGTTAGGACACTTAGTGTATGTTTGGCGTTAGATTTTTAATTAGCTGTCAAATTAGCGTTTCAATTAGCTGTAGTGATTAGCGGTTGAATTAGCGTTTAAATTAACTGTTAGGTTAACTGTTATACTAAGTGTTTGGTATAACAGTTAGCTTTTAAATTAGCTGTTAAAATATAAAATTACTAAAAGGGTATTGTATATAAAAAGTAGTATATAATTAAAAATATTAAAATAAAATTCTAATAATAATAACAATAATAATTAATTATCATTAAAATATTATAATTCATAATAGGATAACTATTATTAAAAAATTAATATCTTAAATAAAAAAAAAACATACAAATCAAGGTAATGCATAATAAGATAACTATTATTAAAAAATTAATATCTTAAATTTTTAAAAAAAAAAACCATACTAATCAACAGAGTCCCAATATTTTCTCTTTAAAAATATTTACTAGTTATTTGTTCATACTATGAAGTTGTATGAAGTTGTTGTTTTTCAATTCGGTTGTAAATTATTTTTAAATTTCTCTATTTCTTTCTCTCTCCCTCTCTAAACTCTCTCTCAATTTTACATATTTTTTTCTCTGCTTTCTTTAAAAGAGAACCAAAATACAATATTTATTTTGATTTCTCACACACACAAAATAATTTTTCATCTCAAAACTACAAGTTTCACACACAATACAAGTTTAGAATTTTTTATTGTGGGTTTTGTTACTTGATTAAAGAGATCAAAAAGACATTGTTTTTCACGAAATAAAAAAGTGGAGATAGGTGGAGATGGATGAGAATTTAATGAGGTTATACATGTAATTTTGAAATAGAATTTCATCTTAAAGCTAATTGAAACAACGTTTTGGAACGTTATTTCAAAATCTATCCTAAACGCTAAACGGTGTTATAAAATTTGATGCCAAACACTTGAAAAATCTAAAACGCTGTTTTGTAATCTATACGCTAATGTGAACGCTAACTTGAACACTTTACTAAACACACACTTAATTAATCCAATATTACATTGGTATGATTTGAAAACTTGATCTATAACACGTACAAGTGAGTCTAATGACAAATGAATCATACGATTTTTTTTTCCATTTTCGAACTTTTGCATTCAAAATTCGAGTACAAATATTATAATGCAATGTTTATCTCAAAAAAAAATTAAAATTGGATCTATTTTTTTAAATCAAATTTTATAGATATTTATGGGATAATAGTATCCACGTCTCTTGAATTTGTCGCATTGTTTCATTTAAACATCTCAACTTTTCGAGGTTTCAATTACACACTCGAACTCGCCTAAACCAAGTCATATAAACGCTTGGAGCTATAATTTTAATTTTTTCAGGGCACGTGAAATCCAAACGCTCTGACTCTTTTACGTGTATTCCGCATGTGTAATATCTCTACATGATTATCGTCGTGTCAATGTGCATGTTCGTATCCATGACTGTGTCCATGATCACCCAACAACACTATTGCAATATTGACAACCAAATCAAACACAGAAATAAGGAATATCAAAAAATTTTGAACATCAGTGGAAAATAATTGCTTTATAAAAAAGCTCTGCTTAATAAAATAGTTTACAATAATTGATTCATAACGCAATTTTACTTCACTTTTACCAATCTCATAATAGTTTTATAAAATAGCAGTGCTTCACTTCCTGTAGTCATCTTCAATTAATCAACTATTATAACAGCAAATAACATCGATACTAAACAAACATCACACAGATTCATCACAAAGTCAATAATACACAAAGAATCGATAGAGACACACAAATTTTTACGTGGTTCACCATAAAGGCTACTCCGCGGAACAAATTCCTGAGGAACTCAGATACTTCACTAAGAGGAGGATCAGTTTCATGTACACTCTCTACACAAAGTAAAAGCACAAAGATCTACACAAATCATTACAAGATCACAAAGATCTACACAAAGAGGAGAAACCTTAGCAGAGAAGCCATCAGAGAAAAACAGAAAATTATAAAAGACTCGGCCGCCTACTACAGTGCCAAACTTTGACTTTTAAGTTAGGTTTAAAACTGGGTTGGATCATCCATGAAGCCGGCGTGGATTGTAGGCTGGATTTGGATATGGACTCTACAATAACCAGGCCCAACAGAAGACAGATTCCAAAAGATATACAGCCCAAGTACAAACTCTGCTTACAATTTACAAAGTATAGATGAAATATACTAACAAACTTCTTATATTTCAGCTATACATAACATCAGACTTCTACAACAAATTGTACATGTTTATCTTCATTTCCTCAGTGAGTAATATCTGGAGATCCCAGCAGTCATCATCCGCCACACTCTAGCTTATTAGGTCCAGTTGGTGTGGAGAAAACTCTTACAAAAATGGAGCTTCCTGACCACTACAGCATTGGTACCCATATCAGCTGGGTTCTTGTCTGTAGATATCTGTTTTACCTGCTCATATCCATTCAAAATATTTAAACGAATAAAATGATACTCAACCCCAATATGTTTTGAACGATTATGATATACAGGATTTCAAATAATATGATATGCACCCTGAGAATCAGTAAATATCACAGCTTTCTTTTCTAACAAGTTGATTTCATTCAGCAAACCTTAAATCCAAAGAGACTCTTTAATACATTTAGTAACAGGTATGTATTCTGATTCAGTTGTTGATAAAACAATATCGAATTGGAGTTTCGACTTCCAGAATACACAACAGCCACATATTGTTAACATAAAGGAAGATGTTGATCTTCTGAATTCAGGATCTTTAACAAATCCGAATCAGAATACCCAACAATATCAATACAATCAGAAAATCTATCAAATTCTAAACGAACATCTACTGCACCTTTCAAATACCTTAACAAACCTTTCATTGCATTCTAGTGCTTCGCTTTTGGTATCATCATATGGCGACTAAGAATACTAACCGTGTATGCTATATCTGGTCTGGTACAGACCATAGCATATATTACACTGCCCATAGCCTTAGCAAAAGGAATATTAGTCAATATATCATCAACATAATCTAGTTTACTATCCAGATTATGACCAGCATTCAGAGGTAAAGTATTAGGCTTGGAAGTAGACATTTCAAAAGTTTGCAAAACTTTCAGGAGATATTTTTTTTTATTAATAGCCAGGTATTTATCTTTCCTTTTTTCGTATTATAGACATGCCTAAAATTTTAGAAGCACATCCTAACTCTTTCATGTCAAACTCCTTGCTTAAATCACATTTAATAGATTTCAGTATATCCAAATAAGGGATCATAAGTAAGATATCATCAACATATAGCAATAGAAACACAGGAATAGATTCAACCTATTTAAAATACAGACAAGGATCAAACAACCTTTTGTTAAAACCAATTGACAAAACAAATTTATGGAATCTTTCATTCCATTACCAGGGTGGTTGTTTCAGGCCATATAATGACCTTTTGAGAAGACAAACTTTATCAGGTTTTTCCACAATTCCTTCAGGTTGGGACATGTAAATGTCTCTGTCCAAATACCCATGGAGGAAGGCAATCTTCACATCCATCTGCTCCAGTTCCCAATCATTGTAAGCAGTGAGAGCAAGCATTATTCTAATAGTTCCATGCCTGATAATAAGGGAAAATATTTCAGAATAATCTATACCCTGCTTCTGAGTGAATCCTTTTGCCACTAGTCTAGCCTTAAAGCGATTAGGATCTCCTATAGGCAGACTGTCCTTAATTTTATACACTCATTTGTAAGAATCAAGTTTCTTGTTTTCAGACTATGTGACTAAGATCTAGCTATTATTCTTCTTTATAGACTCTAATTCATCTTTCATGGCAGATTGCCATTTAGATGAATCAGGGCAAGAAACAGCTTCTTGATAAGTCCCTGGCACATTCTATCAACAACAGAAACATTAAGTGCATAGATAATCAAATTAGCATCAAGGTATCTAGAAGGTACTTTAATCTCCCTTCTAACTCTATCTCTACTTAACAAATAATTGTCCAGACCAGAATCTTGCAAGATTTCTTCTTGTACAGGTTCTATTAGATCAATATATTGGTCACTATCAGCTTGGACATCCTTAGGAATTTTTATTTCAGGTTCAAAACCATCATTGTTTCCCATATTAAAAGTTTAGGATTATCAACCGAAGAACTGGAGTTAGGTTGTTCAACTACTGGATCCTACAAATTGAGATATTTCAAAGTCACTCATATCTAAATGTATTGAAACCCCTTTAGATTCAGGTTCCTTAGGAGCTAAGAAATCTAGAATTTGATATTAAAAAAATATCACATTTCTGCTCAGAACAAACTTGTAGGAATTTCCATCCTTTTGGACCAGCCTAAAACCTTTAGTTCCCTCTGGATAACCCATGAAGATGTACTTAACAGACCTGGGCTCTAGTTTTTCCTTTATTTTGGTGAGAGAAAGCTCTACATCCAAATATCCTAAGATGGTTCAAGTTAGGAGGTTTACCATTCCAAAACTCATAAGGGGTCTTAAATCCTATGGTAGATGAACGAGAATTATTTCTAAGATACACAGCTGTGGTTATAGCTTTCCTCTAGAATTGTTTAGGTAGCTTAGCATCATAAAGCATGGTTCTCACCCTGTCTAACAGTGTTCGGTTCAGTCTCTCAACGACCCCATTTTGCTGAGGAGTGTAAGCTATGGTTCTGTGCTTAATAACTCCTTATTCAGTACAGTATTTAGAGAATTTTGATTACAAAATTCCATTCCATTATCAGTTCTCAAATATTTAATTTTCAAACTCTTTTCATTTTCAACTAAAGTTTTCCAATTATTTAATATTTCAAAAACATCATATTTATTTTTGAGTAAGAAAATCCAGCAATATCTTGAGAAATCATCAATAAAAGAAACAAAATAAACATTTTTGCTAAAAGTTTCAGTTTGGGCAGGGCCCTACAAATCAGAGTGTATGTATTTTAAAATATGTTTAGCTCTGGTTTTTGTCAAATTAAAATATTGTTTTGTTTGCCTCCCCAATATACAGCTTTCACACAGAGGCATATTAGTATTTATCTCCTCATCAATCAAACCCATTTTCCTAAGTTCTCTCTGCTCATTTAACCCTATATGGCCTAACCTGTAGTGCCAAAATCTTTCCATTTCTGTCTCTTTACTAATGGAAGTAGAACTAAGGGCTTCTAAGATCTTTCTCTCCGGAATATACAGATTATCTACCCTTTTTCCTCTTATTTCTACCCTTCCACTAGGTTTAGCTATCTCAATAGTCTGGTTTCTAAATAGACAATGCAACCTAAATTCACTAAGAACACAAACAGATAGAAAATTCCTCCTGAGTTTGGGAACAAACCTAACATTTTCAAGTTGAATAACATTCCTATCAAACTGTTGAAGTCTGGCAGATCCTATACCCATGATACTGCATTTATGGTCACTACCCATAAGTATTGACCCTTTTTGTTTCTCAATTAGACCACTAAGCCAAGATTTTATGGGGTGTCATATGGTGAGTACATCCTGAATCTATCACCCAGTTACTAGAGCAATCAAACTATCAGACAATTCAAGCACTGCAGTTAGTCCCTCACAAGTTACTGCATCAATTTCTGCCATTGAAGTTGATGCCACAGTTTTCTGTTTTCCGTTAGATTCATCCTTTTTCTTTTGAAAACAGTCATTTATTAGATGATTTATCTTACCACAGTAATAACAACTTCTTTGCTTACCCTTAGCCTTAGATTGGTTCTGATTATCACAATTACCCTGATTCTAATTATTACCCTTGCTTTTAGTGCCAGAGTGGTAAGATTTCTTATTCTTCCCTTTGTTATGATTATTATTGTGAGAGGTGGAGGCCTTATTCACAATTAGACCTTCACCTTCACTTTTGTCAATTTCTTCCCCAATAGACCTAAATTTTAGTGCATCCATTATCAATTTAGTTGCTATGCCTTTTTTATTAAAGGAGATAAATTCTTTAACTATAGCATGAGTTTCAGGCAGACTATGTAACATGATCATTGCTAAATATTCATCACTAAGTCTTTCCTCTTCTTTAGTCCTATTATTATGATCTTGTACCACTCTTTTAAAAGTATTCAAATTATCAGAAAAAGATTTATTTGTTGCAAACTTAAACCCAAACAGTTTATGAAGTCTTAAAAGTCTATTAGAAACATCTTTAACTAAGTATAAGTTCTCAAGACCTCTCCACATATCAGAGGCATTAGTAAATTCTGAAACAGCTATCAGAACATCATCAAACAAGTGTAATAGAATATATGATAAGCTCTATTTTTAACCTTCCCTTTTTCTAATAAAGTGATGCCTGTAGTCCAGTCATCCTCTACTGCAGCATCTAACACATTATAGACCAGTACTGATAACATCTTCTTTTCCCAAATTATGAAATCTTGTGATCCGTCAAAGATCTCAATATTCATCACATTATGGTTTGTTTTAGAAGCCATTTGAACAGAAAGATTTAATTGAAAAAGATTTCACAGTGTGAATTTTGAAAACAATTTTAAAAAAAAAACTTTGTACAAGTACTGGTAGAGTTAGATACTAAATAAAAGAACAAATAAGGTCTATAGGTTTGTTGATTAACCGATTATTCCAGTTACTCTCCCTCACAGAAACAGCAGGTTAGTCAATAACAAGCAGACAACAAATATCAACAGAAAGCAGTAACCAAACAATCAAACACAATATTCAATCACAAAGAAAACTTTCAATAGAAAGCTTTTAGGGACATTAACAAGGTCAGTGTCTTGTATCCTACAGCCAAAACAAAGCAAGCAACAATCCATAGACAATTTTATAGAGTGGATCTTAAAGAAGTGAAGTCTTTCCAATTTTAGAGTTTATTACAAATTCTCATACAATATTATTAGAGTCAGTTTTTAAGTAGTAAAACAGGATGTGAGTTATCAGCAAAGAAAACACAGAATGAAGAGATAAGTCAATGTTACCCTTGAAGAACCTTGCAGTCTTCAAGTTTAAATCCTTGTTGTCTCTATCTAGTGCAGCTTCAGGTAACTGTCACTTCAAGGATTGCATTAACTTGAAAAACTTAAAGAAACCCTAAAATTAAATAGAGTAAGACAAGACACAAAGTACAGAAAGAGATTATAGAATTTGAAAGAGTGTACCGAGTCTTAGATTTTCTCAAACAGATTTAAGGTTTAAAACTTCAAAAATAGTTTGATATCGCTCTGATACCAGTTGTTATAACAAGAAATAACATTGATACCAAACAAACATAACGCAAATTCATCACAAAGTCAATAATATACAAAGAATAGATAGAGAAACACAAAGTTTTATGTGGTTCACCGTAAAGGCTACTCCAAGGGACGGATTCCTGAGGAACCCAAATACTTCACTAAGAGGAGGATCAGATTCATGTACACTCTCTACACAAAGTAAAACCACAAAGATCTACACAAAGCATTACAAGATCATTAAGATCTACACAAGGAAGAGAAACCCCAGCAGAGAAGCCATCAGAGAAAAATAGAAAATTACAAAAGACTCGGCCGCTTGCTAGGGGTGGGAATAGGCCAGGCCAGGCTTTTGGTTAAATAGGTCCGGCCTGTATTCTAATACTCTGGCCTGAGCCTGGCCTACAAGCCTATGATAGGCTTGTATTATAGGTCTGACCTGATCTGTTTAAAAGCCTGCTAGGCCTGAAAGCCTATTTAAAAGCCCATAAATAACTAGTTATATTTATAAATAAAGTTTGGGCTTTATATTTATAAATAAAATATTAAATTTTAAACTTATAAACAAATATGTCTATAGATTTAATCAATAAAATTACATATAAATAATATATGGACCGGCCTATTAAGTTATAAAGGCTTTTACCGTAGTCTGAGCCTAGTCTATTTAATTAAATAGGCTTTTGAGAAAGCTTGAATCTAACCTATTTATTAAATAGGCTAGGCTAGGCTAGGCCTTATATAAGCCTGGCTGTAGGCCCCTGAAAGGCCGCCTGACCTATTCCCACCCCTACCGCCTGCTACAGTGCCAAACTTTGCTTTTAAGTTAGGTTTAAAACCAGGTCGGATCATTCATGAAGCGAGCACAAATCGTAGGCTAGATTTGGATATGGACCCTGTAGTAACCAGGCCCAACAGAAGACAGATTTCAAAAGATATACAGCCCAGTACAAACTCTACTTACAATTTACAAAGTATAGATGATATATGCTAACATCAACAGCCTATGGAATAAAAGGCTCTTTCTTAAATATTCATCTTCATAAAAAGCTCTTTCTTAAATCCAAATTTCATATTATTTAATTATTTCACACAGATATCAGCAATGAATCTGATTATATCATACACATTATTTAACTAAAATATTATAAATTTGAATATATCTCACACATTATTTAACCAAAAAATTATCAAAAGCAACTTATAATATAGTAAATAAAATTATTTTTCATTTAATTAGAATACTCACTTTGCACATATTAGATATAATAGTTAATCCCTCGCATTCCCTAAGCTATAAATCTCCATTCAAAAAATTATAGAAACCAACCTCAAGAGTGTTTAGTCTCTGAGTCCACTGTAACCCTGAACAAAGGAAACATAATTTGGGATTTTTTAGTTAGGGTTTAAGAACAAAGAAAATGTGAATTGAGTTTTTTTTAGTTGATATTTCAATTTGATATCCCAAAAACAAACACCATATTATATTAGTATACACGCCTTAGTTCAATTATAATACACACATTTGTCCATATTAGCTCTAAATGTTTATATGACTTGGTTTAGGCAAGTTCGAGTGTTTAATTGAAATCTCGAAAAGTTGAGGTGTCTAAATGAAACGTGCCAAGTTTGAGAGGCATGAATACCATTATCCCAACATTTTTTTTTAACTTTTTCAAAACTAATGTTTAAATTTAAATCAAACTTTATTAGGCTCATCTTAAAAAATTAACTTTAGCTAAAAATTAGGAGTAGGCAACTACATTTGAAGTTTAGTTCCAAGTGGATTCGAACATGAACATATAAATTGGGTGTTCAGTTCTGTGTGTTTTTCAACATCCAAAAATCATGTGGCTAACCGAACATCTTAAAACATTTTCGATTCAATTCTTGAGTGTTTGAAACTTGTTAACTTTCATTTCAACACTTATAAATATATTTCTAATAAAATTGATTCAAATGTAAAAAAAATACTGGTATATAAAAAGCATAAATCAAAACTAAACAAAATATGCTTTTTTTTTCGGGTGTTTAAACTTCAAATAAACTTGAAATATGCAAAATTTTATCTTGAACATGTTTAGGTGTTCCGTTCGGATTTTTTTTTGACTCCAGGACCGAATCAAACACTACCTTAGATATTTGAGTCTATTAAAAATCGAACACTCAGAAAAACTATGGTAGAAACTAAAGTGAAAGTATTCTGTTGAGATCGAATTGGTTCGGTTTACATATTTGTATTTTTTTCCAACCTTTTTAATAATAAAATACTATCATAATAATTTTAGTGTATTATAACAATTTTCTCTGCCACAAAAATATTTTTAATTATCATTATAAGCTATATATATGGTTATTTACGACATAAATAAAAATCGCTGTAGATTCTTTAAAATGTATGTTTTCAAGCCAATTGAAAATATATACTTATAATAAAGTTTGGGTTAAGATTAATAGTCGAGAGCGAATTGCTGTGAGTATTTTTGCGGTTTCCTTTTACCTTTTTTGTATTTGGACCTTAATTGTTTATGATTACCGAGGTTGTAAGGTGCTAGTGCAATTTTTTTAAGTTCACAGTGGTCACATGTAAATATGCAAATTGTTTTACAAATAGTAATAATTTTAAACTGGTTGTGAAAGTGGTTTTCCACCTCCACCTTAGCAGGTGCTTTGCATGCAGGATTGCAAGATATATAACATGCAAAGTAACACCCGTCCCATTTTTATGTATATATATAGTACACACATTCTGATAGAATAAGAGACAAAAACGTGATTTGTTTTGCTTTGTTTTCACTTCTCTTTCTTTGCTCTTCTTTAATATATTACAATCTCACATTATCCAAGACTCCCAAGATTACTAGGTATTTTTTTATCCGAATTTATTTTCCGGTTAATATAAACTGTTTTTCTTCTACCCCATCTCCTTTTATTTTACAACATGTTATCAGCACGAGTATGCTCTCTGGTTGCTGCTTTGCCGGATCTTCCAGATCAGAAAGTGTCTGGTGATGATGTTTTCTTTCTTCTATGTGTTTTGGGAAATTTTTGAAATTTTTGGAAAAATACCATTATTCACCTAAGTTGAATAAATGGTGGATCTGGAAAGTTTGAAATGATAATATTATTCACCCGAGCTCAATAATTAAATTTTTGAAATTGAATTCTGAAAACCTGAAAATCTAAAAGAATGTGTTCTTATTTTGCAGAAAATAAAAAATCTGAAATTTGACGAGCTGGAAGTTTCTGGGAGAAATTATATGAAATGGTGTGATGATTGCGAGTTAATATTAAAAACCAAAGAATTATTTGGGACCCTCAATAAGGAGGTGCAAACAACTGAGGTTGAAAAATGTAAAGCCATGTATATAATCAAAACACATCTGGTTAATGATCTCAAAAATCAGTATATGAATATAAAAGATCCTGTAGATCTTTGGCAAGCTTTAAAATCCAGATATGATCGCCAAGAGGAAATCATGTTGCCTGAAGCACGTGATGAGTTGGCCAATTTAAGGTTCCAAGATTTTAAAGGTGTGAGCGAGTATAACTCCGCCATGTACATGATTGTGAACAAATTGAAAATGTGTGGGGAAACAAAAACAGACCATGATATGTTGGAAAAGACATTTACCACTTTCCATCATTCTCAGACTATTTTACATCAGCAGTATCGTGAAAAGAAATTTGTGAAATATGATGATTTGATTGGTTCATTAGATCTTGCTGAAAGACATAACCAGCTGTTGTTGAAAAATAGTGAAAGACGCCCTGTTGGCGCCCAAGCATTCCAGAAGTGAATGCATATTATAATGAAAATCCAGATCGTGGTCGTGGTTACCGTGGTCGTGGCCGTAATTCTGAGCAATGGAATGATTATGGAAATGGACGTGGTAATGGCTGAGGTGGTCGAGGATCTGGAAATGGCCAGGGACGTGGTCGTAACAGGGATTATGGACATCCATATCATAATCCAAATGCTCCCCAAAAGTGGAATGTTTACCATGCTAGTTCCAATAAAGGGAAAGAAATTTAGGAACCACCAAAGTTCAATCGTGGTCCTTGTTATAGATGTGGTTCCCCCACTTGTTATTCAAGAACTTGTCGCGCTCCCAAACATGTAGTTGAAGCTTATCAGAAGTTGAGACGCGAACAAGAAAAGGAAAAGAATAATGAAGCAAATATGGCTGATGTTTTTGGCGATGGTTATACTGGTCCTGTCGACATATCAAATTTGGAAACTGCTGATTTCTTTGAAGATCCTGATAGGAAGATAGATCACCTGATTGGTGATGGAACTGTTAACTACAAGTGAATGTATTCCCTTGTTTTATAATTATGAATTCAAACCAAGAAATGGCTTTACATGGGGATATCTGTTTAGCCGATAGTGCTACAACCAAAACGATTTTGAGAGATAGAAAATATTTTCTGGAACTGATTCCAATTCCAATTAAAGTGAATACTGTATCAGGTCCTGTAGATCTGATTGAAGGCTCCGGAAGAGCTTCAATTGTGTTACCAAATGGCACTGAATTGGAAATCGAAAATGCGTTATACTCTCACAAATCTAGAAAAAATTTGCTCAGTTTCAAAGATATAAGAATGAATGGGTATCATATTGAAACAGTTGATGAAAAGGGTGTTGAATATTTGTGTCTTATTTCGAACAAATCAGGCCAGAAGCTTGTGATTGAAAAGCTGCCTATTTCATCATCTAGATTATATTATACAACCATCAGGCATATTGAAACCCATGCTATTGAGAACCAGAAGTTCTCTGATCCCAGAATATTCCAGCTTTGGCATGATAGATTTCGGCATCCGGGATCCACAATGATGCGAAGAATAATAGCGAATTCAAAAGGGCATCCACTGAGAAATCATAAAATCCTACTAAATGATACGGACCTGTGTATCCCATATTCTCAAGGGAAATTGATAACGAAACCATGGTTTACGAAAGTAGGTATCGAATCTCCATCGTTTTTACAGAGAATTCAAGGAGATATATGTGGACCCATTCATCCACCTAGTGGACCATTTCGCTACTTTATGGTATTGATAGACGCATCTGCAAGATGGTCCCATGTATGCTTATTATTCACTCGTAATGTTGCTTTTGCAAAATTGCTAGCACAAATTACTCGATTACGAGCTCATTTTCCAGATTACCCTATTGAGAGTATAAGACTTGATAATGCTGGTGAATTTACATCGAAAGCATTTGATGAATACTGTCAAGTATCTGGGATTGATATTGAACATCCAGTTCCGCATGTTCATACCCAAAATGGATTAGCTGAATCATTAATTAAGCGCCTTCAATTAATTGCGCGAACATTGTTAATGCGCTCAAGATTACCCGTTTCTATTTGGGGACATGCTATATTGCATGCTGCAGTTTTGATTCGTATCCGTCCAACTGCTTATAATCAATATTCCCCATTACAATTGGTATCTGGGAACCCTCCTAACGTCTCACATTTGAGAATATTTCGGTGTGTTGTATATGTACCCATTACCCCAACTAAAAGAACAAAAATGGGGCCGCAGAGACGTATAGGAATTTATGTGAGTTTTGATTCCCCATCAATAATCAGATATTTGGAACCAATGACAGGAGATTTATTTACAGCTAAATTCGCTAACTGTCATTTCGATGAAAGTAATTTTCCATCGCTTGGAAAAAGAAATAATTCTCGAGAAGAGAAATCTGAATTAACCTGGAAGGTTCCAACTTTGGCGCATATGGATCCACGTACCCCACAATGTGAACTCGAAGTTCAAAGGATCCTACATTTACAAATGATAGCTAATCGAATGCCTGATGCATTTAATGATACTTCGAAAATAACCAAGTCTTATATTGAAGCTGCTAATGTACCAGCAAGGGTAATTGTCACAGTAGGACAATCTCAAAAGACAAAAGCAAATGAAACTCCTATCCCTCGCCAGAAGCGTGGTAGACCCCCTAGTTCAAAAGATACAATTCCACGAAAATGAAATAAAAATGATTTGGATCTTAAAACCACATCTGACGAAATCCCAAAAGTTGATGAGATTCCTGAAAATAGCCTCCAAGAAGGAGAAAATAATACGGGAATACCAGAATCAAAAAATGAAGAAATTTCCATAGACTTCATCCAAGAGACTTGGAATCGAAATGAAATAATCATTGATGATTTATTTTCATATTCAGTGGCAATTAGTATTTCATATAATGATTATGAGGTACGTGATATCCAAGAGTGTAAAAATAGGCATGAGTGAAAAAAATGGGAAGAAGCAATCCAGGCAGAATTAAATTCGTTGAATAAACGAAAAGTTTTTGGACCCATAGTTCAAACACCTGAAGATGTTCAACCAGTTGGTTACAAATGGGTATTCGTTAGGAAACGAAACGAAAGAAATGAAATTGTGAGATACAAAGCACGTTTGGTTGCACAAGGATTCTCACAAAGACCTGGAATTGATTACGATGAAACGTATTGCCAGTCATGGATACAATCACATTTCGATTTCTGTTAAGTCTTACAGTTGTTGAAAAACTGGAAATGTGTTTAATGGATGTAGTTACTGCGTATCTGTATGGATCACTTGATTCTGATATTTACATGAAGCTTCCAGAAGGACTGAAATTACCTGAATCTCATCGATCAAAATCTCGAAACTTGTATTCCATAAAGTTACGAAAATCTTTATATGGATTAAAACAATTTGGGAGAATGTGGTATAACCGCCTGAGCGAGTATTTGGTTAAGGAAGGATACCAGAATAATACAATATGTCCGTGTATCTTCATTAAGAGATCAGGGTCTGGTTTTGCAATTATAGCAGTTTATGTGGATGATATGAATATCATTGGGACTCCAGAAGAGATCCAACAAACTGCTGAATATCTGAAAAAGGAGTTTGAAATGAAAGATTTTGGAAAAACGAAATATTGTCTGGAAATTGAACATAAACCAAATGGGATATTGGTTTATCAATCAGCATATATTGAAAAGCTTCTGAAAAGATTTAATATGGATAATGCCCATCCATTGAGTACACCCATGGTTGTTAGAACACTTGATCCAAAAAAGAATCCATTCCGACCGAAGGATGATGACGAACAATTACTTGGTCCTGAAGTACCATATTTGAGTGCGATTGGTGCGTTGTTATATTTGGCTCAATGTATGAGACCAAATATCTCATTTGCTGTAAATTTATTAGCGAGATATAGTTCTGCACCGACCCGTCGTCATTGGAATGGAATCAAACATATTTTGCGTTACCTGAAGGGTACAAAAGATTTGGGATTATTTTATACAAATTCTGATAAATTTCTGGGTTTGACTGGTTATGCCGATGCTGGATACCTTTCGGATCCGCATAAAGGACGTTCTCAAACTGGTTATGTTTTCACGTATAATGATACTGCGATCTCCTGGAGATCTACGAAACAAACCTTAGTAGCCACGTCCTCAAATCATGCTGAAATTTTGGCATTACATGAAACCAGTCGAGAGTGTATTTGGTTGAGATCAATGATCCAACATATCCAAAATTCTTGTGGTATCTCCCAAACTGTGAATGGGCCAACTATTATTTTTGAAGATAATGCTGCATGCATCACCCAAGTTCGGGGAGGTTACAAAGGAGATCGAACCAAGCACATTTCCCCCAAATTCTTCTACACCCACGAGCTTCAGAATACGGGTCAAATCGATGTGAAGCAAATCAGATCCAGCAATAATCTAGCAGATCTACTAACGAAATCATTACCAACATCAATGTTCGAAAAGCTCGTTTACGAGATTGGAATGCGAAAGCTCTCCAGATTACTAGATTAGATTATGGGTGTATTTATCAGGGGGAGTTTTTGTAATTGGATTCCATAACTGTACTCTTTTTCCTTCGTCCAATTTTTGTCCCACTGGGTTTTTCTGGCAAGGTTTTAATGAGGCAGTCATATGGTGGAAATCCAAGAGGGAGTGTTGTGAAAGTGGTTTTCCACCTCCACCTTACCAGGTGCCTTGCATGCAGGATATATAACATGCAAAGTAACACCTGTCCCATTTTTATGTATATATATAGTACACACATTCTGATAGAATAAGAGACAAAAACGTGATTTGCTTTGCTTTGTTTTCACTTCTCTTTCTTTGGTCTTCTTTAATATATTACAATCTCACATTATCCAAGACTCTCAAGATTACCAGGTATTTCTGATCCGAATTTATTTTCCGGTTAATATAAACTGTTTTTCTTCTACCCATCTCTTTTTATTTTACAACAAAACTTAAATATTATATATATTTATATTAATTATGCCTATATAGTTGACTACTAAGGTCAACTGAATCGCAAGATTCCCAAGGCTTAAGCCATTTGACCTAAAAGGCAAAGGAGGGTATCTGTATTGTGGCAATCATTTTATAATAATAATAATAATAATAATAATAATAATAATAAAATAAAATAAAATGAAATGGTAACTATCAAAACCTTAAATAAAATTATGTTAAACTAAAATGAAAAATTAAAAAGATAAATTGATGTTTTTAATAGAAATACTTTAAATAGAAAATTTAAAAGGAGAAAAATATATATAATATTAATTGGAAAATTAATAATAAATAAATTTGTAATATTATGACTATTTTCTTTTTAAAATATTTTATTTTTTTTAAATTTTTTTAATTTTTTTTTAGTTTTTTTAATTTTTTAATTTTTAAAATTTATTTTTTTAAGGTAATAAATAAGTTAATACTATTAATATGATTAGATAAAAGCATCTCTAATGTAAGAATGGATTGTTGCTGACAAAATTGAATATAAATTTTAATCATGGATGATATGGAATGATTTTAAAATTGAAAAAAGAATTTATCTCCAATGTTGTCATGGATTGTTTTATTTATTTTTTGAAAAATAAATTAAAAACATATGTAAAGAGATAAATAAGGAAATATAACTGTTTCGGCTGATTTTGCTTAGAGATAGAATATCTGAAACTCCATATTCAACCTCACATTGTGGATTTTTTTTCTTGCCACATATTGTAGATAACCACTTGCAGTTACTACATTCAAGAGTAAAATTTAACCTTTTCACTTACGTGGCAATCTAAAACACAATTCATCTGTTACATTAAAGATGCTCTAACAATTAAGGTATATATATTGAGAGTGTATTTATTATAGAAACAAAATAAAATATGATTATTGAAAAAATTATATTATAGTTTTGAATTGTTTATTTTTATATTACTATTTTTATGTAAATTTTCTAATATTAATACATAAATAAAATATTAGTAAAAATTTTTATTATAATCTATAAATTTATTTTAGGGTTATTTTCATTTTTGTTATTTTATAACTTTTATTTACATCATATAGCCCAATTTTAAAAATTTTACAAAAATAATCTTTCAAACTTTCACTTTTAAAAAATGAATCAAATTGACCATTTTATCAGTCTGTGAAGATCTTTTACACTGATCTGTGAAGGTGGTCTGTGAAGAGGATCTTCACATATGTGATGGTCTATTTTTGAAAATCAAAGTTTGAGTGGCTCAAAAATAAAAATAAACTTCTATTGGTTTAGTTTTGAATTTTTAAACTTTATTTAGTTTATTTTATATAATTTTCCATTTATTTTATTTTTAGTAGAAAATAAATAAATTTAATTTTTAAATAATTCTGCTTATTTAATTTTAAATCTAATTTTATGATTATTCATAACTTTACATAATTTTTTATTTAAGATTAAAAAAAATTATAAAATTAATTTAACTACCTTCTAGAAAATATAAAATAAATATTTCAAGTGGGAAAACTAAATGAATAAGTCGTGCAAAGCTCAGGTAATTTTTTAATTCCGTAAAAATACAAGGAGTTATGTGTAATATTTCATTATTTTAAATGGAGTTAGCATTTTCTTGATGGAATCAAAATTTGAATAGTTCATACTTGCTTCATAGGCGCGTAGCTATTACACACAAATTAAGACAAAATGATTATTTAAACAATTTAAATTCTATGCAATTCAAAAGGAAAATAATTTCTAGAATATCATATTTGTCTGAAGGTTAATCCAAATGTTGGCCGATGCCGGGCGGCAAAAGTTATTTATTTTTTATTTTTTCAATTATGTTCTTTTTAATATGTTATTCAAATTAAACACACTACTTATAAGAAAATTATTCTGTTTAAAATAAATAAACTAAAATAATTCCAACAACTTAGTTTTACTATTCAAATTTAAACAATTTATGGAAGAATATATTAAATTAAATTATCTTCAATGTAACATATTATTAATCATCTAACAAATCAATTAATATATTTTATATACATAAAAAAATTATAAATAAGTTCAATATCATTTTAAGTTTTTAAAATCACTAATCCAAATATTTACTTTTCTTTAAATTTTTTAAAATCATTTCCTTTTAAATTTATAATTTCATAATAGCTCGTTTTTATACATATACTAACTTAAACTCTAAATAAGGTAATGTTATGATTCAAGTCCAATACATGGGACTTTGAGGGAAAATAATTAGGTAGATCGTGATCACTACGTAGGATTTGGGCCGGCCAACTATTAAAAGACACGTGTACGTCAAATGAGGAGAAATAAAAACACATCACATCATGTTTGTATCTCCTCTAAATGTTTATCTTTCTCCCCACTTGATGTACATGTGTCCCTTAATAGTTGGCTGGACCCAAATCCTAAAAGGTGCTTCCGACATACCTAAGTCTTTTTCGAGACTTGAAATCTCATGTCGACTTAATACAAGGTTGATGTGGGTTTACAAAAACATCGCCTCTTCTTCTTCACAAGCTAACTTTTGAGAGGTGGTTCTCCAGAGGTTCTTATCATTTGGTATTAAAGTCGAATCACGTGCTTCCATATACGAGTATGGAAAGAACTGCTTAGGAGGTTGTGACTGCTTAAAGGGACCGAGTGAGCTACCTAGAGCGGAGCCGCCGTTGACACCGAAAGCGCTACCTAGGAGGGTTGTGACCAACCAAAAGTATTAAGTGAGCTGCTTAGAGTGAAATTTGTCGACAAGCTATGAGACTTGGGATCCACGACTCTCCCTCCTCACAAAGTGGCTTTTAAAGAGGGGGGGTATCAAGGTGGTTCTCTCGAGATTCTTATCATTCCATACAATAAATAAA
This sequence comes from Cardiospermum halicacabum, assembly GCA_031304145.1. NCBI lineage: Eukaryota > Viridiplantae > Streptophyta > Magnoliopsida > Sapindales > Sapindaceae > Cardiospermum > Cardiospermum halicacabum. The sequence continues at coordinate 11,922,738 of CM062396.1, read as the reverse complement.
TAAACTATCTTTGTAATAGATCTTCATATAATATTGCTAGAGTTTTTCTTTTCTTATTAGGATTGCCTAAAATCATGTAGATTTCTTTTTGGGAAGGAATTTTTTTATAATAAAGATTTTATATTTTGAGTTTGAATCTATTTTCTATTTTTTTTCTTGATTTAAAAATATTTGATTTTTCTAATTTGATGATTGTATTTCTTAATTAATTAAAAAAAAATTAGAAAAGTACATTTGACGAGCACTATAAAACAAAGTTGAAGTTGTCTTGTAGAGAAGAAAGTGGGTTAATTTAAAGCATCCACAGTGGTAGCACCCATGGTGGGTCCTATACAAAATATTTTATTTGTGCATCTGTCTTGACATCCGCTTGATACAATACTAGCATCTTTTATCAAAACTGATTCAACAATTGGCATTTAACTATTGGATTATTAAAAATAAATAAATATTGAATACATGTCACATTTTCATCTATTATTATTATTTTTTTATTCTCTCAACATGGATGCTACGAGGAGCATCTGATGTTCTCTCTCACCACCAAATGCTACTCTCTCACACCTATTTGCAATGATGATATCAAGTAATATATTATTTTCTCTCTTGGAGCATCGGGTTGGAGCATCCCGTTGGCGATAACTTAGAGAGGCAATTATTGGATAAGGATCACGTCCCATTGGGATGATGATAATTGGATAAGGGTCTTACCCAGGGGGAGTAGTAATCATTAGGATCGGGTCTCGTCGCTACGAAGATTTTCTATTGAGGTTGTTTCACCATGGTTTGAGTTATTTATTAGAAAGATATATTGATTGGTTGTTTGGTTTGGAAGTAGGTTGTTCCATCTTAATAAGGGAATTAATTGAGTATAATTAAGAAATAGAGCGATTTCATATGGAGAAAGAAAGTTACCGTAATTTATGTTGTAAGTATTTTCTAAATAGTAAAGTTATTATTTTTCTGTTGATTAAGCAATTTACCTAAGAACATCCGCACCACTGATCTCTGGTGAATCTCTCTTCTAACACAAATTATTATTTTATTGGTTTATTTTGGAGAGAGAATGAAATTATTACATTTGAGTCTCTTGTTTGAGAGACTAGTCTCTTTGTAATTTGACTAATCATATTACACCATATGGAAGTAAGAGAATATATGTGAGAGAGAGATAGATTTTATTTTTGTATTATTTGTTGTTCCAATTTATTATTTTATTATTTGTAAAAAAAATATATGGACCTACAAGAGACTCTGCTAAGAGACTTACAGTGGGGATGATCTAATCACGTTAAATATTGTGTTTGTTTCTGTCTAATTTGTCTTGGTTGAATCGAACTTAGAACTAGTAAGGAAAATGCATAAAAGGGAAACACCTAACAAATTCATACTTATGTCTCGTTTGAAGATGGAGTCTGAGATTAAATATAAACTTTAACCCCCACCTGTGGAGGACCCGAGGCAGAGGGTTAAATCGTAACATCAACACATACACATATCTATTCATATACACATATCTCGTAGTCATACATTTAGATCGAGAAGCAAAATAAATCCATTTGATTCAAATATTACTATTCATAAAATAGGAGTTCACAAAATAATATTATCACATGACACTAAACTCGAATCACATCACAAAACCAAACTTAGTGTTCAACTTGTTCCTAGACTAAGTGGACAAGTTGACAAAAGAGTAATAGAGTCAAACACATTTATATTTTCATAAACAAAATATGATGAGGTGAAATCAAAGTCGTGAATGCATGCTCTAATCTGGAAGAACCAACCTAAAACTCCAAGCTTGATCGATATACCTAGACATATTGTTATATCAAAAAGAAACAAACAAGAAAAATAGGAGAAAGAAATGTTAGACTATCAATGTTTAATTAACACCTTCGTACTCAACCAATCACACACAAATGTGTCTTTATAATCAAGTGATAATATCATAATCAATCATTAACATCAACTTTACGACCAAACAAACTTTGCCGGAATGTAAAAACATCAAAAGTTAAATTATAGAGTTTAAAGTCTTAGCCGACTTTTTCGTGACTTTGCAAGTTCATAAAATCTATCGTGAAGTTTTTTTTTTTTTAATATTTTTGACAAAATGACCAAACGATTTGTTCTGCAACTTTGTAAGTTCGTGAAACATATCGTGAAGTTTTAAAATAAATATATATAAAAATAAAAATAAAAATAAAATTAAAAATTAAAGAATAAATAAATAAATAAATAAAAATAAAAATAAAAAATAGAAAATAAAAATTTTGGGTTGCCTCCCAACAACGCCTTGATTTTACGTCTCTGGCTAGACACGATAAAATTATCCAGAAGCTTGTCGTGGCCATGACAAAATTTCTTCACAGAGGTTCACTTGGAAACCCTCGTTATAGGGTTTAAGTATATGCCCATTGACCTTGAAAATCTTGCCTGTTTCCATGCTCTCTATTTCCACTGCACCATGAGAAAATACGTTAATAACAATAAAAGGGCCAATCCATCTTGACCTCAATTTCCTAGGAAACAATTTGAGTTTTGAATGGTACAGTAAAACTTTTTGACCCACTACAAACGATTTCCTAGAGACATGAAGATCATGCTCTCTTTTCAACGTCTCCTTCTGGTGCTGAGCTCTGATGTAGGCATCATTCCTGATTTCTTCTAACTCTTGGATTTGGAGCTTTCGCTGCTCACCAGCAGCATCTGTTCTCAGGTTACATTCTTTCACGGCCCAGAATGCTTTATGTTCCAATTCAACCGGCAAATGGCACGCCTTACCATAGACAATGCGATAAGGGGACATCCCAATAGGTGACTTGTAAGCAGTTTGATACGCCCATAGTGCATCTTCTAAACGCAAAGTCCAATCCTTCCTAGAGGGATTTACCGTCTTTTCAAGGATCGACTTGATCTCTCTATTCGAAACTTCAGCTTGTCTGTTTGTCTGCGGATGGTAGGTGGTGGAGGTACGATGCGTCACTCCATATTTTCTGAATAAGGCTTTGATGGTCCTATTACAAAAATGGGTTCCGCGATCACTGATGATGGCTCGGGGTGTACCATACCTGCAGAAGATATTAGACCTAACAAAGTCTTGCAACAACTTTAGCATCATCAGTCCGGGTGGCTTTAGCTTCCACCCATTTTGAAACATAATCAACAGCCAATAAAATATAATGAAACCCAAATGATGGTGAAAAAGACCCCATAAAGTCAATACCCCATACATAAAAAATCTCAACTATCAAGATTGGAGCCATAGGCATTTGATCATGACGGCCTAGACTCCCTGTTCTTTGACAGTTGTCATAAGTTTTACAAAAGACGTACGAATCATAAAATAAATTAGGCCAAAAGAATCAACAATCAAGTACCTTTTTGGCTGTCTTTCTAGGTTCAAAATGGCCTCCACATGATTCCGTATGACATGATTTCAGAATTGACTAAGTCTCCTCCTTAGGAACGCATCTTCTAATCATCTGATCTGAGCAATGCTTCCATAGATAAGGATCATCCCATACGTAGTTCCGAGAATCTCTTTTGATTTTATCCTTCTCACCCCTGCTCAACTCAAAAGGTAATTTACCAGTAACGAGATAATTAACTATGTCTGCATACCAGGGATGAGTCGTGCCCATGGCGAATGGATACTCGTCAGGAAATTTATCGTTCAAAGGTTGAGTTGTCTCAGAAGTGACTAGCCGGCTCAAATGGTCTGCTACAAGATTCTCCAATCCTTTCTTGTCCTTTATCTCCAAATCAAACTGTTGAAGGAGGAGAATCCACCGTATTAATCTGGGTTTTGCATCTTTCTTTGACATCAGATATCTGAGAGCTGCATGATCAGAGAAAACAATGACTTTAGTACACAGTATATAAGAACGAAATTTCTCTAAAGCAAAAACAATTGCTAAAAGCTCCTTCTCTGTTGTAGAGTAGTTGCACTGTGCATTATCCAGCGTCCTCGAGGCGTAGTAGATCACATGAGGTTTTTTTCCCACTCTTTGTCCAAGGACTGCGCCCACGGCGTAGTCACTTGCGTCACACATTATTTCGAACGGAACGTTCCAATTAGGGCTTTTCACTATGGGCGCGGTGACAAGCTTCTCTTTTAAAACATTGAACGCTTCTTTGCATCTCTCGTCAAAATGGAAAGCGACATACTTCTTAAGCAAATTACATAGAGGTTAGGTAATCTTGGAGAAGTCCTTGATGAACCTCCTGTAAAATCCTGCATGTCCAAGAAAGGAACGAACTTCCCGTACACATACGGGGTAAGGCAAAGACTTAATCACATTAATCTTAGCTTTATCGACTTCTATACCACGTTCAGAAACAATGTGAGGCAAAGACTTAATCACATTAATCTTAGCTTTATCGACTTCTATACCACGTTCAGAAACAATGTGACCGAGTATTAAACCGTGATCTACCATGAAATGGCATTTTTCATAACTTAATACTAAGTTCAAGTCTACGCATTGTTGCAAAATCTTACCAAGATTAACTAAACAGGATTCAAAAGACTCTCCATAAATAGTGAAATCGTCCATAAATACCTCGATTATACTCTCAACATAGTCAGAAAAAATACTGATCATACATCGTTGAAACGTTGCAGGAGCATTACATAACCCAAACGGCATCCGCCGATAGGTAAATGTACCAAACGGGCATGTAAAGGTCGTCTTTTCCTGATCTTCTGGCGCAACTGGTACCTGCAAAAAACCTGAAAGACCATCAAGGCAACAATAATGAGATTTCCCTGCTAACCTTTCTAACATCTGATCAATAAAAGGTAAGGGAAAATGATCTTTCTTAGTCGAGGCATTCAATTTACAATAATCAATACAAACCCGCCACCCGTTTTGGACACGAGTGGGCACCAACTCACCATTATCAGTTTTGACTACCGTTATACCTGTTTTCTTAGGAACTACCTGAACTGGGCTTACCCAATTACTATCCGAGATCGGATAGATCATACCAGCATCCAGAAGCTTTTGAATCTCTTTCTTCACTACTTCCATCATTGGAGGATTTAGCCGTCTCTGAGGTTGTCTAATAGGTTTGCAACCCTCCTCCAGAAGTATTTTGTGCATACAGGTGGACGGACTGATACCCTTTATGTCATTGATGGTCCACCCTATCGCTTCTTTGTGCTCCTTCAGGAGTTGAACGAGTTGGTCTTCCTGCTTAATGCTCAACTTGTTGGAGACGATCACTGGTAGTGTGTCCTCCTTGCCTAAATAGACGTATTTCAGATGACTGGGTAGAGGTTTAAGTTCCAAAATCGGTGCCTGCACAATTGAAGATAATTGAGGTTTAGTCGTGGGCATCGCGAAAATTGGATTCATACCTACCTCTGGATTTAACGCTTCCAATTCATACAGAACTTCCACCAGAAGTTTGTCGAAGGAAAAATCCTTCTTTTCATCTCCTGCCTGCAAACTGTTGCATAACACCACTTCCTGTTCATCTTCCATACTTAATTCAAAACATTGTTGAACAAAAGGTTCTAGAACATCCATACTGCAAATACTAGACAAATCGTTAGGATGTTTCATGGCATCAAAAACATTAAACTTGGCAATTTCGCCATCAAATTCCATAGTTAGAGTACCATCCTGAACATTGATCTTAGTTTTTGCAGTACTAAAGAAAGGTCTCCCTAGTAATAATCAGAAGGAGTCATAGAGATATCATTACCACCCATGTCTAACATATAAAAATCTGCAGGAAAAATCAAACCCTTCACCTTAACTAGGACATCCTCTAGAACTCCCTTAGGATAAACTAGGGACCTATCAGCTAATTGAATGACTACCCTTGTTTCTTTCAAAGAACCCATTCGCAAGCATGAATAAAGAGAATACGGCATTACATGAAGTGAAGCTCCTAAATCACACATTGCTTTTTGAATTTCTATACTACCAATAGTGCAAGGGATAGCAAACAAACCTGGATCTTCTCTCTTAGGGGGTAGTTTCTTTTGTAGAACAACTGAAACATTCTGCCCCATCAAGACCTTCTTATATCCGCTATGTTTTTTCTTATTCACACACAATTCTTTAAGGAACTTAGCATATTTAGGTATTTGTTTAATGGCATCGAGTAAAGGAATGTTTACCTCTACCTTACTGAAGGTTTCGAAGATCTCTTTCTCTTCCTTGGCTCTCTTAGACTCCTCGAATCTGCCAGGAAAATATGGTCTGATTTCAACGTCTTTTGGCTTCTCCGGTGTTGATTGATCAGTTTTGACGCTGATTTCTTTTTCAACTTGTACCCCTTCGCTGTGGGCATGGTTCTTCCCTCGAGTTAGGGTTTCCACGTTGATTTCCTCTTTTTGCTCTTCGCTATGGGCACGACTATCAGTTAGGGTTTCTTTACCATGGGCGCGACTATCTGTCAATTCCTTACCACTCCGCAAAGTCACTGCACTGACGTTTTTTGGGTTCAACTCTGTTTGCGAGGGTAGCTTCCCTTGAGATTCTAGTCTACCTACTATAGTAGCAAGTTGACTCATTTGTTTTTCCAAGTTTTGAATGCTGACCTTTGTCTCTTGTTGGAATTTCTGAGTTTCCTGCTGAAATTAGTTTGTGTTAGTTGCTAATTGTTTAACAATATCGGACAGAGACATACCTGGTTGTTGGTTCTGAGGATGTGGTTGTCTTTGTTGATAATTCGTCGACCCGTATCTGAGATTTGGATGATCCCTTAATCCCGGATTATACATGTTGGAGTAAGGGTCATACTTTCTCTGACCTCCATAATATCCTGCTGCATTGACTTCTCCCATTTCATCCTCTTGTTAAGTAGGACACGCATCGATAGGATGTTCAGGTGAAGCACATATTCCACAATTCCTTACCTGTGGGCGCGATTGCTGAATATTACCTGCAGCAATTTTATGTACCAAAACTGACAGTTCCTTAATCTAATTTGACAAAGCAGAATTACTTATCTCATTAGCAGCTCTGGAAGGTTCGGAATAAGATTTATGGTTTCCTGTTGCTGCTGCCATCGTAGAGATCAAATCCCTAGCTTGTTGTGGGGTTTTATTTTCAAGGGACCTTCCACTAGCTGCGTCGATCATGTGTCTCTCCATAGGCAAGAGACCATCGTAAAAGTACAGGATCAGTGCTTCTTCAGTTAGTCCATTTTGTGGGCAGCTTGCACAGGTCCTTTTGAATCTCTCCCAGTAATCATATAGAGACTCTGAATCCTTCTGTCTACTACTGCATATCTCCCTTCTGAGTGTCGCAGCTCGCGAGGCAGGAAAGAATTTTTCCAAAAATACTTTTACCATCTGATCCCAGGACGTGATTGATCCGGATGGCAAATAGAATAGCCATTCCTTAACAGCATCCTGCAGAGAGAAAGGAAATGCGCGTAGCTTGATCTGTTCTTCAGAAACACCTTGAGGTTTCATTGTTGAGCAAGTGACATGAAAAGCCTTCAGGTGTTTATGAGGATCTTCATTTTCGATCCCATGGAAGGTAGGCAACAAATGGATCAAACCCAACTTCAATTCGAAATTTCCTTCTGTTTCAGGGTAAGTAATACACAGTGGGGTTTCAGTGGCTTGTGGTCGGCCTAGCTCCTTGAGTGTACGTTGTTGTTGACCATTTACTGCCATGGCTATGGGCGCGGTAAAGGCACAACAATCACCAGAAGTTGAAACTGTAACGTGCGTTCCTTAATCTGGTGTGGTTTTGAGAATCTGCTTCCGAATTCTTGCTTCTCTTCGTAGTCTACGTGCAGTCTTCTCGATTTCAGGATCGTATAGCAATTTTGCCGTACGATCAGACCTGGTCATACACAAACACAAAAATAATTAGTACCATTCCCCGGCAACGGCGTCAAAATTTGACGGGTGTCGACTCCGTCAGTATTAAATTAACCTGCAAATACAAATAATTGTAGCAAACAGGGTCGATCCACAGAGAGCGGAAATTAATAAATGTATCGTATTGATCAAATCAAAATAAATGGGGGGTTTCGAGATTATGCGAGTATTTAAAATAAACCTAAATTGGAGATTAAAAATCAATTATAATTAAACATCCAGCTAAGTCAATTTATTCGAATCAGGTGTTGATCATCGAAACTAAAAATATCTATGTTGTTTAATAGTCACAGTTATAGCTATTGACAACGTGCCTAATAACCAATCTTTTTCTAGATAGACTGACCGGGTACGACCCTTTGAATCAATCACTAACCTAACACGTAGATTGCATTATGAATTAGAAAAGACCCGTGACCATAACCAATTGAATCGGTACGACTGTTCTTGAATTATGATTATACACTCTCAACACTACCTAGGTCAAATTAACTACGAGCTATTTGACATGCAATGTGTTAAGCCTAATTAACCAATCAATTGCGCACTTAATTAATTAATCAGAATCAACATGTGCATTTAACCATGCCCATAGAGAATGCATAAATATCACACAATATAGCAAAATAAAACAATTCTCACAACACGGTAATTAGAATTGACTTAGCTGGATGAGGTTCGTTTAGCTCCTCATGGGCGCGGCGAACTTCATTTGCTTAATATAATTGATCGTTCCAGAGAGAATAAAAACCCAGAGTATTTTCCTATTTCTCTCGATAAAAAAAATTCAGAATCAAAAGGAAGGAGGAGAAGACTTTTACAATCGTTTCTTCCTAAAATAAATCCTCCCCAGAAAATCTAAAACGAACTCGTAAAAATCTCTAAATCAAAATCTCAGTCGTTCAGATCACAATTTAAATTTGAGAATTAAAAATATAACAACTCTGATAGAATTGACTTGGTCTTGTTGACTTGTCTTTAGCAAATGCAGCTTTAAACCCCCAGAATTCTTCAATACTTCACAATTGCCTCCAAACTATCAACAAATACAAAAATAGAGCAATTAGATAGTATATATTCAATAAAGTCCGCGAATTTTAAATAAAATAAGGTAGAAATGTTGTGCATTTCATGCCCAATCACCAAACAACTTGTTGTGCAACTTTGCAAGTTTACGAAGGATCCAGATTGTCCAGAAACTGGTCAGCAGCTAGAGCTGATCATCTAGACTACTTGTCCAATTCCGAAACCTATCCAAATAATGTAATTCAACCAAGAAATTCACACAAATATTAAATAGAATTAATAAGCGTCTTTAGCAAGCAAATAAAATAATCATCGGCCAACCCATATAAACTTACTGTTGGGAAAACACGGCTAACTGTGATACCACTTGTTGAACAAATCGGTGATCCAATGCAGTAGAGACGAGTATTGGTAACCACAAAGTAAAACAACATACACGAGACAAGAAATAGAGAGAAAATAAGACACAAGGTTTTTACGTGGAAACCCAAAACGAAAAAAACCATGGCCATCAGGATGACGAGAGACTAATTCACTATGTAACAATAAAGCAACAATTACAACCAGAATACCCCTCTCTAACTCCCCAATCTAATTACATTAGTTACAGTCTCACATACACGCTCTCCTTATATGACTCTCACAGGATATCAGGACTCGATCCTACAACTCAAGATCTCCATGGTCTCCATAGTTCCCAAGCCCCAATCGGGCACCTCCCAAAACTAACAAAGTAGATCTACATTGTTCTATCATGATATCTAATAATAGATACAAGCACCATATTTATAGCATCAGGTTACTTAGCCACAAAGTAATCCTATACTATTAAGAAAAACTTGTCCGATTTAGGATTCTCAAAGATCTCTTTCCTAAATAGAACCCACTTTAAGAAATATCATTCCTTATCAAATATGATACTTCCAAAACAGTCTTCGAGTCTTTTACTAATTACAAACCAATTATGGCTACCGAAGTATACCCAAATTCTCGTCACAATCCTTACAAACCATCCCTTGACGAGAATTCCATTTGTCAATTTCCAATGACCACAACTCAATAACAGAGTCATCATACCCCAGCATAAAGGTATACCCACTCAGGTACAATCCATCCTAAGATAAACCACTCAGGAACCATCACCCAAGATTTTCTTTTCTCAGCACATGTAGAAACACTTGCTGAATAAACCATGGTGCAGTTTTCTTCATCAGCTTTCAGGAAACTCCTCATCCATTGACATACTTTCCACCACACCTACATCCATGCTAACCAGATGCCTGTGCAATTATGGACACCCTAGAATTATTCCATCCTTTATCATGACAACTTTGGTGGTTCAAAACATGTAATAAGGACACCTATCCCAGCATATAGTCGGAGTCTTTGCCGAACTGCTCCTCAGTCATTCCTTATTCGAGTTCACCAGCCAAATGATCAAAATTTTCAGCCCACAAAGATCCCAAAGCACCACTAGTCAAACCCTCAATTTTGTTTTGACTATTTGACCAGACTTGAATTTTTGACCATATCTTTTGATTTTTACTTGCGTTAACAGATAAGCACAAAAGTCTCAAAACTACCTTACCACCACAATCACACATGTTGTAGATCACCATCGTCATCGCTCGAGAACTACCGCCGAAGCTTTTTCATCTCCACGACCAACGCAGACCAGATCTTGACAATACTTGCGGATTTTTTTTTCTACTTCAACTTTTTTTTTTCTCACGCATCTAGCTCCAAACTCAATAAGAGAAATCAAATCTTTTTTTTTTCCAGAATTTCTAGACTCCATAAGATTTTTTCGAAATTCATTTTTTCGAAAATTAATTTTCATTTATTTCATTTAGAATCCATTTTTTTTCAAAATTCGAGTCGATTGTTACGAAAATCATTTCAAAAATAAAAATTTACTCTACACTCTCAAATTTATTCTCTAATTACTATTTTACCTTTAATTTAAAGTAGATTTTCAAATTATTCCAATGAAAGTTGAAAATCAATTTTATAAAAATATATATATTTTAAAATAATAAAATATTGAAAAAGTTTTAAACCTATTTATAAATGGATATTATATAAAATCTACATTTGATACCTTTATCTCAGAAAATATAGTTTAATCAACAGCTCAACAAAATGATTTGATGGATGAATCCTCCTTATTCTCAGAGTCCACTCCTCCTATCACAACATATTCCCAAAATTCACGTTTCACATGAATCATTCATAAGAATACTACTCTCATACATAGTAAATACTAATTTCCATGTCATTCATTAATAATTTAATTTTCACTAATAAAAATTAAAATATCAACCCTATCCAGAAAACTTATTCAATCATTCCAATATTATATGCTTTTCAACGTTTAGAGAAAATGTAACATAAATCAACAACCAAAACTAGCATACCAATATTGAATTTCAACAAATTCAACTCATTGAATTGTCACAAAATGGCTACAACACTAATAAAACAATTAACTATTCCCACTTGAATCAACATTTTTTAATCTGAATTTTTAAATATTCTTAGTCATAATTAAATAATTAGTCAACTCTAATTTCTTCTCTATGGCAGTGGATTTAATTTTTTATTATTACGGATTAATTGTTTGGCAGTGACAAATCCAATCGATGAAAACGAGAAAACTGATTTCGTTGAATTGTCAAACCAAGCACATTGACCTTTCTTTAATGTGGGATGAGTTTCGATGTGAACAACTTTAATTGAAAATAAAAATAGATGGTGCAGGAAGGACCACAAAAATAAGATATAAATAAAGTAGCTCCAACTATAATTATAATAGAAATGCATAAAATAGAAGTTATTTATGTGGAAGGAGAAGAATAGTGTATGTACATGTGGGTGTATATATACAAATGGCTAAGGATATGTTGATGGATATTCAATGGGGTCCTAAATGAGTTAGCATGTGTATGTGAATGAATGGAGTTATCATCTAAATATGAATAGCATGATAAAAAGATGTATTGTGATTAAGGTTTTTACTTATTTCAAAATAATAGTAAATTACTATTAGTATATCTAATGTTCCCACCTAATAAAATGGAAATTACTAGGAATAAAAAATGATTTAGATAGTTAAGTAAATTATTTTTATTTTATTTTTTCAAGGTTTGATTTACTTTTTATTTTGAATTTGGATATATTTTTAAATTATTTTGATGGAAAAGAATTTGGGTTTGTTAATTTGGTTTATTCGTATTTTTTAATTGGAAAGAAAATAATTTAAAAAAGTATGTTTAATGATTATTATAAATAAGTTTCATAAAAAAAAGAAGTATTATCGGGTTGGAGTCTTACCTATCCCTAGCAGATAGTGAGCATCGGGATGGTTTTCTCACTAAGAGAATATTGTATCGAGGTTGTCTCACCATTAAGAAAATATATTTGAATAAATTGATGATCTAGTCCGTGGATACAAGTTTTAGTAATCACAAAATGAAACAAACATATATAAAAGTAAATTAATAAAAACAGAAAATAAGACACAAAATTGTACGTGAAAATCCAATACAGAAAATCGGACGTCAAGGTGACTAGAGACAATCCACTATGTGATAAAAGATTAACATTTAGAATTATAATACCATCGTCTTGCTCCCAAATCCAATTTCATTTAGTAATGCACAACTTTACCCCAAATGACTTTCACAAGATAATAAGATTGAATCATAAAACTGTAAATCTCCATGGATTTTGTAGTGGATAAAGATTTACCGTTAGAGTATCCTACGGAAATATGACTCTCATTCAATTGGGGGACTGAAGATGAGGGACTAGAATGATAATTTTGATATTTTGTAAGTTTGTAAAACAAGATCATCTTCTCAATGAATTTCATGGTATTTATAGGGTTTTTCTAGAGACAAATCCATCATTTACATTTAATGTCAATAATGTTGGATTGTGATTATTAACTCTCATAAAATTGGAAAAAATGTCAAAACATTCAAAATGGCTAATTTATAGCATAATTTATTTTAGTCTGTTTCATCTTTACTTAATGTTTCTTTGCATTCCAGCATCTTACAAGTTGCTATTCATCTTTTGGACGTCTCTCAATTTCAAGCATTTCTAAGTTAATGTGGGCTTCTAAGTCAACGTAGGCTTCGAGCGGTAGCTTTACGTGCTTCTTCCTTCAAGTGCTAGCTGTGAGTGCTCCCTTCGTGGGCTCATACTTCGACCATTCTAGAACAACTTCAAGTTTCGATTGCTCCCCCTTGTTGAAAAGCTTCGGGGCCCCTTCAAGCTGTGCCTTACGACTTATACCCCTATTCGCATGTGTACTTGGGACAATCTTCACCTTGATATTCATTCCTACTTGCCTTTTCTAAAACATTGATAACTTTCTGTGAAAATGATTTCGGTGCCCTCCCATTTCTTTTTGAGCCTTCAAGCTATTCAATTACCGGGTGTTGGCACTTAGTTCCTAACCCTTTTTTGGGCCTAAGTTCTTGTTGTTGCTCTTGTAGTTGTGACAGATATATGGTTGACTTTGGTCTAATAGAGATTTACCCATCACAAGTTCCTAAACCTCTATCGGGCATCTCCGAAACTTAACTATCAAATCTACATGGTTCTTTCAGGATATCTAAGAATAAAAAAATATCATATTTATAATATTAAGTTGGTTAATTACAAAATACTATTAAACCATTTAACTATTTAAAAATCATTTTCATACAAAGGATTTTTCCCCCTAATTAGAATTCACTTTAGAAAATATCATTTGTAATGGTTCCAAAATACTTTTCAAGTTCTTTCTAAATTATCAAACCCTTCATATTCCTAAATCTATAAAAGAAAAAAAAAAACTATGCATATAATGAATTTCCACTCATTGTTGTTGATGAAATTTGTAGAAGAGCATGTGAACTCATCCGATCTTTGATTACCATGAGCTATTTGACTATTTGGATTCATCTCGAAATATACTTTCCAACTATATCTAATTTACTCAAATCTTTGTGTTTGTCACTCCAAATAACTAAAACAATACTAGATATTAGGGGTGGGCAAAAAACATGCAAACACCTAAACCGAACCGATCCAATCCGAACCGAACATGTTTGGTTCGGTTTCTATCATGTTTTTCTGGATGTTCAGTTTTCGATAGAACCGAACACCCAAGGTAGGGTGTTCAGTTCGGTTTTGGGGTCTAAAAACCGAACCGAACACCTAAACATATATAAAAAGATTTTTTATTTTTTTACTATTATTTAAAGTTCAAGCACCCAAAAAAATCTACATATTTGATTTGATTTTGATTTGTTCTTATTTAAATACTAATATTTGTTCTATATTTGAATCAATTTCATTAGAATATATTTTAATAGCTATCTATTTTCATAAATAGTCAAAGAAAAGTCAACAAAACTCGAACACCTAAGAACCGAACCGAACCGAATATGTTTCAAGGTGTTCGGTTCGGTTCGCCATAGAATATTTGGGTGTTCAAAAACACCTAGAACCGAGACCCAATTTACATGTTCGTGTTCGGATTCACTCGGAACCGAACCGAACATGTAATTGCCCACCCCTACTAGATATCAAAATATATCCAAATTTCTCAAATTCAAACACTTATTATAGATCAAAACTTGTTTCTTTACATTTTTAAAACTAAAATTTATAAAAATTTATTTTTGATTTTTTTCAAACTTGAATTTGTTCCTATAATTTTTTAAAAATTATTCACAAATTAAAGTAAAATTTATAAATTTTAAAAATAACAAGATAATAACTAGAAAGAAAAAAAAAAATATATATATATATATATATGGCAAAATTAGGGGTGTGCACGATACGACATCCCAAAATACCGAATTGATCCCCAAATTTTGGTATGGTATATACTGAATTTTTGTAATACGGGTCGATATTCAGTACGTTCAAATTAGAATTTCGGTATTCGGTACGGTAGGGGACGATATTTGGTATTTCGTTACCGCCCCCAAATACCGAATTTAACCTATTATATATAATATAATTAAATATTTTAAATCATTTACATACCAACCCCAAATAATAATATACCTATCAATATAATTAATAATAAATAAAAATTGATAAGTAATTCAAATATAAACTAATCAACAAGATTAAATAGTAAGTTGGAAAAATAAAAAATATATATATATATATATTTTACTAATTCAATATCACAGTATTGTTTTATGCGGAACTGAAATATTACATTACGCTCCGAACCGAATTTTTAAATTTCGGTACCATATTCGATACTCAAAATTTATATACCGAATACCGAATGTTCTGAAATTACGGTACGGTACGTCCAGACAAAATATGTCAGCAAAGCAAAAGAAGTTTACATTTGATGACCAGCTTAGCTATGCTAAAGCCTACTCGGATGGTTGGGCTATTTACTTGAAGATCCTACAGATCAGCCCATCTATCTATGGGGGTCCACGTTTTTCATGAAGAGTAATGGCCCATGGAGATATACCCAAAACCCCATTTTGTAAATATTTTTCACATTTTGTACTAATTTTCAAATTATTACTTAAGAAATTCCCAAACACAGAAGCCATGAGCAATTCTGGAGGTGAGCCCAGAGTGGTGGCTATTGAAAATGAAAAAAAAAAAAAAATCACATTTAATAGTTTTACATACGATTAATGATAATAATTAAATTATCTCTTCATAAATAATATTATTTTTTAAATTTAAATTAACTGAATTATATATTAATACTGAAATTATTTACACGCTTCAGAATATTAGAAATAATATTATAATAAAAAATAATTATTTTTTTAATTTTATTTTTTTATAAAATTTATTTTAAACAGTATTTGAATAATGTTTTGTAGTGTTTTTTGTTAGGATTTTCGGTAATCAATTCGATGATCAAGATAAAAAATAGACAAAACGCACAAACAATATATAGTGGTTAGCAAATTGCTTAATCCACGGAAGTTAACAACTTTATATTTCGAAATAATCTTACAAATAATCAGACAACTCTCTCTCTCAATAATCTACCAAACAATCGTATTCAATCAATCAAACCAATTGATGAACAGATAACTCAACTCACAGACTCTCTGTGCTCTCAATCAATATTATCTGTCATACCCAAAACTCTAGAGTACATCCCATATTTATAGCTAACATCAAACCTAATTCATATGGGAGTATCTAACTCAATAAGGAAATAAAATCTAAACCAAACTAGAAATCAACCCAAAACAAGAAAACTAAATCATTCTCAAATAAGAAACAAACCATTAGGAAAAAGACCCAAAACTCAAAATAGGAAGTCTTTCCTAAAAAGAAATCCTCGTGATTCAAGACAATCTTAACAAATCTCCACCTTGACTTGAATCACCCAACTTTCTGGATCTTATTCCTTCAAACATACTAACCATGAGTTATTCAAGTTCCAAACATATGAAAGAGTTGCATCCTCCAATTGTGTCTTCTAAGTACTCTTCATTATGTCTTCCAATTCTTTTATAGACATCTTCCCAAGTTTCATATTCAAGAATTCCGAACATTCAACCAAACTTTCTTTTTTATTCGATACCAACATCCTTCCAACAATAGTGTGTCCATCAAGAAAATACAAATTTCCTTGTCTTGTACCTTTTGCGGCTAAGACACCTCTTCGTACAATTTTCATCACTCCACCTCCAGTGACAATCTTGTAGCCACTAGAATCCAAGACTCCAAGTGAGATAAGACTTTGCTTCAACTCTGGAACATACCTCACTTTCATCATCGACTTGATTGTACCATCAAACATTCTTAGCCTTACCGTTCCCATTCCCTTAATCTGACAAGTGCTGCCGTTTGCCAGACGGACAACATCTCCATCAAATTCTTCCAACTTTGAGAACCATTCTCTATTCGGACACATATGATACGAACAACCGGAATCTAGAATCCATCCTTCAGACGATTCATTCATAGAGGTCGTGGAGAAAACATCTGTCTCAAATTCACATTCTGACTCCACTTTCGGCTCCACCTTCTCTATTACATTTGCATTCGATCTTTCAAGATAAGGACACTTGTTCTTCCAATGCCCTTTCTTTTTACACCATGCTCATTGATCTTTCGCTAACCCATCCGACCGAACTCTATTATTCTCAGACTCGATATTGTTGTACATTCTCCTCTCCCCTTTCCTTACCACTAATGCTTCCGATTCATGCTTGTGATCAAATTGAACCTTCTTTCGGTATTCATAATTTACTAAAGCATTAGACAAGTCACTAAACTCAATTTCACTTTTTCCATACAATAAAGTAGTGGTCAAGTGACTATACGTATCAGGCAGAGAGTTAAGCAACAACAATGACTTATCTTCCTCAGAAATTTCAACATCTAAATTCAAAAGATCAGCCAATATTTTGTTGAAATTTTCTAAATGTTCCATCATAGATATACCAGATTTATCGTGAAAGCGAAAGAGTTTCTTATTCAGGTAGAGCCGGTTTTCGATACTCTTTGTCATATATTTATCCTCTAACTTCTTCCAAAGAGTTGCTGCCATAGTTTCATTCATTACAGAATACTTTTGATCTTTTCCTAAACATAATCGAATGGTACTGCAAGCTTGTCGATTTAAGAAATCCCAATCCTCTTCAGACATATCATTGAGTCTATTCTTATCTAACACTATGAATGTCCCCTCGCGGAATAAGAGATCTTTAACTTCTGACTGCCACATGCCAAAGTTACTAGTACCATTAAATTTTTCTATATCAAATTTCATCGTACCTGTCATTGAATGTCTCAGACGACTGCTTGCATACCCCTTTCCAGATCCGGATGCGTTACCATCCTTCGTCTCGTTTTTCGTCATCCCAACCAAAGCTTTGATACCAGTTTGTTAGGATTTTCGGTAACCAATTCGATGATCAAGATCAAAAATAGACAAAACGCACAAACGATATATAGTGGTTAGCAAATTGCTTAATCCACGGAAGTCAACAACTTTATATTTCGAAATAATCTTACAAATAATCAAACAACTCTCTCTCTCAATAATCTACCAAATAATCGTATTCAATCAATCAAACCAATTGATGAACAGATAACTCAACTCACAGACTCTCTGTGCTCTCAATCAATATTATCTGTCATACCCAAAACTCTAGAGTACATCCCATATTTATAGCTAACATCAAACCTAATTCATATGGGAGTATCTAACTCAATAAGGAAATAAAATCTAAACCAAACTAGAAATCAACCCAAAACAAGAAAACTAAATCATTCTCAAATAAGAAACAAACCATTAGGAAAAAGACCCAAAACTCAAAATAGGAAGTCTTTCCTAAAAAGAAATCCTCGTGATTGAAAACAATATAAACATTTCTGAAAAGAATTTTTGACATACTAAAACTACTTAAAAATATAAAATAATATTCTTTTAAAATATAATTTTTTAATTAAAAATTATAAATGAAAACAATCACATATGTTAAAAAGTTACGGGTAGAATTGATTTGGTGAAAAAATTAATCTTGATTATAATTAATGTTAAATAGTTTGTATTTAACCCTAAATTTAATATCGAATTTTATATTATGAGATTGGAGTAGACACCAAATAGATACTCAGAGCCACGTTCGTGGAATTAGTCTTAATGATAATGGAAGGAGAATACAAGTTGGTGATTCATGGGAATAGAATTCTTGTGATGGTAGTCTCAACTTTAATTATAGTGTGTGATACTATGCCTATGCTGAAGATATTGTATAAGGAAAGACTTTGTTTTCCCTTTGAAATATAATTGTTGTGGGGGACTACTCAAAGTCAAATATACATTCTCTTATTAAGTCGAATCCTTTCTTAAAATGATATAGCTTACATTTTTTAAGTTTCTTAGTGGTTTGAATATTGAGTCATGCATGCTCTGACAAATCATTTCTTTAAAAAACTCAAATAAAATAAAATAAAATAAAAAATATAAAATAAAAATTATCAATAATTACTCATAATTATATAACGTTCACCAAATTATCTTAAATTTGAAATATATTTTTTAAACTATTTTTAATTTAGGTTCTTCGTTTTAAATGAAACATTAACAGTTTTACTGTTACACAATAATACTTTCCATACTACACTAATTTTTTTTTAGTAGAACATCCCTTTAGTCATTTTTTCTTTTAAATCTATTTGGAATATTTTTATTGTTTTAGTATTTGTTTTTTCATTTTTACACCTTCGGGTGCATTTACTGCTTTACCTTTACATAAGTTGAAATAGATCATTAATTAAATTGAATTTAAGATATATATTTTTTTAAAGTTCATTTACTTTTTCGAAAAAAAATTATCTATTTTAAAAGAAGTACCAAAATTTTTCTTAGAAAACAATTATTAGTTAGTATATTTTTAAAATGTTTTAAAATTTTTAAATAATATTATTTTGTTAATTAAAGTATATTATTATTTATTACAATAATTAAAAATTTTAAATATAATATTTAATATATTAAAATAATATATATATATATATAAATTAAAATGAATCACTACATGTTAAACTTTATGACAAACATCGTAATAATTGTACTTCCTACTTTATTTTACAAATTTCAATTTATACACTATTTTCAAAATATGAGATAAATGTAATTTATGCCACAAATTATAAAATCACAATCTATGCTATTTTTTAGGTAATAATATTACTATACATTAAAAAAAAATATATTTTTTAATTAAAATGAGAGATGTGACATAAATATTAATTTTATCTCTATCATTATTCTCATTAGTTAGAGATGAAAATAAATGCAGGAAAGTGTTTGATTTGAGAGAATTGCTATTGATTTTGTAACAAGGGTAGAATTGTCCAATAAAAATGATGAATCATAAATCACTTATCTATTTAGAATAATTGGTTAAATTTAACTTTTTTTAAAAAAAATATTTAAGTAGAAAATAGACAAAAGTTGAAAAAACAAACCGATTCAAATGTCTTAAATATATATATATATATATATATATATATTAAATGTAAAAAGACTTTTTACTAAAAAAAATAAATTTAAATCGGCACCTAAGTAAATAGAAATTATTACTGTAAATATTTTTTTGTTACCACCAAACTAAAATCAAATCGTATAGCCGGTGGTAATTTGAGTAATAGTTTCAAAACTCTAGATTTCTAGAAATAAATTTAGAACAAATTGTTTTTAAAAATATATTTTTTCATTTCTTTTATTCAAAATAACCATGAAATAAATATATAAAAAAAAATAACTATACCATTTGATCCCTCATATCGGCCAAAAAAAATTTGAATAAAGGAGTGTATGTTTGGATCCATCGAAAGATGGCATTTTCTTAAAAATCCAATTAATCAAGATACTCGGAAAAAAAAAAGTTAAAAGTTTTATTATAACTTTTTATGTAAAATCATTATAGAAGAAAGGGATCCAAAGTCTAACGATCCACCCATTTTTCAATTAACTTTTGTTTATTTTATGGTGATATATGGGATATATTATATTGTTTTGATTTTTATCAGTTATTATAAGATTTTAAACTGTTATTATTAAATTTATTTGGTCATTGTGGATAGTTTTAGGTAAAAAAACCATTAGAATAAATTAAATTTAAAAATAAGTTATCTAAAATATCAAAATAATTAAAGTAACAATAAAATAATACAATACCATTCAACCTAAATCATAAAATAAATAGAGGCTACAAAGAGAGAGAGTTTAAAACGTAAAGAAAAAAATACTAACACTATTCAAATTAAATAGAAAGAAAATGAGATCAAAATGCAATACATCAAACAATTTTGTCACTAAGAAGAGATTATATAAAATATTCACTCTATAAGGATGGAAGATAAAAATATGGAGCAAAATCGAACCAAGAATGACTTGCATACGTTTAAACTCGTAACAAACTCATAATGACTGGCAAGTCATTCTTGGCTCGTTTCCACTCCCTATCTTTTTCAGGTAAGATTTCTTGACTTCATCGCAATCACCATTTGCTCTCACTTGAATATTTTTTCGAAAGTTAGATATGCTATTTATAGAGAAAGTTTGTGAATGATTTAAAATTTGTAACTACTTCAATAAGAAGTTCTATAATATTTGTATTGAAAATGACTTCTTCCTACGTTTTGTGTATGACCATTCAAAAAATTGGAATATAAACTTATTCCAATAGATAATGCATATTTAAATTAAATATGGAAAAAATTTTATATTATA
The DNA here is from genome assembly GCA_031304145.1 of Cardiospermum halicacabum. Lineage (NCBI taxonomy): Eukaryota > Viridiplantae > Streptophyta > Magnoliopsida > Sapindales > Sapindaceae > Cardiospermum > Cardiospermum halicacabum. The sequence continues at coordinate 11,901,601 of CM062396.1, read as the reverse complement.
TATCTATTATCTCTTTGAATTATGAAATATTGACATAAAAGAAAATACTCTATCTTAAAATATGTTTTAATTTTTGTATTTTTTAGAGGATATATATTATAGATTGATAGGGTTTTGACCTTATTTATTTATATGCTCATGTTTTTGGAATAGAATCAACATGGTCCTGAACTTTCATTTTATTAGTCATTTTAATGTTCCAAGTCCCACTTGAAAATGAACTTATTCTCTATAAACGCAGGTTCATTTTAGCTCTTGTATTTAATACTACCTCCGTTCTAAAATAGGTGAAACATTAGCATAGTATTCACTATTTATCAATCAATTTGTTTCACATATTGTTTCCTATCTATGAGGAATAATATAGTCGAGGTGGATCTTGTTTTATTTGTCTTAATGTCTATTTTTCAAATATTAAATTATTATAATTTTTTGTTGTATATAATTAAAGATATTTACTGTTAAAGATAAATATTGGATAGCGTGTCCGCAGGGAATGTTTCACCTATTAATGAAAGGAGGAAGTATATTTTTTCAGTTTAGCTCTTATTAAAATATATATGGTAGCTCTTATACTTGGTAAAGTTTTCCGTTTGACTCTTAAATTATAAAGGATTTCATTTAAGTCCATGAGATTGATTTTTTGTTGTCATTTTTTAACCCTTTATATTAAATTTGTTATTAAAAATACTTTACACATCGCAACACAAGAATCAATCTTGTGTGGAACCAACCAACAATATCTAAACTCTAGGAATACATGAGTTTCATGGAGAGAGTGGAAATAGAGGAAGAAGATAATAAATGCTAGATATATTTTTTTGGCATAAATATTTTTTTAGCCTTTATTGTTCATAATTTATTTTTTCAGTTTAGCACTGATAGGTGGTTCCACTTTAGCCCATGTACTTGATTCTTTTGTAGCATTTTAGCCTCTCAAAAGTGCCCAAGAAAAGTTAAGTGCCGCTTCAACTTCCAAATAAGTGAAAATGACTAGAATGACTCGATTTTTTGTAAATATGAGAATTAAAGTGATATCTCATATTTTTAAGGGCTAAACTAAAAATTTTTTGCTATTTGGGATAGAATTGACCTTATTCCTTTCTTTACATGTTTCCTTTCAACACGTAGCTTTCCAACCATAATTATGATTAAGATTTCGTACTATTATTTTTTTTTTGAAAAGGTAAAAACTCTTTTAATAATAATACAAACACTTTTTAAAATATCTATTATGAAACCTAAACTTAACATTGCAACATAATCAAACACAAAGAGCAAAGCAGAGTCTAAAACCACAAAAGATTCACACACAGATCAAGAACACCAAGTTTACACACACAAAAGATTCCTAATAAACGGGTCCATCACAGAAGTCCAATATCTAGATTGGCTAGCAAATGTAGTGGTCGTCAAGAAGAAAAACAGGAAATGGAGGGTGTGTATTGACTTCACGGATCTAAACAAATCCTGCCCGAAAGATCCCTTCCCATTACCCCACATAGATCTCAACATCGACGCAACCGATGGCTACGAGATGTTGAGCTTTATAGATGCATACTCCGGCTATAACCAAATATTGATGCACCCCAATGACAAAGAAAAAACCACCTTCATCACAGAAAGAGGGATTTACTGCCACAAGGTAATGCCCTTCGGCCTGAAAAATGCAGGCTCTACGTACCAGAGGCTCATGAACAAGATGTTTGTTGACAAACTGGGAAAAACCATGGAGGTCTACATTGACGATATGCTAGTAAAATCTGAAGATGCGAGCCGCCACGTGCATCATCTAAGTCAGACTTTCGAGACACTCTGGAAATACAACATGAAGCTCAACCCCACTAAATGCCAATTCGGAGTCAAAGCCGGGAAGTTCTTAGGCTATTTAGTCATAAAAAAGGGAATAAAGGCTAACCCAGATCAAATCAAACCCATCCTGAACATAGCAGAACCCTAAAACAAGAAGGATGTACAAAAACTCACCGGAAGGTTGGCAGCACTAACTTGGTTCATTCCTAAGGCTTCAGAAAAATTTCGGCCTTTCTTCGAAACTCTAAAAAAATCCAAGGAATTCGAGTGGACCGAAAAATGCAGTAAAGCCCTGGCGGATATCAAAGATTTCTTGACTAGTCCCTTGCTCTTGGTAAAACTTGAAGATGGCAAAAAACTCTACTTGTACCTAGCGCACTCAGACATTACAGTAAGCGCCGTTCTGGTCAAAGAAATCGGGAGAAAGTAGCAACCAGTATACTTTGCAAACAAGACTTTGACATCGGTCGAAACTAGGTATCCTATGCTGGAAAAAGCCATCCTAAGCCTTATATTTGCTGCAAGAAAACATCGGGCATGCTTTCAATGACACCCAATCGCGGTGATCATCGCGCTATCCCTTAGAAGCGCAATCCACTCCCCCGATAAATCTGGGAGATTAATGAAGTGGGCCCTAGAAAGCATGACATATCATTCGAAGGGAAAAAGGCGATCGAATCCCAAGCCCTAGCAGACGTCATGGCGGACTTTGAAGAAACCCCATCAACCGAAGCAACTTCGGTCAAAATTAAACCAGCTGATAACATCCTCGACTGAGGAATGCGTGCTAGAAGTAGACGGGGCCAATAGACAGAGTGGCAGCGGCCTAGGCATATGCCTCCGACCTCAAAACCTACCCCCGATTCTTTAAGCCATTCGATGTGAATTCCCTGCCACTAATGATGAAGTCGAATATGAAGCCCTAATCACAAGACTAAGGGTGGCAAAGGAAAGTGGGGCGCACAATCTCACAATTAGGTGCGACTCCCAACTAGTGGTTAACCAGATCAAAGGCACATACCAGGCCAAGAACAAGAAAATGGCCAAGTACCTAAAAATAGCCAAAGATCTCATGAAGCGTTTTTAGAGGGCCGAAATAAAGCAGATCCCAAGGGAAGAAAACATAAAGGTAGATGCCATGGCAAACATCGAAGAATCAATGCAAAAAGACGAACCAACCGGGCCAATCGTATACGCCTTCCTCCCGAAAACAACCATAGAGTACGAAGAAGCCATGGCCCTGGAGTAAAGTGACTGGAGAACACCCATTCTCAATTATATCGACCACGGGCAGGTTCCCGAAGACAAAGCTGAAGCTAGGAAACTACGAACTCAAGCCGCTAGATTCTGCATCATCAGGGGAGGGGGTACTCTTCAAAAGATCCATAGGCGGCCCCTTTCTAAACTACATCTCCCTTTCATAGGCCGAATTAGTGTTAAAGGAACTTTACGAAGGACCGGCCGGGAACCACTTTGGGGGGAGAAGTTTGGCGTTCAGAGCGCATATGGCCGGATACTACTGGCCAACCATGAAAACGGATGCGGCCAAATTAGTTAAGAAATGCGACAAGTGCCAAAGTCATGCCAACTACTCCAACCTCCCCGCTGGAACTCTACACAGCATAGCTTATCCATGGCCATTTGACAAATGGGGAAGGAAATCATCGGATCCTTCCCAATATCCACCCATGGTCGAAAAAGATATATCTTGATGGTGATTGACTATTCACGAAATGGATAGAAGTTGAAGCACTAAAAAAGGTCAGAGAACAAGAAGTACAGAAGTTCATTTGGAGATAAATCATCTGTAGATTCGGCATACCACAAAAAATCATCACGGACAACGGGTCCCAATTCATAGCACAAACTCTGAAAGATTTGTGCTGCCGAATGAACATCAAACTCACATACTCGACCCCGAGGTACCCTTAGGCCAACGGACAACCAGAGGCATCCAACAAAGCAGTAGTATACTCACTCAAAAAGAAACTAGAATGAGTCAAAGGACTATGGCCTGAAGCCCTCCCCGAAGTCCTCTGGGCATTCCAAACAACCCCCAGAACATCAACATTGCAAACCTCTTTTTCGATGGTCTACGGAACAGAGGCAGTGCTCCCAACAGAAATTCGATCACCTCAAGAAAGACTAGACGATCAGGCCAACCAACACATATTAGCTTTCGAAAGGGACACCTCAGACGAAAAAAGGGAAAACGCACAACAAAGGATAACAGATTATCAAATGGGGATAACAAGACAATACAACAAAAAAGTTAAAGCCCAAGCTTTCCAACTTGGAGACAGGGTACTCAGAAGAGTCTTCCAGAACACGAAGAACCAAACTCATGGCAAATTGGCCGAAAAATGGGAAGGTCCATACCAAGTGGAACGAGCATTTGGGAAAAGGGTCCTACAAACTACTCACCAAGGAGGGAAAAAAGGTTGAACACAGCTGGAACATTCACCACCTCAAGAGGTATCAATTCTAATGCAACATTTAATTTGTAATAACGGGCACTCTTTTTCCTAAACAGGGTTTTTAACGAGGCCCCACCTCAATGTAATAAAACTTTTTTTTTCTCTCAAATACTCTCGATCCAAAAACTGCAAAAGGGCAACCCGAAAATTGCCAAAGGACAAACCTTTGGTAAATCTAAAAGGCTTGGGGTGAAGACTAATTGCCAAAGGGCAATCCAAAAACTGCCAAACGGCAACTCAAAAATTGCCAAAGGGCAAACCTCTAGTAAATCCAGAAGTCTTCGGACGAAGACTAATTGCCGAAGGGCAATCCAAAAACTGCCAAAGGGCAACCAAAATATTGCCAAATGGCAAACCTCTGGTAAGTCCAGAAGGTTTCGGGCGAAAACTAATTACCAAAGGGCAATCCAAAACTGCCAAAGGGCAACCCGAAAATTTCCAAAGGGCAAACCTCTGGTAAATCGTGAAGGCTTCGGGCGAAGACTTATTGCCAAAGGGCAATCCAAAAACTGCCAAAAGGCAACCCGAAAATTGCAAAATGGAAAATCTCTAGTAAATCCGGAAGGCTTCGGGCAAAGACTAAATTGCCAAAGGGCAATCCAAAAATTGCCAAAGGGCAACCCAAAAATTGCCAAAGGGCAACCTCTGGTAAATCCAGAAGGCTTTGGGCGAAGACTAATTACCAAAGGGCTACCCGAAAATTTCCAAAGGGCAAACCCCTGGTAAATCAGAAGGTTTCGGGTGAGGACTAATTGCCAAATGGCAATCCAAAAACTGCAAAGGGTAACTCGAATGTTGCCAAAGAGCAAACCTCTGGTAAATCCAGAAGGCTTCGGGTGAGGGAATCTTTCCAGACGCCAAACGAAATCTGCCAAAACATATCTCGGCCGAAACCAGCCACACTACAACCTCAAAAATCAAAAGCCAAGAGAACCCCCCCTTCCCCCCCCCGCCCCCGCACCCGCCCCCGCCTCCTTCTTAGCCGACTCCTTCTTAGTCAAGAGAACCTCAAAAATCACGAATAGCGGCCATTGCGTCCAACTCCTTCTTAGCCGACTCAGGAGTTAGAGACCCCCGGATGACCTGCTCCAGAGCAAACATCCTAGTCAACACCTCAGCCTGGGTCGCCTCAACAGTAAGGGTCTCAACCCGACCCTCAAGCTACTCTATTCGACTTAGCGACGCAAGCTTGGAAGCCTTCAACTCTTCCAGTTCCTCGGCCTGGCGCTTCAGCTCCGCCTTATTCAGCGCGATCGAAGCCTCAAGCCTTGCATTATAGGCCTCAGCCCTTTCAACCCGATTAGCGGCCTCTGCGCATTGGGCCACTGTCTTCCCCAAGTCCTCTTGGGCCGCTTTCAACTCGACCGAAGCGGATTTATACTTGGCCTCGAAGGACCTCCTCTCCTGCATAACGGACATAAAATGCTTGCGCATTCCAACCGAACTTTAAAGCCCCTGAAAATCGAAAAGATGAGTAAAACAACTTCTACATAGAAAGAAAATGACAATGAACTCACCTTATAAAGACTGGAGATAGTCATCTCGTAGAATTTGTTGAAAGACAAAGACTGCAGCCACTCCTCATCTTGTGGAAAGAAAAAACCCTCCGCAGCCGAAATCATCTCGACCGAAACCTCCATGATAGAAGAGTTGCCTGGAAATTCAATCACATGACGATCATCTTCCTCACCACGAGACTTCTGCCCGAGGTGTTTAGTCCGCTTCTTGACAGAAAATCTCGCACCACCCTCATTCGACCGCTTTCCCTTCGCGACCGAAGAACGAGGAGGCTTGAGAACCACCTCAGGAGCAACCGGACGAGAATCATCAACAAGCTCCACAATCAAAGGTACAAGACTCGGAGGCCAAGCAGGGTCAACGCAACCTCGGTCGCCACATGAGCCTTCTCTTGCTCAGCCTGAATCTGGCGCATAATGGCCCGCATAGCCAAAGCTGTCACCCTCAGGCTTACACATGACGTAATCCACTAACTCTACAAAAAAATGAAAAAATGAAATGAATATAGATAAATAAATACAATAAACACCATGATTAGCTTTATCGACCGAGTAGGGAGACGCCAAAGCAGGCCAAACTTACTTGTTCTTGTAAAAGCCTAAAGGCGACTAACAAGCAACTCGCCCAGAAGCTTCTTGTAATCACGAGACTCCGCCGGCAAAGCAAATATAGCCTCACTCCTTGACCGCGCTCGAGGAGAAGATTTACAATTTTTCGTCCCGAAATTTGCTAAAAAGGAAATAAAAACACATCAACAAATAAACTCGACCGCGACAAAGGAAGCAACAGGAGAATAAAAGCCTACAAGAATCTCTCCAATAAGGAGGGTAACCTAACCCCCTGCCAAGACGAGTAGGGCCTTTGAAAAAGAAATACTTGTCTTTTCAACGAGACTCAATGGAAGAGAAACCCAAGACCAAAAGTTGGGCATTCACCCGAGCGTTTAAGATATATCACCTAAACTTCAGATTCTCGCGCTTTACAAAGTACGAATAGAAGAAATCTTCAGCCGAGAATTCCAAGTGATGCTTCTCCTTCAGTCGATCCACACATAAAAGGAGTCTCACAACCATCGAAGTTAATTGACTCGGATGAATCTGGCACCAAGTGCACAATTCCTCGATCAAACCCATGAAAGGAAAATGGAGACCAATCTTAAAATGACGAAGGTAGAAAGGTTCTCATCCGCCGGCCAACATGTCATCAAGCTTCTCCTCAGGCTCAGGTAACCTGGCTTGAATCCACTCAGGAAATTTATAAACGAAGAAGGCTGCCTCTAACTCGTCCATAGTCATGGTGCTCGAATGCTGAAGAAAGGAGGAGGAATGCCTTGAGGACTAGACTCGGCCGGAGAATTGTGAGTTGAAGAGCACTCCTCGCCCGCGCCACTATCGACCAAGAATTTGGAAGTCAGACCCGTAAGGGAAGAGGTAACTAAAGAATAAGTAGACATATACAATCGACCGAAATACAACAGCAGGTTAGTGGTCTTTGACCGAAGTTAGCAAAAACAAAAAGAATAAAACAATGACAAGCAAAAAAAAATACAGAGCTTAGCAAGTTAGACGAAAAGACAAAGAGCATAAAAGGAAGTTTAAAGAATAGAGACCTCAAATCAAAGCTAAAACTACCCCAAATCAACTTAGAAAACAAACGGAAAACGAACCAACCTATAGAGAACAACCACCGGACAACGGAATGCGAGCTTGAAGTGTCACCAAAAAAGAGCAACCAGTGACGGAGTCGGAAGAAGAAGATGAAGAGCTTGTAACTTCTACAGAGAGAAAACCAAATGAGGAGAGAGATCACCACCAACCCTTATATAGACGAGCCGCAATGATGGCGAATCTCGTGTGCGGCAGTCGAGGAGCCGCCAAATCTATCAAAGACAAGACAGGCAGGGCTGACGTGACACACCAAAAAGACAGAAAACAACAACCGAGAATGGAAGCTCCCACACGACCCATCTCGATCGAAAAGAATGCCCACACTTATTGCGATGCTTGAAAGATTCAAGACATGGCAATGGGGGATTACAGTAGTGGGAAGACAACCATAAGGCATCAAAGGTAAAGGTCAAAACAGTCTAAAGGACCTAAAGCCATGACCCAGCTCGACCGAAGACACCCTCGATCGAGTATGGTCATTAGATGCCCAAAGAATTATCTCGACCGAAGCAACTGAAGACCCAAAGAAGGTCCAATTCGACCGAGCCTCGTAAGGCCCAAACGGGATCTAATTCGACTGAGCCCCATGAGGCCCAAAGAGCGCCTTCAACAATCCAAAGTATTCCAGCCCACCAGAACCTGATCAAATAAGGGCTTCTGGAAGCCCAATCAATAAAGGATGACCAATTTCACTGAATGAAGGATTCCTAAAACCCAGTTAATAAAGGAAGATTTTTCTCATTAAAATAGAAAATCTGAACCCAAAATGGAAAGAAGTCCTAATCCCTCTAGAAATAGGGTCCCAATAACCCCTATAAATAGAGGGAGGGAATAATTGTGAAGGATCCGATTTTTATTCATTAGAGCTAAACTTAAAAAAATCATCTTTGTAAGTTTCTAACTATTTTCTTCAAGTAATCTTAGCCATGTAATTTGACTTTAGTTTATTTGGCACCACACAACCCTTAATTTTTAATTTTAAACATACAACCAAAAATATCTAATTTAAATAGTTTTTAATGAAAATTTGAGTTTTATTTTTATATTTATTGTTACAAAAATAAAATAAACATTTATTGATTATATCAACATTTTTTAAATTATTTTTCAATTTTAAATATTTTTTATTTATCAATATTTATTTTTAAGAACCTATATAAAATTATAATACAATAATAATATATAAATTTTTAAACATACCTATATAAATAATCTCTTATTGTAGATTTTAGTAAATTAAAAAATAATAATTTAAACAAATATTATTAAAAAAATATTTAACTAAATATTAAGAATTTATTAAATCTACACAATATATATTTTTTAATTTAATAAATTTTAAAAATTAAAATTAATACTAAAATTATTAAATCAAACATTTAAAAAGTACTAAACTATGTAGTAATTTATTTTAGCTTAGTTAAATTTTAATTTTTTTAAATAAAAAATATTTAAATTATTTAATAAAATATTTAAATTGTAGTTAACTTATTAAACCAAAAATTTAATAATTATTAAAACTAAATAATTAACAAAATCACTCAAAATACAAATCACTAAAAAATAAAAAATCACCCACACCACATCAAAACCACCTGTGGTTTTAAAGGTGGTCTAGTATAAATTTATAAAATCAGATGCTTGAAATAAAATGTTTCAAAAATTGGATAATTTTTAAAATTAATCTATAAATTATAACGCTATTTGGAAAGCTGATTTTTAAACATATTTTTTTAAGAATATTTTTTTACCCTAACTAAAGTATAATGTGCGTAGGTTCAAGAGATGTTAAAATATATTTACTTCAATTAAAATAATTTGTCCATATCTTAAAAACATCTTATAATATATATAAAATTAGTCCTAAATTTTTAAAAACAATTCTCCTATTATTTTTATTTTAAAAATAATTTTAAACTATTTTTTCACCAAAATTAATTTGGATCTACTTTGTTTACGGTATTACAATAATATTATTTAATAAAAAAATATAGTATATATGTTAACTTTGTCATACATTTTTTACGTTTTCAATCCAAATATTTAAATCATATAAAATGCATTACAATTACAAAAATTAGAAAGAAAAAAAATATATATATATAAATTCAAACATTTCAATATTTTCTTTCTGTCATCAACTCACTACTGTGCATTTATTTTTATTTTTTTTGATATTTATAGTGATAATAGCAAATTAATATTTTTGAGAGGTTGGAGAAGAGTAAAGTTTTGAAAAAAAATGATTATGCAATTCTTCCTAAGTCAAAGGAAAGATGGTGCAAATTTCATGTTCAATCTTCCAAATTCATTTGTTGGTTTGAATGTCTCCTGGTCTCCAAAACCCTAATTTGAAATCTTTTTACTTGCTAAAAAAAACAAAAATTGAATAATAACAACATTAATTTTTTTTAATTGATGTATATGATTGATTGAAATTTTATATAAAAATATTAGTTAATGCAGTATTATAATATTGGGGTTTGATTTAAAATTATATTTTATTTATATATTATTTATTATGTTTAAAAGTTTAGTAGATTAAACTATTTACTTAACCAATTTTTATAAATTATAATTTAATATAAATAATTTTAATATTATTTAAAATTCAATCAAATATAATTTTAAATTTTATTTATATTTATAGAATAATTTTTAAATATTTAAATAATAATTAATTTTAAAATTTTTATATATGCAAATTCTATCTAGTATTAAAAAAATTTATAATTTTTTTCTCTAATTTTTTTGACTAATTTTTTTAAGAAAGAAAAAAGGCAAAATATTGTTTTAGAAATTGATTAATAAAGTGATATTAAAAGTATCAAATGGGTTTTTGGTACTGAATAGATGTGGAGTATTAGTATGTGTATTTTCTTAAAAATTACAATTATTTGTCATTATTGTGTTACGGTTTTACTGGATAATTATTATTTTTTTCTTACTTGTGATCTCCTTCTTTCTTTTCTGCTGGGTTTGTATAATTTTTTATTAATAATAAATAATTAAATAAGTAAATACCTTCATCCAACTCCTTTTCACAAGATTTAAAGAAGTTTTTTTTTGTCATATTAATAATTTTAATAATTTTATTAAATTATAATTTTTTATTTTTTTTTTATCAAAACGATGAGAAAGATTAAAATAAAATATAATATGTGATTATGATTTTTATTAGAGTTTTTCAATTTAAAATTTCAAATTCACACTTCTTGATTTTTCTAATGCACATTTCTTATAGGTAACTTAAATAGCAATAATGGCAACCATTTTTTTTTTCTCAATAGATTATTGTTGTCTTAAAAATCTCGTAGGTAGAGCTTTAACATAAATCAGAATAAGGGATTTTTTTTTTAAAATAGCGTTTTTAATAGCGTTTGATGTTTCTACAAGTATTAGAATTATTTTCAAACCTTTTAACGATTTTTAAATAATATTTAGTGTTTAGCATTTTAACTAATGTTTTTAATAAATACTGTTTGGTAAATTAGCATTTCATTTATTTAATAAAAGTTCAAATGAAAAAAAAGGATTTGATGTAAAATAATATATTTATTTTTTAAGTTTAAAATATAATTTTCTAACGAAATCATTTATTTCTTTGTAAATAACAAGAAGTAAATAATAAATTTAGAGAAATCATTTTTTTTGTCTTTATAAAAAATAAATATTTAATTTATTGTAAACGAAATTTAAATAATTAATAAAAAATATATTTTTTAAAATAAATTGATAAAAAATTAATTTAAACTTATATAGATGACTTTGGGAATAATGTTTTGAAACTCACTAAACTTGCTCTTAGTAACGTTTTAAAAACTCTATAACAAAAACTCGAATATTAGATTATAAGTTGTTAATCCAAACAAAAATACTATTTATCTTTAAAGTTTTGGCTGAGTGAAAACACTACATAAAAAAAAAAAAACTTATGCCAAACATAGCCATATTATCTCTATTTTATAGTATAAAATCATAAAATATTTATGAATAAATACATAACTATAATATATATTACTCATGTTTATGCAATAAAATTATAAAACTATATAAATATAATATATTTAATTATAAACACTATATATTTATGAGTTCATATATTTAGATTTTATCATTTCGCATTTGGAAAAGATATTAAAAGTGGAGCAAGTCCATAATAAAAATTTTAAATACATTTTGAATATTATCTCATAGTGATCAATAAATTTATTTGTTTTCATCTTTTATTTTATATTTTGCAAATGAAGAAAAAAAAAACAAAAACCATTACCTTGAAAATTACACACTACTGGTATATTTATATAAGAATAATCAAAATGGAGTAGAACCAAAAATGCTTGCCGGAATAATCTTATATTAAATTATCTGACAAGTCATCCTTGACCCATTCCCACTCTCTATACCAAGTATATTGCACCATATTGACAAAAAAAATAAAGAAAGTATTGGAATAGTATTTCGAATCGCCTATAAATTTTGTTTGTAATTCATTGCACATATCATAATCGGGAAGAATTGAGTCCAAATTTATAGCACATTAGGAATTTTGACCATATCAATTATGTCTTTTTTAAATAAAAAAAAAAAGCATTTCACTATATTATATTCTTACCACTACACTATTTAAACTTTTTTTAAACATCTGCCTTTTCAGGTGTTGAAAGGTCAGAAAAATAAACACATCAATAATTACCAAGTGATAGAGAGTTTATTTTGGAATTGCTCTTTCTAACTCTCATATCAATATAATATTATCCCTTGAGTACGCATGAAATTATTTTTAACTCAGAAAGTCTCATAATAGTGGTTCTCTAAATATTATATATATAACATGCTACCCTTATATTACATATGTGATATTGGACTTACAGAATTCAAATCTCTCCAATAGTATTCAAACCTTAGGTATATAGACCACACCAAAAATATTATTACTTCAAGCTCAACTCTATCATTTATTAGATCTTAGAAAATAGGTTGAAAAAGACTTCCATGTTGTATGTATATGAGCCACAGCAAAAATATCCATAAATTTGTGGGAATAGAATTTGTGATGCTGGTCTCCACTTTAATGATATATTGTGATGCAATTTTATCAGGGTCATATGCCCCAGTTATCTTATAATACAAGATTCTGTTTTCCCTTTGAAGAGTATGTAATACACTGATTTGGTGAAATATGATTATTTAGAGTATGTTATTTTCTATTAGAAGTTAGAATAGTATTTCCAATATTTGTACTATTAGGTTAACTTCAAACTTAGCTATTAATAGTATAGGATGTATAATATTAATTTTAATTTTTAAATTAGCCGTCAAAATAAAATTATTAAAAATTTATTATATATAAATAATATTTAAAATTAATAATATAATTAATTATAAATAAAAAATTAATAAAATAAATCAATATTAGTATTTAAAATAAATTTCATTAATTTTATAAAATTACTAAACACTATTAAAACCATACAATATTTTTCCGCGATTTAGTCTAGAACCTTTAGCCACCTAACATTTATAATGTGTACAAATATTTATTATAATTTTTTAAAATTAGATTTAGTATATATTTGGAGCTGTTTATAATTATGAAATAATCACTTATTGAATGATGAACGGTTAAATATACCCTCAATTTATTCCAAATTATATTCGTATATTATTATCTATGTAAAATTAATATGGAGGTGAGACATGTTTCGGATTTTAAACCTTTTACTATTATAACTAACCCAGAAAATATACATAAGCTTGCTTGGTGTAAATTACATGTTAGCATACACTCAAATCAATTGCAAGTGGTTCTCAAGAGACTAAAGGGTGTAGTGGTTGTGATTCCATTGGCTGCCTAAGTTTTCTACCTTTTCTATTTATAGGGATCATTCAAGTGGTCTTTTTCCAATTTACCCCTTTGTTGCCCTACTTAACATTCCATCTAATTTACCTGATTCTGTTTACGATTTGACTCTTCATATCCTTTCGTTAGTAGCGTTCGGTCATGACCGTTATCAGGTCCGTGTGATTTCTAAGATGATCGGTCGGTCATGGTGATTGTACGGTCCACGTGACTTCTAGGATAACCAGTCGGTCATGGCGGCTGCAAGGTCCTTGTGACCTCTGGGATTACCGGTCAGACGAGGAGGCTACCAATTCATATGGCCTCTCGGAATGGCAGGTCGGTCATGAAGGTTGCCAAGTCATGTGACTTCTTGGAATGCCCGGTCGGGCATGAAGGTTGCCAAGCCATGTGACTCCTTGGAATGCCCAGTCGGGCATGGAGGCCGCCAGGCCATGTGACTCCTGGAAATGCTCGGTCGGGCATGGAGGCCGCCAGAACATGTGACTCCTAGAAATTCCCAGTCGGGCATTGAGGTTGCCAGGACATGTGACTCCTGGAAATTCCCGGTCGGGCATGAAGGTTGCCAGGATATGTGACTCCTGGAAATGTCCGGTCGGGCATGAAGGTTCCCAGATCATATGACTCCTAGGAATGTCCGGTCGGGCATGAAAGTCGCCAGGCCATGTGGCTTCCTGTAATACCCAGTCGGGCATGAAGGCCGCCAGGCCATGTGGCTTCCTGGACTGCCCAGTCGGGCATGAAGGCCGCCAGGCCATGTGACTTCCTGGAATGCCCGGTCGGACTTTAAGGCTGCCAGGCCATGTGACTCTTGGAAATGTCCGGTTGGGCATGAAGGTTGCCAGAACATGTGACTCTTAGAAATGCCCGGTTTGGCATGAAGGCCGCCAGGCCATGTGACTCCTTGGAATGCCCGGTCGGGCATGGAGGCAGCAGGCATTAGTAACCTTTTGAAAGCTTGGTGGTTTATGGTGGTCGCTAAGCCATGTCTTTTTTTTTTCCTCGCTTGTCTCCCTTTTGGGCCTGAAGTCCTTTCCCTTTGCGGTCTGTTCAGAACCAACCCGCTACAGTATGTACTTTTATTACAATAATATTTATGTTATTTGTGTAACCCTGCAAAAGTGTATTCTGATATTTACTATAAAATTAACAATATTTATAATTCAATTTATTATTTTTATAAAATAATAAATTTATATGAATTAAAGAAAATACCATTTTATTATTTTAATTAAAGTAATTCATATAATCTCAAATATATTTTATATAATAATTTTTCAAATGTGAATAAAAATATTCTCTTTCCTCTTTTTATTTTTAATTATTTCAAACCATTTTATTAGCAATGATTTTAAATTAATAATATTTAATATTCAAAACGTTATAATATAATTATATCATACATTTTTTTATTTTGTATTGAGATTCAGATCTTATGATTTAAAAAGATAATAATATGAAATTTGAATATTTAAACAAATTTGTCCTTTTAATAATAAAAAGATAATAAATTAATGATAATGTGAAATTTTATTTTTATAGTAATATTTTTTATAATGATAATATGATTCATTAGAGACGAATAATATTTTGTCCTTGTGTCGACTTTGTTTCAATTCTAATTTGATTGTTTCCATGTCTTTATTTTATTTGTTAATGATGATTATTTAAGGTATGTAAAATAGATAGGTAGGTGAATTTGATAGATTATAAGTTATTATATATAATTATACCTGTATTTTTATTTTTAAATTAATTTTATTTATTTTAAAATTTTTTCAATTAGGCCCCTGTACAAATTTTCTTCTCAGTTAACCCCCTATACTTATCATTTTGTATTAGTTAGCCCCTCAGTGCTGACGTGGCGCATGACGTGATCATTTAATTTGTGATATTAAAGACACGTGGTAGTCCAGATCACACATCAAACTACCACGTCATAGGCCACATCAGCATTGAGGGACTAACTAAGACGAAATCGCAACTACAGGGGGCTAACTGAGAGGAAAGTTTGTACAGAGGACTAACTGAAAAACTTATACAAGTATATGGGGCCATGTATTATTTATCCCTTTTTAAAAATAAAAAGAGAATAAATTAGTCATATGCTTACTTTTAAATACTTGTAAAATAAAAATTACATTTATTTCCCTGAGAAGTTAGTGAAAACAGAATATTCAAAATATATGCAACTGGTTTACATTCAAGTTTAGTACAATTTTAACTCTCTCCTTTATGAATAGAAATCCCATTATCAAGAACAAAATCTTGATTTTTATGGAAATCTTGCATCCAATTCTTCTTTTTATCCAATTTATCTTCTATTTGAGTTTACCTACCTTAGAATTTTGAAAATTAACCCTCGTCCATATATATATAATTTAAATTATAAGATTTATTTACAAAAGTAGTTACAAGAAATTAAAAAAAAAATTCTTTCATCAATTTAGGAGCAACGAATCTGATTTTAAAATGATTATATCACTATGTATAGCTTCATATTTATAGTTAGCCTAAATTTTGCAATACAAAAATTAGAAAATATCAATTAATTCATGATGATATTGTTAAGTAAAATATTTATACACGAATAATGAAAACTGAAAAACTTGGTTTTATTGAGTAGAATTGGCCATCTACATATAAGATTGAGCCATATATAACAAACTATTGAAACATAATAGAATATTTATGAAATCTCCTAGATAAACTTAACAACTCAATGTGTATCAACAAACTATAATCCCTATAAGATAGAGATTTATTTGACTGAGTAAAAACAAACTTATTTTAATAAAACTTATTTGACTCAGTTTACATTATTCTCATAACAGACTCCTAACAGACTTCGCAGCTTCAAAAATGCATCCAATTTAAGTGGCTTTGTCATAACATCTGTTAGTTGTTTTTTTTTTAGAACAATGCACCAATTATACAATACCTTCTTTGGTTAACTCCGGAAGAAAATGAAAACGAACATGGATATGTTATGTTTACTACGACCATGCATGATTGAATTTTTTGGTAGTTTGATTGCTGAGCTATTATCACAATAAATAGTAGTTGTCTTACATTGATTCATGCCTAACTTTTTCAAAACTCGTCTTAACCAAATTGCTTGACTAACATAAGAAGCAGCCGCAATAAATTCAGCCTATGTAGTTGATAAACTCACAATTGGTTGTTTCTTTGATGACCAAGATATAGCTCCAGAACCCAATAAAACTACATACCAAGATATGCTTTTCCTTTCATCTTAATCTCCAGCATAGTCACTATATGTATAAGCAACAAGCTATTATTTCCTCCATGCCTGTAAAAGATCCCAAACTCAAGTGTTCCCTTCAAACATTTCAATGCACGTTTCTCCACCAAAAATGTATTTCACTAGGATTGTCCGTATATCGACTGATAAGACATACCACAAACATTATATTTGGTCGAGTCGTAGTGAGATACATAATACTACCAATAACTTATTTGTAATAATTCTTATCTACTTTCACTCCGCTTTCATCTTTCACAAGTTTTGTACTTGGAACAATGGGATTAGGAACAAATTTAGAGTTATCTATACCAAATGTTTGTAGTACCTCCATGGCATATTTCTTTTGGCAGCGAAAAACCCCATTTGATGTTTGTATTGTTAGAAGTGATTCAAAATCTAGAGATATCTGTTATTGACTTAGTCAGACTTGATTAGTTAGTATCAAATAAATCTATCTTGTGATTGAGGAAGAGTATAATAACGTTGGGTCTGTTAGCAAGAGTACCATATTTTTCTTCTCTGTTTTTATCTATTTATTATGTAATTTGCCTATTTAAGGCTTACTTGTTGAATAATATTTACAAGATATTACAAATATTTGTTTACAATTATTTATCTGCAGCTATCTATTGTTCTCTGTACACTAACATTGTGGTATCAAAGCCTAGTTAGAGCAGAGTGAAAAAAAAATCACATCAACGTGAGTGCAACGTGAAACACATATTTAAGTGCAGAGTGATACAAAGTGAAGTAAAATACATATTTGAGTGCAGAGTGATACATAGTGTAGCGTGACACACATATTTGAGCAATGTAAAAGGTAAGATGAGCATCAGTAGCAGTGGAGTCGGAGGTTCTCACAATACGCAACCTCTTTAACTTGTATTTAAAGGTGAAATTATGAGTTCTGGTCTATTAGGATGAAGACCTTACTCATATCATAAGATCTTTGGGACCTTGTGGAGCGTGGGTATACAGAGCCGGATGAAGATGCAGTTATTAAATCTGATGAAGAGACTAAGATCAAATATGTAAGGAAGAAGGATGCTAGAGCTTTGGCGATAATTCAATAAGCGGTTCACAATAATGTATTTTCTAGAATTTTATCTGCAACATCATCAAAGCAAGCATGAATAGTACTGTAAAAGGAGTTTTAAGGAGAATCAAAAGTAATTATTTTCAAATTACAGTCACTACGGAGGGAATTTGAAACCTTATAGATGAAAAGCAGAGAATTCGTGTCAGATTTTTTATCAAAGACTATTTTAGTGGTAAATCAAATGAGAACATATAGAGCAAAAGTTGATGATCAGATTATCAGCGAAAATGTATTACACAGCTTGACTCTAAAATTTGATCATGTTGTAGCAGCAATAGAAGAATCAAAGGATTTATCTGTGTTCTCATTTGATGAACTCATGGGTTCACTACAAGCTCATGAGGTTCGGATTAATAGAACTAAAGGAAAAGAGGAAGAAGAAAAGGTATTTTAGGTTGAAGCTAACAATATGAACAGACATGGTTGAGGAAGTGGAGGATTTTGTGGTATTTCTGGTGGGAGGTTCTCTAAGAGAGGAAGGGTAAGATGACGCAGAAGAAGTGAGAAAGATATGTGTAATATTCAATGTTACAATTGTGGAAATTATGGTCTTATCAAAGCAGACTGTTGGTATAAAGAAGTTTAAGTCAATCTTACAAAAGAAGATATAGAAGACGAACCATATTGTGAGGTGGCTCATGGAGTTGAAACAAATCAAAGTCAAATTCAAAATCACATTTGGTTCATCGACAGTGGGTGTTCAAATCATATGACTGGATAAGCTGTTTTCAAAACTTGACGAGACAGACAAGCAACAAGTAAAGCTTAGTAATGGCATCACACTTTATGTTGAAGGAAAAGGCACAGTAAGGTTTGAATTGAGTCCTGGTTATTTCAAATTTGTGCACAATGTTCAGTATGTACTCGCACTTAATTTTAACCTTATCAGTGTAGGACAACTAATGTCTTCTAGTTATTTAGTTTTATTTATAACAAGCAGTGCAGCATAAAAGAGAAAAAGACTGGGAAAGTTATGGTTGAGATTCAAATGACTAAAAATCAGATGTTTCCCTTGGATGTCTCGAACTTGGAAAACTTTATTCTTGTTACCAAAGAGGAGAATGAGTCAATGCTATGACACCACAAATATAGTCATTCGAATTTGAAAGGTTTGAAGTTATTAAAAAATAAGAGCATGGTTACTAGACTACCCAACATCAACAATATGAAGGTCTGTGAAGGATGTGTTTATGGAAAGCAAACTCGAAAGTTCTTTCCTATTTTCAATGCGCAGCGTGCTAGTGAGTACCTTGAGCTTTTTCATGCTGATATTTCTAGACCAATGCAAATAAAATCGCTTGGAGGTAATATGTTTTTCTTTCTTATTATTGATTATTATACTCGTATATCTTGGGTTTATTTTCTTGATAGTAAGAATCAAGCTCTTAAAATGTTTAAGCAATTTAAAGTCCTAGTGGAGAAACAAAGTTGTTTTTGTTTTTTTTTTTATCAAAACTCTTCGGACTGACAGAGGTGGCGAATTCATGTCCAACGAATTCAATAGTTTTTGTGCAGCACATGGAATACACAGAGAATTGATGACTCCTTATACTCCTGAGCAGAATGGCGTGGTAGAGCGCATGAATAGGACGGTAGTTGAAATGGCAAGAAGTATGTTAAAGAACAAGGACTTACCAAACACTCTTTGGGCTAAAGCAGTAGGAACAACGGTTTATCATTTCAATCTGTCACCAAAAAAGTTGTTTGGAATCAGACGCCTTTTGAAGCATGGAACAATTTCACCCCATCTATAAGTCATCTAAGAATTTTTGGTTCAGTTTGCTATGCTTTAGTTAATTCACAAACAAGATAAAAACTAGATCAAAATTCACATAAGTGCATCTTTATTGGATACGGTCTGCAATCTAAAGCCTATCGAGTTTATGACCCTGTTAATAATTTTTTTTATTAGAACGGATGTTGTATTCGATGAAAACTCAAGATGGCATTGGCTGGGTAATGATTTATCATATGTAGAAGTAGAACGTAAAATTTCAGCAGACAATATGCAACAAACTATAGCTTGCTAGTTTTCAGTTGCTCAATTATATCAACTAAAGAGTTACCTAAATTTTGGTCATTCAGATATTGTGGAACCGGTTCATTCAATTGATAGTTCATCTATCCATATCTCAGATTAAGGTAATTCGTCCATCCTTCATCATATGTATTATAGTAGAGATCATATTTTCCTTTCTCTTCGTAAGACTATAATACATTAAGTTGCTCTAGTGTATCATATTGCCATGTTGGGCATTCTTTAGTCGAGTGTCCAGGTGCAGCGCAAATTCCACACAGCCTTGGTTGTAGGAACGACTGTTGAGCTTCAACTGCAATCAAATGATATAACACAGTAGTTTACTCTTGAATTTGATTCAAAAGATCACTTACCTCATTTGTCACTAGGCTTGATTATGGGAGCCATCCGTTTCTTCCTATTGTGTCAAACATCTTTTGGATATGTGTTTTGATCTCACACTATGGGCACAAGTAACACATGACTAAAAAAAACAAGTCATAAACATAAACAAAATTGATAAACATATTTCCCCGGCAACGGCGCCAAAATTTGACGGATCCGTCAATATTAAAATTAACCTGCAAACACAATAAATTGTAGCAAACAGGGAGATCCAAAGAGAACGACAATCGATAAATGTAATCATAATGACCAAATCAAACTAAATGGGGGGTTTTGAGAATATGCGAATATTAGATAATAAAATTAAATCGAAGATTGGAAATCAATTATATTTGAGCATCCAGCTAAGTCGATTCATTTGAATTAAGTATTGATCATCGAAACTAAAAATATCTATGTTGTTAAATAGTCACAGTTATAACTATTGACAACGTGCCTGATAACCAATCATTTTCTTAATAGACTGGCCGGGTACGACCCTTTGAATAAATCACTGAACTAATGTAGACCGCATTAATAACTAGAAAAGACCCGTGACCATAACCAACTGAATCAGTATGACCGTTATTGAATTATGATTATGCATTCTCAACACTACGGGGGTCAAATTAACTAGGAGCTATTTGATGTGCAATGTGTTAATCCTAATTAATCAATCAATTGCGCACTTAATTAACTAATCAGAATTCACATGTGTATTTAACCATGCCCATAGAGAATACATAAATATTGAACAACATATCACGATAAAACAATTCTCACAACACAAATAATTAAATACGACTTAACTGGATGAGGTTCGTTTAGCTCCTCATAGGCGTGGCGAACATCATTGCATCAAAATAATTGATCATAGAAAAAGAAGGAAGGAAACAAAGTGTTTTTATTCAGAACCAAAAACTTCCTATACTAATCATTCAGAGTGAATATATACTCTATTATAAAATTGAAAATCATTAAACATCTCTTCAGATTCCTTATTTGAAAATTCTAAATTCAAAACATAAAAATCTTAAAAATCTTATCAGTTTATTTACTTTATAAATAAGTCTTAAGATGAAATCTTTGACTTTGACTCTACTTTGGCAATTGTTGTCATTAATCCTCAAAAACCTTCATATTTGTATAATTGCCTTCAATTTGTCCAAAATTATAAAAATCAGGCAAATTAATAGCAAATCTTCAATAAGTGTTTTTATTCAGAACCAAAAACTTCCTATGCTAATCATTCAGAGTGCTAATCATTCAGAGTGAATATATACTCTGTTATAAAATTGAAAATCATTAAACATCTCTTTAGATTCCTTATTTGAAAATTCTAAATTCAAAACATAAAAATCTTAAAAATCTTATCAGTTTATTTAATTTGTAAATAAGTCTTCAGATGAAATCTTTGACTTTGACTCTACTTTGGCAATTGTTGTCATTAATCCTCAAAAACCTTTATATTTGTATAGTTGCCTTCAATTTGTCCAAAATTATAAAAATCAGGCAAATTAATAGCAAATCTTCAATAAGGTCCTCAAATAATAATATAAAATAGTGTAAAAATGATGCACATTTTGTGCTCAATCACCCACAGTAAATCACAACTAATGGCCTCTTTATATTGAGCATCCCAATTCTAGTGTTTGCCTTCTTCAAACATCACATCTCGACTAATGATGATTCATTGGGAAATTATATCATAAAGTCTATAAGCCTTGGAGTCTTCACTTACCCCCAGAAGAACACAACATAAGCTTTTATCATCCAATTTACCTCTAGTTTAAACATGAACATGAACATGAGAGAGATAGCCAAAGACTCAGAAATACTCTATTGACGATTTTGTTCCACTACACGCCTCTTTTGGAGTTTGATATTTCACCGCTAACATCGGGCTCCGATTTAGAACATGATTTGTCCAATTTACTCATTCAGGCCAGCAGGTCTTTGGAATGTGCTTCTCAGACATGCTGCGGACTATATTCATGATTGTTCTATTTTTTCGCTCCGCTACTCCATTCTGTTAAGGGGTGTATGCTGCTGTCAACTGTCATTTGATTCCATATTTTGTACAAAAAATATTAAATTCTTGTGATGTAAATTCACCTCCACGATTTGTACATAATCCTTAAATCAAAAGATTTATTTTCTTTTCAACATGAGATTAAAATCGTTTAAAGAAAACAAATGCTTCTGATTTTGCGACCAAAAAATACACCAACAATTTTCTATTGTAATCATCAATAATGTAAGTAGATACCTCTTCCTACTATGTGAAATAGTCGCTGACTTGAAAAGTGACCATGATAACTTTGTGAATAATATGACAAATGAACAAAAATTTGTGTATAACCTGATCATGGATGATTTATTTTTCTTATACGACTACGGAGGTATAGGAAAGACTTTTGAGTGGAAATGTTTAGCTTTAGCTCTAAGATTGCATAATCAAATTATACTAACGATATCCTCAAGTGGGTTTGCTTCACTACTACTACCTGGAGTAAGACTGCACATTTGACATTCTTTATCCTATTGACTCTTATTGAAGATTCAACGTGCAACGTCCCTCTTGGAAGCCACGGAGCCAAGTTGCTTATAAAGGAAAAACTAATCATATGAGATGAGACACTCGTGGTACGCAAGCATTGCTTTGATGTAGTAGACAAGTTATTCAAGGATTGAAATACTGCATTCAACATTCTCCATCCCATTGACTTCTACTAAAGATTCAATGTATAACATCCATCTCGAAAGCCATAAGGCCGAGTTGCTTACAAAGGCAAAACTAATCACATGGGATAAGGTGCCAATGGTGCACAAGTATTGCTTTGGGACAGTAGACAGGACAGTGAAGGACTTGATGAGAATAGTTTCCCTAAAAATGAAAACCTACTGTTTATGGAAATATTTTTATTTTTAGAGAAGATTTTAGACAAAATATACTCATCATACGAAAGGTAGTAGAAACCAAGTGATGCTGATGAGAACCTAATAATTAGGGTTTAATTATTTCTATTTCAAATTAGGGTTAGTTAGTATTTCAATTCCTATTAGGTTTTGTTTTAGTTATTTTACTTTTATTAGTTTTCCTATTTGTATTTCATTAGGTTTTCCTTATTTTTAGGGCATAATATTAGCCTATATAAAGGGCTGATTTATGTAGTTTTATTCATTCAATTCAGATCAGATATCAATAAAGTTTGAGAGTATTCTCTATTTATCTCTTTCGGCTTCTCGGCTAATAACCAGTTGCTTGGGCTAGAAGAAAGGCTAACTACCTTGACTCTAGATTATCTATTCGGCTTCTCGGCTAACTACCAAGTGCTTGGGCTAGGGTGAAGGCTAATAACCTAATCTCTAGAGAATTAGCGAACCCTAATTAAGGTGACCTAATTCACATCTATCGGTGAGTGTGTGTGGACTGTTTGGGGGCAGATTTGGGTATCTTACGGCTGAAGTTAGGTCAAATCCGAGATTGCTTGTTGTACAAGTCAGAGCTATTGCTTATTTATCGGTCAAGTTACGCAGATTTGATTAGTATTCAAATCCCTAAAATTAGGTCCTCAACAATTGAAAAGTAAAATAACTAAAACAAAACCTAATAGGAATTGAAATACTAACTAACCCTAATTTGAAATAGAAATAATTAAACCCTAATTATTAGGTTCTCATCATTTAATCAAATCTGCGTAACTTGACCGATAAATAAGCAATAGCTCTGACTTGTACAGCAAGCAATCTCGAATTTTACCTAACTTCAGCCGTAAGATACCCAAATCTGCCCCCAAACAGTCCACACACACTCACCGATAGATGTGAATTAGGTCACCTTAATTAGGGTTCGCTAATTCTCTAGAGATTAGGTTATTAGCCTTCACCCTAGCCCAAGCACTTGGTAGTTAGCCGAGAAGCCGAATAGATAATCTAGAGTCAAGGTAGTTAGCCTTTCTTCTAGCCCAAGCAACTGGTTATTAGCCGAGAAGCCGAAAGAGATAAATAGAGAATACTCTCAAACTTTATTGATATCTGATCTGAATTGAATGAATAAAACTACATAAATCAGCCTTTTATATAGGCTAATATTATGCCCTAAAAATAAGGAAAACCTAATGAAATACAAATAGGAAAACTAATAAAAGTAAAATAACTAAAACAAAACCTAATAGGAATTGAAATACTAACTAACCCTAATTTGAAATAGAAATAATTAAACCCTAATTATTAGGTTCTCATCAGATGCCAATTTGATAAATTCTTTATTTCTCTAGGAGTAATGCATGATTCTGATACTGACTAAGAATATGAAACTCCAATCAATATCATCGTTTATAGAGTCTTCTGGTATTAAAAATTTTACAATTAAGATTTTAAGCATCGGTGATGGTACTATAGTAGAAAAAAAAGAATATCCAAAATTGATATGCCTAAAGATCTGTTGATAGAAAAACCTCCTAATTTGCTCGGTTTTGTAGTGGACACAATATATCCTTCGTTTTGATCAGTAAATTAACGATCCTACATACTTGGAGGAACGCGCTATATTAACTCTGACGCTGGATTTGGTGGAAGAAGTAAAAAATTACATGATGTCGATGAGTGTTAGTGATGAGAGGATTTGCCACTATTTGGATTCAGAGCACCAATTAGATATGGTGATCAATAAATTTATCGACCTCTACACTATAAAATTCTTAAATAGTATCAAGTGCTCGAGTTTACCGCTTCCTGAACTTAAACTCAAACATATATCCGTGATTCTATTATAAAATATTGATCACTTGGAAGGATTATGTAACGTTATAAGGTTGATCTTTGCACGTTTAGGAATAAGAGTCTTAGAAGTTAAAGTGATTCAAGGTCTAACTGTTGGAAAAAAATGCTGATATTGTAACTTTCATTGATGCTGTGAGATTTGATATTACTGTTCAAATTTAAGAGGAGACAATTCCTTATCTCATTATCATTTGCAATGACCATAACATAAGAGTAAGAGAATCTCGAAATAATGTCTCTATCTCAAAAGACTTATTTTCAGTCACGGTCTATTATATGTTGCTTTATCCAAAGTAACTTATCTTAAAGGTCTAAAAAATACTTACTTTAGATGAGCATGGTGTAGTACTAAAACCATAACAAAATTTGTATCCACAGAAGTCTTCCCAAGCAATTGAAAAAGGTACAAACTGAATACTGTCTGACACAAAATTCATGTAATTTATTTGATAAGTTAAATAATTACATTTTCTTTTCCAACAGAATTAAAATTGCAAAAACTAATATATGTATTGATTTTGATGAAGGGTACTTTACCGCGAGTTGCACCAAATTTCACTTAATATTGCATGATTTGATCTCAACAACAAAAATGACTAAGAGCGGAAAGAGATTCATATCTAATTAGATTTTTTTTCCATCTCTTTTATTGTTGTTTTTTATTTTATTATCGGTTGATCGGGACATTCTATGATATATTATTCATTTTTCGAGAGACTTTAAATTTGATTTTTTTTTTTCAAAAATTTTCAAAAATACATATTTGGTGTCCAAAATTCTAGTAATGTAATAGTTTGAAAATAAAATCTATGAAGACAATTTTTTTAAAAAAATAATAAAATAAAAATATTGTTTTTGTGAGATTAAACTAAAAAAATTGCAATTTTTTAAATATAAGATTTTTAGAATTTTAAGATAAAAAAATTCTAAAATTATTTTTTAAACATTTTATTTATTAAAATAATAATTAAACAATTTTAAAGGTTTAAAAATTTGTTTAGTTATAAAATAACTAAATATTTTATTTTTCTCCTTTTTTTTCCACCATCGATATGGTTTTATTAGTATGTTTTATATCTATAATCAATTTAATAAAATTTAAGAAATATAAAATAATTATTTTTGTTTAATATATATAAAAATCAAAGACAAATTCATATTTGATTATTATCTAATTTAAAAATTCATCTTTACAAATTTATATAATTATTTTTAAATTTCTTATTATAAATTTAAAAATATATAATATATTATTTTTATTGATACTAATAGGTTTCAAGATAACCTTCATGATAATATTAAATTGTTTTAAATTCAATTTGTAAAATATATATTTTTAAAATTTATAATTTATTTGAAAATATAATATTTTATCTTTATACATATAAAGATTTTAAGACATAAGTATTATGGGTTATTTCCAAAAACCACCCAACTTTTGAAACATTTTACTTCTGGCACCCGGTTTTGCAAACTTATATCAAACCACCCCAAAACCACCCTAAATTAAAACCACTAGTGGTTTTGGTGAGGTGTATGTGGTTTTGGTGAGGTAGGTGGTTTTTGTATTTTTAAGTGGTTTTTGTGTGGTTTTACTAATTATTTAGTTTTAATAATTTTTAAATTTTTGATTTAATAATTTTAGTAAATTTTTAAATATTTTATCAAATAATTTAAATAATTTTTTATATAGTTTTAGAAATTTTTAATTTTTAATTCATTAACTTTAGTAATTTATAGTTTTAATTTCTTACTTTTATTTTTACTAAACTACAACTAGTATCAATAATTTGTAAAATTTTTAATTCTTTTATTTAATTAGCTGAATAAATTTTAATAATTTTTATTTTCAACCTTTAATTTTTAATTCTATACATACAACCAAAAACTATCTAATTCAAATAGTTTTTAATGAAAATTGAGTTTTATTTTTATATTTATTTTTTAAAGATAAAATAACTATTGAATATATCAATATTTTTTTAATTTTTTCAATTTTAAATATTTTTTGTTTTTTGATATTTATTTTTAAGAACCTATAAAATTATAGTACAATAATAATATAAATTTTTTTAATAAATTTTCAAACATACTTATAATTAAATAATCTCTTACAGCAGGTTTTAGTAAATTAAAAAATAAAAATTTAAATAAAAAATCATTAAAGATAATTTAACCAAATATTTTTTTAAAATGATTAAATCTGCATAATAATTTTTTTAATTTAGTAAATTTTAAAAATAAAAATAAAAACTAAAATTATTAAAAAAACAAAACATTAAACAAATATTTAAAAAGTATTAAACTATATAATAATTTATTTTAGTTTAGTAAATTTTTTAAAAAAATAAATAAAATATATTTAAATTATTTAATAAAATATTTAAATTTTAGTTAAATTATCAAACAAAAATTTAATAATTATTAAAATTAAATAATTAGCAAAACCACTCAAAAATACAAAAACCACTCAATCACACAAAAACCACTCACACCTCACCAAAACCACTAGTAGTTTTAATTTTGGGTGGTTTTGGGGTGATTTGGTATAAGTTTGCAAAACCAGGTGCCAGAAGTAAAATGTTTGAAAAATTGGGTGGTTTTTGGAAATAACCCTAAGTATTATTTGAATAATTTAATTTATACATAGTTATCTCATATATATTTTATTATATATATATATATATAATTATACATATATATATATGAGATAATATTAAATATAGATTAATTATTTTTAATTTTATATTTATGATAAAATTATTGGTGATTTGATTGAAATATTAATTTATAATTATATTATAATCTTTTAATACAATAAAAATATATAAAAATAAATATAAAATTATGATATTAAATTTAAAAATAATTATATTTATTAAAGTTAAATTGTTGTCTCAGAAAAATTGTCTAATACTATTTCAAACAGCCAGTGAACAATTGCTAATTATAAACAAATATATATTCAATTGATACTTAAAATCCTCGATGAAACATTTTACCTCCATTAGTAGACCTGGATATTTTTTAAAACTCTATTTCGACACTACTTTACATGTTGAGGTTTAAAAAATTTATTTATGCCGTGAGACATGGATCCCACCGTGAAGTATACGTGGTTTCATACAAATTAATACGGTGTGTATGTTGCACACACTTGTCTCACATGCACTCATGTTCATGTAGTATATAAGCATATAGTGGCAAGTTAATAAAATGTCTTCTTTTCATCTCTTATTTTCGTACTTTACCAATTGTTCTCTGTCTCGTATTCACAACCACTACCGAAGAAGGAATTTAAATGCCTTGGATTAATAAGCAAATTGCCTTGGATTAATAAGCAGGTATTCCTCATCTCTTCTTTTCAATTATTATTTAATTTGTTTTTATTCTTCTTCTACCCCTTTCTGTTTTAATTTTTATAACACGTTATCAGCACGAGTATGCTCTACAGTTGCCGCTTTGACGGATCTTTTGGATCAGAAAGTGTTTGGTATCGTTGTTTCTGGGTTATTGCTAATTGGGAAAAATTGTTGTGATATGAAACCAGAAAAAATGTCGAATCTGAAAAAACTGAATTTCCATGCACTGAAACAATCTGGAAGCAATTACTTAGCATGGGTGATGGATTTGAAAATCCATTTACGAGCCAGAGATTTGTTGGATACTATTGAGGAACAAAATCAAACTTCCGTGAAACAAAAATCTCAAGCTATGGAGATTATGAGACATCACATAAATGCAAGCTTGAAATCTGAATATTTAAATATGGAAGATCCACTTGAGTTGTGGAATGCATTAAAAACAGATATGAACATAGAAGAGAGGTTGACCTTCCAAAGGCCCAATATGAATGGAATCAGTTGAGATTCCAATATTTTAAATCTGTTAGTGAGTATAATTCTAAACTCCACCGAATAACAGCAATAAAAGAATCTTGTGGAGAAAAAGTAACAGATAAAGAGAAAATTGAAAAAACTCTTTCCACTTTCCATGCCGATAAGGTGTTGATATCGTCGGGTTTTCGACAACACGGTTACAAAAGTTTTGGTGATCTAATTTCTAAGTTGACATTATTGGAACAATATGATCAACTGTTGATGAGAAATCATGAATTACGACCATCTGGTTCTGTGGCACCACCAGAAGTAAACAATAATGCATTTCGTAATCATGGGAACCCAAATCG
This sequence comes from Cardiospermum halicacabum, assembly GCA_031304145.1. Taxonomy (NCBI): domain Eukaryota; kingdom Viridiplantae; phylum Streptophyta; class Magnoliopsida; order Sapindales; family Sapindaceae; genus Cardiospermum; species Cardiospermum halicacabum. The sequence continues at coordinate 11,872,522 of CM062396.1, read as the reverse complement.
TGGTCGAGGTCGTCGTTTTGGCCGTGGTTTTGAACGTTTTCGTGGTCGTAATAATAATAACAGAGGCCGTGGATGAGGCCGAAATAATGGAAGAAGTGGAAATAGGTTTCATCCGTATAATCGTGGAAACCTGGTTTGGGCCAGAGATGAAACCCTGAACAGGAGTGAAAATTCTGGGAATAGAAATAATAATAAATCCCAAAATGTCTGTTACAAATGTGGAAGCAGTGATCATTTCCACCGTCAATGTCGAACCTCCCAACACCTGATAGGTATCAAGCTTCCTTGAAAGGGAAGAATCCTGTAGAGGCAAATGTTGCCAATCTGGAAAGTGGAGAGGGAACCTCCCAGAAGAATGTTTTGAGTTTTCATACCTCTGATTTCTTTGATGATCTGGATATCGAAAATTTCATAAACTACACTGAAGATCAGAATGAAAATCAGAAGGCAACCTGAATTACATATCTGTAAATATGAATAGGAGTGATGGAAATATTTCTGACTGGATTTTGTTATTTTGTTGTATATATCTTTGTAATTAGAGTCAGAAATATTTATGAATATGTTTTGTAATGTGAATATTAATGTAAATATTTTGTTTATTTGAATAGAATATGGAAGTTTAAGGTGTTTGTTTAATTGATTGCGCAACCACTCATTCTATCCTCCGAGATAAGAAATATTTCCTAAATATATCCAATTATAAGACTCAAGTGAATACTATATCTGGTCCCGCTAATTTAATTAAAGGATATGGTAAAACCATAATCCTATTGGAGAAGGGAACAAAAATCTGTATCCAGAATGCTTTATATTCAAGTAATTCCAAAAGGAATTAGTTGAGTTTCAAAGATATAAGAAACAATGGATATCATGTGGAAACAGTGAGTGAACAAAATGTGGAGTATCTATATATAACAACCATTGTTTTTGGACAAAAAGTCATTCTAGAGAAACTCCACACATTATCATATGGTTTATATTATATAAAAATATCCCCAATTGAGACGTATGTGAATGTGAGCCAAAAGATATTGGATCCTAAAAGTTTTCAATTATGGCATGATAGACTTGGTCATCCTGGATCAACAATCATACGTAGAATTATTGAAAACTCAAATGGACACCTATTAAAGGATCAGAAAATCCTGTTATCGAATGATTATTTTTGTACATCTTGTACTCAAGGAAAGTTGGTAATTAAACCATCTCATGTTAAAGTGAATTTTGAATGTCCATCATTTTTGCAAAGGATCCAAAGGGATATATGTGGACCAATTAATCCACAAAATGGGCCGTTTCGATATTTTATGGTGTTGATCGACGCATCTGCAAGATGGTCGCATGTTTGTTTGTTATCAACCCGTAATTCAGCATTTGCTAAGCTGCTTGCCCAGATAAGTAAATTGAGAGCACAATTCCCAGATTATCAAATTAATTCCATTCGTTTGGATAATGCTAGGGAATTTACATCAAGGGCATTTGATGATTATTGCATGTCAATTGGAATTAATATTGAGCATCCAGTTCCGCACGTTCATACCCAGAATGGGTTGGCAGAAGCATTGATCAAAAGGCTTCAAATGATTGCTCGCACTTTGTTGTTACGAACCCAATTACCAATTTCTGCTTGAGGATATGCAATATTACATGCAGCTACGCTTATACGCCTTAGACCCACTGGAAATCATGAATATTCTCCGTTACAATTAGTAACTGGACATAAACCAGATATATCACATTTGAAAGTTTTTGGTTGTGCTGTATATGTTCCCATATCACCTCCTCAAATAACCAAAATGGGACCCCTACGTCGTCTGGGAATTTATGTGGGTTATGACTCACCATCGATCATTAGATATTTGGAACCCATGACTGGGGATTTGTTTATTGCACGTTTTGCAGATTGTCATTTTAATGAACAAGAATTTCCACGACTTGGTAAAAATGAGACTCCTATCAGAGCGAATAATGAACTCATATGGAAAAATGAGAAGTTGTATTATCTGGATCCACGTACTGGACAATGTGAAAGTGAAGTACGAAGGATTATTCATTTACAAATGGTTGCTAACCAATTACCAGATAATTTTACTGATACAACTAGAGTGACTAAATCTCATATCCATGCTCGAAATACACCCGCTCGACTGGTAGTTCCAATTGATAAATCTAAACAAATGATAGCAAATGAATCATCTGAAATCCAGAGAAAACGTGGTAGGCCCGTTGGGTCCAAAGATAATGTTCCACGAAAATGAAAAAGTCAAAATGAGAATGTGGTTAAAGAAATACTACCGAAAGATACCACATCTCAAGATTTGCAAATTGTGGAAGTTGAAAATCCTAATCATGAAAGAACATCTGAATCCAGAAATGAGGAAGTATCAATAAATTACATGAAGGAAATTTGGAACCGTAAAGATGTTATGTTAGATGATATGTTTTCATATGCATTAGCAACTGAAATAATAAATGATGAATATAAACCTCAATCCATTAAGGAATGTAAAGAACGAAATGATTGGCCAAAATGGAAAGATGCAATCCAGGCTGAATTGGATTCGTTGAATAAACGAAGTGTTTTCGGGCCCAAAGTTAAAACACCTTAGGGTGTCCAACCGGTTGGTTACAAATGGGTATTTGTTAGGAAACGAAATGAGAGAAATGAGATTGTTAGATATAAAGCCCGTTTGGTTGCTCAGGGTTTCTCTCAAAGGCCTGAGATTGATTTTGATGAAATGTATTCACCGGTAATGGATACGATAACTTTCCGATTTTTAATTGGTTTGGCCAAAGAATGAAATCTCGAAATGAGTTTAATGGATGTGGTTACTGCTTATCTGTATGGTTCCTTGGATACTGGTATTTTTATGAAACTTCCAGAAGGGTTAAAACTTCCTGAAATAAATAATGATCGTAGTTTATATTCCGTAAAGTTACAAAGATCATTATATGGATTAAAACAATCCGGACGTATTTGGTATAATCGTCTGAGTGAGTATCTAATTAGAGAAGGGTACATTAATGATGTTATATGCCCATGTGTGTTCATTCGAAAATCAGGATCCAGTTTTGTAATTGTAGCATTTTACGTTGATGATATGAATTTAATCGGAACACAAGATGAAATTTAGAAAACTGCTGAATATTTGAAAAGGGAATTTGAAATGAAAGACCTGGGGAAAACGAAATATTGTCTTGGATTGGAAATAGAGCGTAAATCTGATGGAATTTTGATCCATCAGAAAGCTTATACTGGGAAAATTTTGAAACGTTTTAGTTTATAAAAATGCCATCCATTAAGTACTCCAATGGTAGTTCGTTCCCTTGATCCCCAAAAGGATCCATTTCGACCCAAGGATGATGATGAAAATATCCTGGATTCTGGAACACCATATTTGAGTGCTATTGGTGCCCTTCTACATCTAGCCCAATGTTCGAGACCAGATATAGCTTTTGCTGTTAACTTATTGGCTAGATATAGTTCCACTCCGACCCGTCGTCATTGGAACGGAATCAAACATATTCTCAGATACCTTCGTGGAACAGTAGATTTGGGACTATTTTACTCAAATTCAGATAAACCTTCTGGTTTGATTGGTTATGCTGACGCTGGTTATCTATCAGATCCACATAAAGCCCGTTCTCAAATTGGGTATATTTTTACATATAATGGTACGGTTATCTCGTGGAGATTCGTAAAACAAACTCTGGTTGCCACATCTTCGAATCACGCTGAAATATTGGCATTACATGAAACCAGTCGGGAATGTGTCTGGTTGAGATCTGTCATAAGTCACATCCAGAGTTTATGTGGGATTTTCCAAAATATGAATGAGCCCACAATAATTTTTGAGGATAATGTCGCCTGTATCGCCCAAGTGCGAGGTGGATATATCAAAGGGGATAGAACGAAACACATCTCGCCTAAATTTTTCTACACCCACGAGCTTCAAGAGTCTCGACAAATCGATGTGAAGCAAATCCGGTCTTCAAGTAATCTCGTGGATTTATTAACGAAGACTTTACCGACATCGACTTTCGAAAAAGCTAATTTATGGAATACGAATGCGGAAGCTCTCCAGATTAGAAAATTAGGTTTTATGGGTGTTGTAAACAGGGGGAGAATTTTATAATTGGATTCCATCAGCTGTACTCTTTTTCCTTCGTCCAGTTTTTATCCCACTGGATTTTTCTAGCAAGGTTTTAACGAGGCAATTAAATATTTGAATGGTGGAATTTAAGGGGGAGTGTTGTGACACATGGATCCCACCATGAAGTATACGTGGTTTCATACAAACTAATAGTGTGTGCATGTTGCACACTTGTCTCACATGCACTAATGTTCATGTAGTATATAAGCATATAGTGGCAAGTTAATAAGATGTCTTCTTTTCATCTCTTATTTTCATACTTTATCAATTCTTCTCAAAACCACTACTGAAGAAGGAATTTAATTGCCTTGGATTAATAAGCAGGTATTCCTTATCTCTTCTGTTCAATTATTATTTAATTTGTTTTTATTCTTCTTCTACCCCTTTCTGTTTTTATTTTTATAATAATTTAAGCATTCTTTTACATTTTTTATTCTAATTATTTACACATTAAAAAAATTTGAATAATAAATGGTGTAGTATTGCATCATCTGATTGACCTTGTTTTACTACCAAATGTAAAACTTATGATAATTGTGTTTCATTCCATTTAGATTTTAGTTCTTTAAAGGGCCGGTTTCACAGAAAGTGATGATAATTGTGTTTCATTCAATTAAGATTTTAGTTTTTTAAGGGGCCGGTTTGACAATTAGCTATTAGCGAATAGTAGTTGGTGGATTCACTACCGGTTGGTGGTTGGTGGTTGGCGGTTGGCGGATTCAATTAGCGATTTAACTAACTTTAGCGGTTAGCGGATTGATGATATAACGTTTAGTAATTAACTGTTTAATAATAGCACTATTAGCAGATTCAATTATAAAAATGACGTAAAAGAACGTCTTAAAAGAATTATTATTTTATTTTTCACAAGGTATAATTTACATTATTACCTTCAAATAGATAATACAATGGTTTAAATATTTTAATATTTATTAATAATACTAATAAGTAATAATTACTTTCTTTATATCAATTATTAATTAAAATAATATACTAAGGAATATAATATACTTACTATAATAGTAAAAAATATTTAAAAAAATTAATTATAAAAAATTATAATAAAACATAATACTGAAAGTATTAAATATTATTATATCCAAATTTTGAGTCCAAAGCCTAATTCTTTGCCTTTATGTTCTAGTCATAATTTCGATAACAAACGTGAGGATGATGATGAAATCTGACTAGTATTCCATATGCTGAATGCACCATAATGTATGTCATGGTCTGTACTCGACCTGACATAGCATATGCAGTGAGTATGCTTAGTAAATACTGATAAGTCTAGAATTTACCTATATTTTTATACATTTTATGAGTTTATCATGAAGAAATTGAGCTGGAAAGTCATATAATTGAGTTGATTTCAAGTAATTCTAGACTATTTTGTTGAGATAGGGACTTGGATAAAAAGATCAATAAAATAAGCAGAAAAGAGCACAAATCAGAATATAGAGGGACTTAAAGATATTTTGTCCAAGTTCAGAAGGTGGCGAAACTCACAATTGAAGGAAAAGTCGCCTAGTGATATCGTCTGGATACTAAAGTTGGAGTTGGCAATAAAAGAATGCGAAACAAATGCACATCACCAGAAGAAGAATAGGAGAGAGGTGATACATTTGCATTTCGCCTACATCACACTACCAAACCAGATGAAGTCTTTAGGCGATGGAAGAAGAAGTCGCCTAAAAATAAATTGAAGTTAGCAACATATTAGGGCTATAAGTTGTATATCGCGAGTACAATGGTGAAGTTTGAGGCGATAATTGATGTATCTCGCCTTAGAAATCAAGATGAGGCGATGTTAATGAAGGAAAAACGAGGAAGCAGCGCCTATTTGTGTGGCGAAATAGGATGCGGTGATCAATATGGTTCGCCTACGAAGTGCATCAACAAGCGAGTGATGTTGGCAACTATTTTAATTGTCGCCAGAGGTTCAGGCGAAGGAACATGCGACATAAGTTGAAATCATGCATTGCGCCAATTTCTGTTTCTTTGTTATTTTAATTTCAAAATTGCCACGGAGTAAACTTTATATATAAGAGCTCAATCGAAGCAATTACAACCTTTTGACGTTTTGAAAATCTTAAATTTTTTCAAGAGCTTTTGTGCGTTCATTTCAGTTTTAATCAGTAAAGTTTCTTAGAGAAGTTTTATGCTCTGTTTTCATTGATTTCTGAAAATTTACTTCAAGTTTGAGAAGTGAAGACTGTGACAGAGTTTAACTTCCATCTTCCTTGGTTAGTTTTCAATCTAATAACATAATGATAATGAATCTGTATTATATTGAATATGCTGAAGTAATTATGCATAGCCAATAACTCTGGTTGATTGCTTATCTTTGTTACTATTTCTAGATTTGATTATATAGTTCTTGTTTAATCATAGTTAGTTTCATTGAGTTTTCATGAATTAATTGAATTACGAGAATGAGAGTTAAGTAATCTTGTTATGATGCTTATTCTAGTCCAGAGATGGCGTCTAAGTATCAAATCGAAGAACAGAGGATCATTGTACTAGAGATAGACAATTAGATCCAATTTTCTACATATTATGCTTGATCAGTTAACTGAATTATAGTATAGAGATATATGCAATCTGTTAACTAGAATTTGTTAAATTGAATAGAGAGATCTTTAATAGATCACTGATGATGATCTAGGTTATGAATTTAAGATCTAGAGTCGAATTATGCAATTGGAGATTATAGTAGGCAATAGAGATTAGCAAATCAACTAAATCATTTTTTAATCGATTGAATATTGAGTGCTGAATTTCTTAGTCATTTTAATCTAGTTGTCAAAATTGTCTAAAAATTCATATCAAATTCTATAATCGTTACAATTCTGTTTTACTGATGAGTTCTTTTACAATTCAAATTAGATCTTGATTGAATTCTTTCTTTCCAAAATAAACAATCCATGTGGAGACGATATCTTTAAATCTACAATTAGATGTTGATAGGAATTTTGCTATTTGGTTTGTTATGTGTGTAAGAATTTCTTCATCAGATACATGATGAAACCCAAATTGAAACACTGGAAAGCCATAAAAGGCTTATTGAGGTACTTAAAGGGTACTATTGATGTCTGCTTAGAGTTCAGAAAATACTCTAAATGTGTTAAAATTGTTAGTTACTCTGATGATTATTTTGTCAAGGATCCTCAATTTAGAAGGTTCATTTCCTCTTACATTATCGCGGGTGTGGATGTTGTGTTTCCTGGAAATCCAGGTTACAATTTGATATTGTTTTATCCATGACTGAATTAGAATATATAGCAATGATAGAATGTATAAAGAGGTTATATGGACACAAGGTCTTCTCATTGAATTGAAACTTATGGAGGAAAAACTTGTTATTTTTATAAATAGTCAGGGTGCTTATCAAATAAGCAGGAACCCTGTGTACCATGATAGAACTAAGCACATCGGAGTTAAATATCATTTTATTTGACTTAACGTTTTGAATGGTAAAGTGCCGGTTGAAAAGATACTCAAAGATAAAAATCCAGGTGACATGGGTACTAAGACTGTAGTGGCCAGAAAGCTTATGTTTTCAGGAGTTTTCTTCACGTTAACTAGATCTAAAGTTAACTAAGGAATTCCGGAGATATCATTCAGAAAATGATGATAGTTTAAATGTACAAGTCTTAGTTGTCTTTAAAGTATGTAAAATAGGGAAAGTATGTTAGTATTTTTACATTTTCGTGATGTAAATGTGTATGATATTATATATGTTGTCATCTTTTGGATCATTAATCTATCGTTGTTGTATCTGTGTGTTCTGCTAGGGTTTCTTGTATTCTCTAGTTTCTTTTTTTACTTCTATAATATCTTTTTGTGTTGCTTTCTTTGTGTTAAAGCTTGTACATGTACTTTGATCCTCATCGTAGTGAAATCACCAGGCCCACTACGAGTCCAATTCGTGGAGTAGCTCTTTACGAGTGAACCACATAATGTTGCCTTATGTTTCTGGTTAATATTTGTCTATAATTTATTTTGTGAGTTTGATTTTACTATATAATATTGATTTCGAATTCAACAAACCCTGATCTCTTTTAACCAGTAACACCTTATTGACTTGAGCGTCTGGATGAGAACAACAAGCTCACATATCGGCCCTCAAATTTGTTGTTATTGTCTCAAATCTATTATGGAAAGAAAGAATCATCAGTAGTCCTACACTTCAAGGGATCGACCTTTCGGAGTTAAGAACTGTTACAAAATTATGAATTGAACTCTAACTCTAATTTCGGGTATATGTAAAAACTGAATAAGTTTGAGTTTACATATACTATAGGTATTAGGTTGTGAGTTAGTTTTATAAATACGTATCTATGTATGTAATATAAATTGTAATACCATTTGGAAAGTTAGTTTTTAAACATATTTTCTTAAGAAGATTTTTTTTTTTTTTTTTTGCCGTTTAACTAGAGTATATGGATGGTTGTGTAGATTCAAGATATATTGTCTGCATGTAAATTATATTTACTTCAATTAAAATAATTTATATATATCTTAAGAACATCTTATAATATATATATAATTAGTCTTTTAATTTAAAAATAATTTTCTCTTATTATCTTTAATTTTTAAAAATTATTTTAAATTATCTTTTTACAAAAATAAATTTGGATCTACTTTGTTAATGATATTACAATAATATTATTTAATGAGAAAATCTAACATATAGTAACTTTCTCATACATTTTTACTTTTTAAATCTTAATATTCTTAAATCATATAAAATACATTATAATTTAAAAAAGAAATATTGTATATAAATATAAATTTAAACATCTCAATATTTTCTTTTTGTTATCAACTACCTGTTGTGTATTTAATTTTCTAATATTCATATAGATAATAGCAAATTAATTTGTTTGAGAGGTTGGAGAGAACTGAAGTTTTGAGAAAAAATTTATGCAAGTCCTGCAGAGCCAAAGAAAGATGGTGTGGAATTTCATAATCAATCTCCTAAATTCATTGGTTGGTTTGAATGTCTCCTGGTCTCCATAACCCTAATTAAAAATTCTTTTACTAGCTAACAAAAATTAAATAATGACAACCATTTTAATTTTTGAAGATATGTATTTGATTGATTGAAATTTTATATAAAAATATTAGTTGGTTTTGAAGAAATGGATCTCTTGGTATTAAATAGATCTCCTAGTACATCCTATCCAATCATATACTTTCTCTGCTTTTTTTTATTCACTACACTTTCTATTTGCACACTGTTCGAGACTTAATTTTAACGGTAAATATCTTTAATTATATACAACTAAAAATTATAAAAATTTTATATTTAGAAAGTAGACATTAAGACGAATAAAACAAAATCCCACTTGAATATATTTTTCTTTATACATAAGTAATAATATAGAAAACAAAATTGATGAATGAATAGTAAATATTATGCAAGTGTAGTAGATAAAAAAAGCGGAGGAAGTATAAAAGAGCGAACAAGCAGCACAGCACAGCTGCTTGCCTGCCACTTTTACAATTTTAACCTTCCTTCACTTGTATAATTACACATAAAAGTAAAAGATATTATTTTATTTATAAAGACATTAACGTTATTTTGATTGATGTTATCCATCCAAGGGTTTTTTAAAAATATGTACATGGGGTGGTTTATAATTTACCATCTCTACATGTTTTTCTCTCTCAATTTGACAATTGTAACCTCTATTTAATTATACTATTACACAATAACGTACATACAATTACTTTACATAGATGCCTATTTTCATAATTTTGTTATGCCACTACCCACTCAGAATGCTTGCGCCACTTGTGTATTTTTATTTTTTCAGCCTCCACTTTTGATTTCATTTTAAACTGTTTTTTAATATTTTTAATATTTACTAATTATAATAAATTATACCATAGATAAATTGGTAATTAATTATTGTATTTAGAATTTATTTATTTATTTATAAATTTTTAGTGTTTAATCTATACCATATATAAAAGTGCGAATGCACATTCCAATTTTAACCTTCCTCACCATCTATATTACATATATGCCACTTCATAAATATGGCAACTTGCGAGAGTTCGACTCTAACTCAAAATTCTAGATATAAAATTAAAAATATTTGTCCAATCTCTTTCGACTTCAATGGAAAACAGAAATTATACTGTAATTTCTCCAACCAGAAGATAACAAAAACAAAAATTCACCATCGTCGACTCATACGCTTCCAGTAGACTTGACATTGCTCCTTCGCTCCACTTCAATCTGTCATTGGTTGTCGCGGCGGCTACAATTGCTTTCTTTGAAGACGGAGGTTGATGTCGACGATTGTCTGGTTGTTGTTGATGGTTGTGGATAAGGAGGAAGTCGATGTTTGTTGTTGTTTTTCATGTGATTTTTTTGTTTAATTGAAATTTTGATTTGGCGTTATTGATTTTTTTTTTTTTTTTTTTTTTTAGGTTCTTGTGGTACTTTCCAATTCTATCGTAGTTGTTAAAATTTTCTTTCCCATTTTGCAATTTGATTACAGTCACTAATAAAAGTTAGGGTTGGAAAGGCAAGATCCTGCACAGCTTTGGCCCTCCTGGTTTTTGTGCTCTATCACAGGACATAGATCATAATTACCTAATCTCAATAAAAATAAAAACAGCATCTTATTAAACATATTTCACAACAATCAAATCAAACACAAATAATCAAAATTGAGAACACCCTATTTGTCAAAATCCATTTTGATTCACAAACAAGTAGTTGCATTGTGCGTAAGAAAATTTACGGTGACTGCATAGTTATTTCTTAATATTCAAGAGCTATTGAATCTTTTGACCAAGTCGCGTTTTCAACTAAGTCATGACCAAAGAACATTGATTGGTTTACTTCATGACCAAAGAACATTGATTGGTTTACTTCAATGCAAAGTTATCACTCGGGTTGAGTTGTTAAGAATAACTCACCAAGTTGGATTTTTCTAACAAATAAATCAAATACAAATCAAAATAATATTTTTATATTTATTTTTAAAATGTAAAATATATAAAAATAAATTATTAAAATTTTTATTTTAACTATTTATAATTTTAAATTAATACATAAACTTTGTATAAATTTATAATTTCTTTAAATTTCAAATTATAAAAAAAAACTAATTTATACTTTTTATGATAGTGAAAATATGTAAAATTAAATTATATCAATTTTTTTTAAAATTTTAGATCAATTTTAATTTTCTTTACATTTTAAAACATTTTTGTAAAAAATAAAATTACAAAAATGAGTTTTCTAATATGTACTGCGGAGCAGATAAACTTATGCTTCCCCTATATAATACCATCTCGGTACTACACCCAAGAAGCAGATTTAAATTTTGCGTGTTCAATGATATATAATACCAAAAACCATCATTTTAAAATAATTTTGTAATAAAGTAATTTATTATATCATTTTTTAAATTTAAAAAATTATTCTTATTATTTTAAAGTTAATTAAAAAATCACACCTATTTTATATCTTATAATATTTTTTTTTACGAATATAACTATTCAAATATCATAAAAATAGTAATGAAAATTGAAATCCAAGCACTATAACCAAATAATAAATTAAAATAATAAACTAAGGATTTTAATGATAATTTTCCTCCTATAATTAAAGATATTTTACATCTCCAACTTCAATAAACAAAACTCATTTGAAGTGATCTCCTTTTTGTTCATCTGAAATGGTCTCTTCTTTATTTTATTTTTATTTTTATTTTTCACATTTTTAAGTGGATTGGTGAATTGTTAATGTATATTACTAATTCTGCCCCAAATTAGTTGCAACACTAAGTTTTTTTTACACTATTCATCAACTAATTTTATTTCACATATTGTGATTAAGGTATAAAAAAAAAAATATTCAAATGGGATATTATTTTATTCTTTTTAATATCTATTTTTTAAATATGAAATTACCAAAAATTTTGGTCTTGTATAATTAAATATATTTACCATTAAAATTATGTATTGGTAAATGTGAAAAAAACAAATGTTCCAAGATTAATAAGACGAGAGTATTAAGTTGATGTAATAATAAAATATGAAGAAAATTATAATAAAAAGTTGATGACATCGTATAAAAGAAAAACACATCAACTTAAATATTTTAATATTTTTTATAACAATAATTTATAATTTTAATATTTCTATTATATAATTTTTATTTAAAAATTATAAAATATTGAAAAAAATTAAAATAATATAAATTATATTAAACTAATTTTTATAAATATTAATATTATTAATATATAATTTATATTATATTTATTTAAAATTTTTATTTAAAAAATACGTGCAGGTGGCACAAACCTAGTTTTCTTAAAAATTACAATTACTTGTCATTTTTGTGTTACGCTTTTCTTTTCTTATTTATTATTTTTTTAATATTTTTTATAATTTCCTTAATAATAATAATAATAATAAATGAATAAATATTCTCATCCACATTTCCATGGAGAGAATTTAAAAGATATTATCGATGATTATATAATCTCATTAAATTAAACGATTTAAAAAAAAAAAAAATCTTATCAAAACTAGATAAGAGATTAAAATAAAATATAATCGGTGATTATGATTTTTATTTAAATTTTCAATTTAAATGTTTAAATTCACATTCCTTTACTTTTCTAATGCCACATATTTTATAGATAATTGAAATAGCCAGCGATACTCATTGCAAACCTCCTTTTATTACTATTATTATTATTATATTATTATTATTATTATTATTATTATTATTATTATTATTATTATTATTATTATTATCATCTTAAAAATCTCATAAGTGGTGCATAATATAAAACAATATAATATCTCTATTTTTTTTTTAGTATAAAATATCATTTTATTATCACATTTTTTCATGACATATTTGTGAATAAAGACATAACTACAATATATTAATCATATTTATGCAATAAAATTATAAAATCATATAATATAATACAATATATTTAATTATAAACATAGTATATTTATGAGTTAATATATTTAGAATTTATTATTTTCCATTTGAAAAAATTATTAAAAGTGGATCAAATTTATAATAAAAATTGGTATAAGGGTCTTAGAAACCCCGAACTTGACTATACTTTTCAAGTTAGTCCTTTAACTTCACGAAAGGTCAATTTAAACCCTTAACTTTCAAATTTTGTGTAAATTAAACTTTTTTTTTTCCTGATGTGGAGAGCTTAATTGACATTTTGAATTTAACCTTTTTTAATGCCAAATCATCCTTCACATCAGCAAAACGACTTAATTGACCCAATATTTGAAAGTTGAGGGGCTAAATTGACCCTCTGTAAAGTTTAAGGGTTAACTTGAAAAGTATAGTCAAGTTTGGCGGCTTCTGAGACCCTTATGTCACAAAAATTTTCGATACCATTTGAAAATGATCTCATAATTATAAAACAACAAAAGAAAAAAGAGATCAATAAATCTATTTGTTTAATCTTTTTATTTATATATTGCAAAAAAAATAAAAAAATCATTACCTTTAAAATTACACACTACCATGTTTATATAAGAATAATCAGAATGAAGTAGAACCAAGGATGCTTGCGAGAATAATTTTATAGTAAATTATCCGGCAAGTCATCCTTGGCTCATCTCCCCTCTCTATTCCGAGTACTACCATTATGTTGACGTGTATTACACTATATCACCAAAAAAAAAAAAATATTGGGATAGTATTTCGAATTGCCTACAATTTTGTTTGCAATTCAGTCCACATATCCTAATTTGGAAGAATTGAGTCCAAATTTATAGGGTAACAAGAATCTTGACCATATCAATTAGATCAAATTTTTTATTATTATTGAGAGCATCTCACTATATTATATTCTTATCACTATACACTATCTAAACTTTTTTAAGCATCTACCTTTTTTTAGGTGTCAAAAGGTTTGGAGAATTAAACACAACAATGATTTGCAAGTGATAAAAGAGTTTATTTTTGTTAGACTTTCGAATTCTCTTTTTTAACTCTTATATTAATATGATATGATATTCTCCAATGTTAGGAAAATCGGGCTCGTCACAGCGGAATTTGTTTCGATCAATAATAAGTAAAGAAAATAAAAGACAAGAAACAAAATATTAACGCACCAAGATTACGTGGAAACCCAAAACGGGAAAAAACCACGGACGTTAGGACGGACAAAGATTTTCACTATGTGGCAAAAGATGTTACAGCCACAACAAGAAAACACTTTCTAACCCAAACCCAATTACAAGCCTCTCCCTAAGCTCACAAGAAAGAAACTCACAAGACACTCAGGATCTCTCAATTTGTGTCTCTACAATTGAAGACTACAACATCATATTTATAGTGAACCATGACTTACTCACCAAGTAAATCATAATAAACTAGGAAACCTATTATTACTAGAATTCCTAATAATGAGGAAAAAGATTCTTTCCTAATTGCAATTCTAATAAGCCATAAATACAATTTCTAGTAAAATATAATACTTCCAAAACAGTTTTCGAATCTTTCACTTCCAAAAGAGTCTTCAAATCTTTATCGGCTTCCAAATAAAGACTAGTATATTGAATACCAATTTTTGTCAAACCCTAACATCCAATAGAGTTGAATCCACGTGAATTTATTTTTAAACCGTTCAGAAAGCCTGATACTAGTAAATCTCTAAATATTATATATACAGAAAGCTACACCCTTATATTACGATATATGATATTGAATTTGATAGCTTAATATTTCAAATAGCATTCAAATGTTAGGTATATAGACCAAACCAAAAATATTATTACTTCAATGTCAAACTCTATCATATATTATATCTTGAAAATAAGTGGAAAATGACTTCCATGTTATATATGTATATGAGCCACAGCAAACATATCCATAAATTAAATTTGTGGGAATAGAATTTTTGTGATGATGGTCTCAACTTTAGTGATAGATTGTGATGCAATTTTATAAGGATCATATGCCCTAGTTATCTTGTAATACAAGATTCTGTTTTCCCTTTGAAGAGTCAAATATACATACACTGATTTGGTGAAAAGTGATTATTTGAGATCAAATTTTCTATTAGAATTTAGAATAGTGTTTCAAATATTTGTACTATTAGGTTAATTTCAAATTTAAATATTACTATTAAGTTAACTTCAAACTTAAATTTAAGTATTAGGTTAACCGTTTATGAAATGTATAATATCAATTTTGATATTTAGTAAAATTACCAAAAAATTATTATATTTAAATAATATTAAAAAAATAATAATATAATTAATTATGAATAAAATATTAATAAAATAAATTAATATTAATATTTAAAATAATTTTCAAAAACTTTATAAAATTGCTAACTACTATTATAACTACATAATTTTTTCCCTCGATTTAATTTGAATCTTTACAATAAGCAAACAATTTATAATGTGTACATGTTATTGTTATTATTTTTTAATCAGATATAAGCTTGCTTGGTGTAAATTACATGTTCACATACACTCAAATCAATTGGAAGACAGGTTTGAGAGTGTGCTACCATATTATGCAATTTAGGTGCAAAGGTGAATTTGATGTTCTAAAGAGATTATCACTTATCGCTACCTTCATGTTTACATTATGTGTAAAATATAAAAACAAAAAATAAAAATACAAATTTTATGCATGATTTCTTTTGATTCCAAAATTGTGGATCTTGACCATTGCACAAGAAGGATGTATGTACTTTTATTACAATAACAATTTTATGTTATTTATGTAACCCTGCAAATATATGCTAATATTTACTATAAAATTAACAATATTTATAATTCAATTTATTATTTTTATAAAATAATAATTTTATATGAATAAAAATAAATACCATTTATTTCTTTAATTAAAATAATTCATATATCTAAAATATATCTTTTTATATATAAGATTAACTAATTTTTTTAAATATGAATAAAAATATTCTCTTTTCTTATTATTTATTTTTTATTTTTAATTATTCAAACCACTTTATTTGCATTGATAAAAAGATAACCATATTTAATTAAAAAATTATAATATAATTATATCATACTTTTTTCATATTTTGTATTGTATTTCGAGTCTTATGTTTTTTTTCTTTAAAAAAAAATATGAAATTTGAATAGTTAAAAATATTTTGTCTTTTTAACAATAAAAGGAGAATAAATTAATTTTATTGCTTAAAATATTTATAAATTAGTACATTTATTTCCTTGAAAGGTCGGTGATAACTGAAAATTTAAAATAAATGTAAATTGTTCATATTGAAGTTTAGTACAATTTGAACTCCCTGAGTGAAATCCCATCATCCAGATCAAAATCCTGATTTGAATTATTACATCCAACTCTTCTTTTTATCCATTTTATCTTCTATTGAGTTTATTTATCTTAAAAATTTGAAAATTATCCTCATCAATATATAATTTAAATTATAATATTCATTTAGAAAAATATTTAAAATAACTAATAATTTTTTTTCATCAATTTAGGTGCAATGGTGAATCTGATTTTCAAATTATTGTATCACTAGGCATAGCTCATGTTTATAATGTGTCTAAACTTTGAAAAAAAAAATTTAGAAAATATAAATCAATCCATTATGATATTGGTTAAAAAGTTCTTGAGCTTGATATGTTGATGGTATAAACCATCATTGTGCATAACCATATAATTGATAACATGCTGACATGTTTACTACAATAATATTTTGAATCTCAGTGGGAGAACTTAGAGAGAGAATGAGACGGTGACGTGGAAGCACACAGACCTAGGAATGAGGAGGTGAAAAGGTAAAGCTTCCTAAAGAAGTTTCCACCCGTGTTACTCTCCCAATAGAGAGTTTTTCTGATGTGACGTATTCGACAAGTTACGTGACCTAATGAGTCACAACCGTTTCGCATTTTGATTTTATTCATCCATTTGGAATCATCCTTACGGATGAATAAGGGAATCTGTAGAGGCCTAAATTCTTGAGCCCAGTTCGAATCCAAATGCCCAAGCCCAAAATCTTCGACAGGCCATAGTCTAGGCCCAGGCCCGATCATTCCGAAAGACTGAGCTCACATTGTTCCGAGAGGTCCATTGGCCCAACCCCTTCCGAAAACACTTAAATCTGACCGAACTACCTGATCACCAAAATCTCGGATTTTGCGGAGATCCTTCCGCGAGGATCTCGGCAAGATCCACCTGATGGTTCACTAATCCTCTATAAATAAGAGGATCATTCTCCGAAGCAGGACATACTCTTTTTTTACTGAAACTCTGCCCAAATCACTTCTGAAAGTGCAATCGTCTTCAGTCACATTACGGTGTTTAGTTCACACATCTGATTACACTCTGGTGCACAATTCACGACTTCGATCATCTTATTGATCTTAACCAATCGAGCCCAGAGCTCTAGGTATCATACTGCCACACAGCCATTCCATTCCGACGAGAACAATCATTTGCAGGAAGTATTACTCTCTTATTCTTTTTCCATTATTTTTTTTATCTAATCTCAGAGCTGACTTGAGCGTGCAGACACCACACCGGTGTCCTAGGTCCGTTCGGACGTTTGACTATTCTTTTGAAGGATCCCTTAATACTTGGAATCGGCCCTCACTGAATTCTGAACCATCCGGTCCAATTAGTCCGGATCAACTGTAGTTCCGAACCATTATAGTGCATAACAATATAATTGATAACATGTTGACATATTTACTACAATAATATTTTATTTTACTTTTATAGTTATCCAAATAATTGTCAAATATTTACCTTAAAAATGGCAATATTTATAGTTTAATTTAATATTTTTAAGAAAAAATTATTTAATTAAAATTAAAATAAATAAATAAATATTTTTGTCACAATAATCTATACACATATTCAAATAATCTATACACATGTTCAAAAAATATTATACAATTAATTTATTTAATGAATAATAATTTTATATTTTTAATTTGAATTTTTTAATAATTTGATATTATCTCCACACAAATATTAAGAAAATAAAATGATATATGATTATCATACATTTTTTATTTTTTCGTCTATCTCTTCACTTTCCAAATCATATAAAATGCATTATACTTAAAAAGATTTATAAATTTTAATATATAGAGTTATTCTTTTATCAAACTAATTATTTTTTTTTTGTTATAAAATAAAAATAAACTGATTTCATTTATTTGTAATATTCTTGTTACAATTACTTTCTTGAGAGTTTGGAGGAAACTGAATTTTAAAAAGCAACAGCAATTGTTCACCCTTAAAATAATTGGAACAAATGGGCTGATACTAATCAAATTTCATTTATTTGAATATGAAACAGTAGCAAATAAATGAGCCGAAAATATTACACTTTTAAGATATTCAAGGTAGACTTTGGTTCGTTGGAGACAAGAAAGTGAAAAATATTTGTGAAAACATATTTTGGGAATAATTTAGAAGAATTTTAATTTTTTAATTTTAAATTATTGTTGAGTAGTAGGGAAATATGATTCACTTTCGATTTTTTTCTTTTTCAATAAGTATCAAATAAAAAATTTATATTTTTTTTTATCTTATTATTCACTTAGTCAGATTTTTTAATATTTAATATTTATAAAATTAATTATTATATTAAATTTAGATATAATAATAATACTTCTGAATTATCTTCTATTGTTTTATAATTTAATTTTTTAAATTATAACTAGTATAGTTTTTCATAAAAAAAGTTTATTTTAAAAAATTTTATTCCCTAATATAAATAATGTTTTTCATATAATTTAATAGTTTGAAAATAAAATCTATTAAAAATAAACACAATTTTAAAAAATAATAATAATAAACCTTGTTTTGTGAGAAGACAAATTAATTATTTTTTAAAAAAAAAATTGAGATGTTAAAAAAATTAGGCATAATTATCATGCCCTTGTATTTGGCTTGAGATTTCATTTAAACCCCTAAACTACACGGGGTTTCATTAAAGTCCCTCAAGTAACTATTTTTGTCCCATTTAAACCCTTTTGGCTTATGTGTCAGATGAAGTGGAAATTGTTTATTTTTAAGCGTGTTTGGACTCAAAACTAGTGACACGTGGATAAGGTGTTATGATTTCTGTTTAAAATATTAACGGCTTCAACTCTTCAACTGCATTTATTGAG
Organism: Cardiospermum halicacabum; assembly: GCA_031304145.1. Taxonomy (NCBI): domain Eukaryota; kingdom Viridiplantae; phylum Streptophyta; class Magnoliopsida; order Sapindales; family Sapindaceae; genus Cardiospermum; species Cardiospermum halicacabum. The sequence continues at coordinate 11,853,215 of CM062396.1, read as the reverse complement.
TAAATATTGAGATTAGAGCTCTCTGTGGAAGAATGAAAATTGACGATGGAGGCAAATGTTGGAGGAAAAGAAAAATAATTCAAGATAAATAAAATCTATCATAATTTATCACAAATTACAGTAAAATAGTAAAGATGCATGTCCCTGTTCTAAATAATTCAAACAGAAGTAGATCATGCTTTGGTTAGGCAATATGCAGCAAAAGTAATTGACCATGACGCCCTCTGCAACTGAGAATCAACTTTCTAGATTTAGCTTGACCAACCAAACTGTATCTTGTCAACCATTAGCATGGTGTGGTTTGACATCTCGGTGCGTTATTGCTTGTGAATGATAGTAGTCTAATGCCTGCATGATTAATATACAGAGGTCAGCAAGAAATAACACATGAAAATTAATCAAATATTTCTAGTTTCATTTCCAAAGTTCTTTAAAGAGAAGAGAAGGAAAACAAAAATTAAAAATAAATAAAATAAAAGTGTAAAGCTCACAGTCTCTTCATTCTTAATCCATGGCATTTTGATTTATTAAGAGTACAACAATGTTGTTAAAAGCGGGAGGGTAAATTGAACCCTAAGCAAACCAATGAAAAGAATAACATTTGTCAAGCTAATGGTTGTGAATGAAAATGCTAGTTTAAATAACAAATGATCATTACACCGTTCAAGTTTTGTCTTCACTATCAGAAAGCAAGCAATATTGTATTTGCTCCCTACATCCAGAAATAATTAATTCATTCAATTGTAGGTTAATGTTAAATCAGTCTTTGGTTAAGCTTAACCCTGAGATTGTTGATATTGTGAAGAGAATTTCTCTTCATTAAGGATTTATTCAACAAAGGGTAATAAAATAGAACACTCTTTGGGAGGTTAATATATCAAAACAATCCTAGGTGTTATAAACGTTAAATCTGACCTGAGTGATCTAAAATTTCTGTTGCCAGAACTTTTTGTTTTGTCAAACAATGACTGGGGTAGAACAAAACATAATTATTCCACTGATGATAAATCCTTGAGAATCATCTGAAATTGGCAACTCGACCAGCAAGCAGCACCAATAATACCATAATTTTGGCAACTTCTGTAAGTGCTCAAACTAGCCTTGTTTGATTCACAAAGAGGACTGAAGCATAATGAACAGAATCACTCTGAAGAAATTGATTCCTTAGACGAAAGATTAAATCTCTTCTGACACCTTTTGATTGCCAAAGGATTGTTGGAGACATTTAGTTCCTGAACTGCATTGAAGTGAAATGGAGTTAACTCTGCAGCCGTTCACAAAATTGTTGATTCTCTAGAAGGATTTTCTTCCTGGAAATAAAATAATAATACAAGATAAAATTGTGTCAAGGATTTGATAATCAAGGTTCCATAAATATGTCAACAAATGAAACAAGTTGTTTCAAACAACACAAATGTAAATTCCTCTTGCATTGATCTAAAAGTTCTCAGAGACTCCTCCTCACATACATGCATAGCTAAGCCAATAATCATGCTTGTACATGCCATTGTGTATTTTGTCTTCAAATCATTTAAAAATTTTTGAGTAGTATCTAGATCACTAGATTTCACATACATATCAACCAGAGCAGTCCCTACTGCAACATCTTTCCATATACTCATTTTCAATACAAAGGCATGAATACTCTGCCCAATGACCAAAGACCCAAACTTTGAACAGGCTCTTATTATGCTAAAGAATGTACCTTTATCTAGATAAAATTTAGAAACAAGCATGTCTAACAAGACAGCAAATGTTTCTTTAGCTTGGCCATACTGATTATAACTGGCTATCATCGAATTCCACGCAACTAAGTTTCTTTTAGGCATTTTATCGAATAGTTCCCTGGCAGTTTTCAAGCTTCCACATTTTGCATATATATCAAACACAACAGTAGCCAAAATCAAATTAGGGTTATGATTTGCCAAACATACATAAAAATAGTCAAAAAAGGTCTTTCCTGGTATTGTTTCCTTATCCACCCTAATCCAACAGGAACTACCGGGGTTTGTATCAAGGATTATCTTAGCATAATCACCTAACCTATTGTACTCTTGATTCTAGTCACCCATGAAAGATTTCATAACCTTCCTCTTAGCCCTCAAAACAATAGACTTACCAATATATAGACCCAAATCCTCCCTAACTAACTCTTTAAATCTAAAGAGTGAGATTTCTAGTTGAGATATAATTCGATTTTTTGTATTTTTGGAATAGAAATTCAGAATTGCAAGCCTTATCCTTATTTTTTCCTTGAACATTTATGTTCAGGTTCATATGTCTTAACCAAAAAGTCTCCACTGGCATTGTCTTTGCTAGTGAATATCATCCACTTACAGCCTTCTGATTTGCATTTCACTCTCAACCTACGAGGTTCTTTTTTGTTTTTACCAATTGAACCTAATTCTAATTAGCATAATTTTGTATTGCTTCTCCAAACTGTTTCGTATTCTCAAATAACATTCCAAGCTCAAATACAGTGACTGCAGCTGCAAGATCATACCTGACTTTGTTTGTTATCTTCCTCCTCTGTATATCAACACCCTCCTCTACATCTGAGTCAACACCGTCTCTGCTATCTTCACTCTTAGGTGATTTAGAGTCGTAATAATCTTCATCTCCACATAGAAGACCTTTGTTCTTATCAAATATGTTAAAGGCAATATCTTCAAAACCTCGATCAAAACCAGCTTCACCCAAAATGATTTCTTGTGGATTGTTGCCCTCTTTTCTAGATTTAGTACACTTCCTCTCTAAGCATTTTTGTTTTCTAATTGTCCTAAATTCATCATCCACATCACTATCCTCCTCATCAATATCTCCTAAGTCTAGGTCAATATCACTCTCACTGCTATCTTCTTCTGACTGCGTATCACTCTCACTAGAATCTTTTTCATCACCTAACTCATTAATTCCTTCAACCTTATCAGTCAAAGATGCCCAATCAGAAAATATATTACCACCTGTATCACCCTCTTTTTCTGGTAGACAAATTACATTATCACCCTTTAGATTTCCTATATTCACATCATTAATTGGTGGGTCCACAACTCCTGCTTTAAACAATAGAGGTTCACTAGTTTCATGCTCTATATATACCTAAAACAACTCATCTGTTTTCATAGGGATAGTATGCAAAATAATCTCTTCATCCCTATCTATCCTTATGAAACCCAAACCATTGGTTCCAAGATATTGAAGCTAATGATATTAGTACAACCCAAATCAGCAGCATAATGATAAAGCTCAAAAACTGAAAGCAATTCCTTATCCACGCTCATGTTAGTTACAACACCACCTATGTATAAAACCCCTTCCCTATTGAAATTTCCACCATGATGAAAGCGAAGTTTAATCATCATCGTAGCCATGACCTAATACAGAAACAACTTAGTGGTGAGTAAGATCCTTTAATACAACAATAATCACAAAAATACAATGAACTCAAAATAAAAACTAGTTGACATTGAATACCTGCACTGGTCAAACTCTTTTACTATGCACCACTCTCAACTTTGTGTTTCAACAACAATAGCGAAACTGGAAAATAAAAAACAAACTCAGAATTTAAGCTATTACAACTCAATCGGTAAAACCCTTAACCAATAAAACCCAAATCATACCTGGAACAATAGTATTGCAATGAAGAAGTTGAAAGTTCACCACATTAAGTTTTAATCCACCCTTCTAAATGCCAGTTATCTAATCCTAACACCGTTTACCACGTGTAGCGACTAATCCTATTCATTTATACAATCATCATGTTTGTAGCACACGCGCTTGGATTCGTCCGGTAAACTTTTGAGAAGGATTTAAATGGGACAAAATGGTTACTCGAGGGGCTTAAATGAAACCCCGTGTAGTTTAAGGGCGTAAATGAAATCTCAAGCCAAATGCAAGGGCTTTGATGATATTTATGCCAAAAATTTAAGATAAATATATTTTTATTTATTTATTTGAGAATTAGATAACAAATTCTAAATTGGAGAATTTTATTTTTGGCATTTTATAACTTTTATTAACATTATATAGCCCAATTTTAAAAACTTCACATAAATAATCTTTTAAAATTTCACTTTTCAAAAATAGCCCGTCACTGGCTGTGAAGGGGCCCTTCACAGGCGGTAAAGGGGTCCTTCACAGATTGTGATGGACTATTTTTGAAAATCAAATTTTAAATGAATTAAAAATATAAGTGAAACTTTTTTAGATTAGTTTTGAAATTTTAAACTTTATTTTGACTATTTTATATAATTTTCTTATTCAAGAATTTATATTTTTTTAAAGATTACTACATTAAAAAGTTAATAAAAAATTTAAAAATCTAAAATTTTGTTTACTTATAAAATAACTAAACAGCATGTCATATAAATTTCATTAAATTTATATTAAAACCGATTTTGAAAATTTTCTACTAAAAATATATTTCGTATTATTTGACGGAAGTATAAAAATATGGAAATAAAATTTAGAGGCCATTTTTTCTTCTCCTGTTATATAATTAGGTTTCATTGATAATTTATTTAAAATATAAAATTTTATTTTAACACTTATAAATATTTGAAGGGTTTCATTTTTGTTATTTTATAACTTTTATTTACACCAATAGTCCAATTTTAAAAATTTTACAAAAATAATCTTTCAAATTTTCACTTTTAAAAAATGAACCAAATTAATCATTTTACCCCTTTTGTGAAGATCTTTTACACTGATATGTGAAGGTGTGAAGATGATTTGTAAAGGTGTGAACGTTTATTTTTGAAAATCAAAGTTTGGATGACTCAAAGAAATAAAATTTTGTTGGTTTAGTTTTGGAGTTTTAAATTTTGTTTAATCTATTTTATGTAATTTTTCCATATTTGAATGAAGTAAGTATATATATAAAAGAATTATAAAGCATGCTGATGTGGTATCCTTCAATTTTTTAGCCTTCTCATTTGTAAATTAAGTCTATTTAATAAGTTATTTATTTATTTCCCACTGCAATTTTATTCTATTTCTTAAACTTTCTCATCATCTCTTCAATTTTCTTATTTATTACTACACCTCTGTTGTAAAAATAAAATAGAAGTGGGGTAGAAGAAAACAGTTTTATATTAACTGGAAAACAACTGGGATCAAAAAGTAATCTGGTAACTTGGATCTTGATTTTGAGATCTTCAGAAATTAATTTGATAATAGTAAACAGGAGAAGATAAACAAACAAAGATATGAAATGAAGTAACAAATGTCTGTGTGTTCATCTTCAGAACATTTACATATATACAGATGAACAAAGCTGATACGTGTCAACACGCATGATTACTCGTGTGCATGTGCAACACGTACAGACAGGAGGTGGAAATCCACCATGTTCACAACACTCCCCATTGGATTCCACCTACTGAATGCCTCGTTAAAACCTTGCCAGGAAAACCCAGTGGGACAAAAACTGGACGAAGGAAAAAGAGTACAGTTGGTGAAATCCAATTACAAAAACTCCCCCTTTTAATTACACCCATAATCTAATCTACTAATCTGGAGAGCTTTCGCATTCAGATTTCGTAAACGAGCTTTTTGAACGTTGATGTTGGTAACGATTTCATTAGTAGATCGGCTAAATTATTGCTGGATCTGATTTGCTTCACATCGATTTGACCCGTATTCTGAAGCTCGTGGGTGTAGAAGAATTTTGGGGAAATGTGCTTGGTTCTATCTCCTTTGATGTAACCTCCCCAAACTTGGGCGATGCACACAGCATTATCTTCAAAAATGACAGTTGGTCCATTCGTAGTTTCGGAGATACCACATGAATTCTGGATATGTTGGATCATTGATCTCAACCAAATACACTCTCGACTGGTTTCGTGTAATGCCAATATTTCAGCATGATTCGAGGACGTGGCTACTAAAGTTTGTTTCATAGATCTCCAGGAGATCGCAGTACCATTATACTTGAAAATATAGCCAGTTTGAGAACGTCCTTTATGCGGATCCGAAAGGTATCCAGCATCGGCATAACCAGTCAAACCTAGAAATTTATCAGAATTCGTATAAAATAATCTCAAATCTTTCGTACCCTTCAGGTAACGCAAAATATGTTTGATTCCATTCCAATGACGACGGGTCGGTGCAGAACTATATCTCGCTAATAAATTTATAGCAAACGAGACATTTGGCCTCGTACATTGAGCCAAATATAACAACGCACCAATCGCACTCAGATATGGTACTCTTGTTGTTCCTGGCGACAAACATGGTCTTTTTCAGGCAGTGCTCGGCTTCACTCTTCTAGTTTTTAACATCATCCTATCACAAAAAATTATTTGTCCAAGTGTTTCTTAGTTTCTAAAGTTTTACTTGATTGCAATGTATGGCATGCCCGCTTGAGTTATCCAAATTCTACAATTTTGAATAAAATTCTTTATTCAATGAACATCAATTGTTCAAATCTTGAGTTTTTTTATTCAGGTAAGTTAAGAAAGATGCATCAACTTCCTTTTCAGTCACTTACCATTACAACTATAAAACCTCTAGAACTCACCTCTATTATCATCTAGCGGTTCTCTTGTATTATGTGTCTTTTATTGGTACATTCACCCGATATACTTATTTTCATTCTCTCAAGTCCGATTTATACTCTATTTTTCTAACGTTTAAAATACAAGTAGAAAATCTATTGGAGTGTAAAATTCAGTTTCTTCAGATGGGATTTGAATATGTTGAACTACATGAGATCATTGTTTGTCTTGGTATGCAATGCAGATTCTCATGTCCTTATACCCATCAGCAGAACGGTATACCTAAGCGAAAACATCATGCCATTGTTGAAACAAGTCTCACAATATTAGCTCATGTCAATATTCCTCTCATGTTTCAGAAAGAAGCTTTTGAGTACGTTATTTATCTCCAAAATCATACTCCTTCAAGCAGACTTAATCTTTAGTCTCCTTATGAGCTGCTACACCATCTTCTTCTAGACTACAACTTTTTGAGAGTTTTTTGGGTGTACTATTTTATTTATGTACGCCCTTATAATTTTCATAAGTTCGATTTCCACTCAAGACATTATTTATTTCTTAGAATCAGTTCTTCACATAAGGGTTATAAGTGCCTTGGTGTGGATGGAAAGATGAGAACTCGCTCGAAGGATGGTATTTTCAAACCTTAAAATCGGTTGGCATCTTCTTCTTTGGTTGAACCTAGAACAAAAAAAGAGGCTACTCAAGATACTTGATAGTTTGCTGCAATGTAAGAAGTAATTACTGCATTGCATAAGAATCACATATGGAGATTTGTTCCACCTTTTTCTAGGTATAATATTGTATGATCTCGTTGGATTTTTCAAGTTAAATATAAATCAGATTGTAGTATTCTCAAACATAAAGCTCGACTTGTTGCAAAAAGATTTCATCAATATTCAGGCATTGATTATGAGGAGACCTATAGTCCTGTCATTAAATTCGCTACCATTCGCATTATTTTCACTCTTGCAGTTCAATATGATTGGCCTATCTGACAAGTAGATATTAATAATACGTTTCTCAATGGTGATTTATCTATTCCAGTTTACATGAGTCAATCTCCCAAGTTTGTCGATCCTTGTCGTCCATATTATGTGTGTTGTTTAAAGAAGGCATTATATGGCCTCAAGCAACCGCCACGTTCATGGTTTCACAAGATTTAATTTGTCCTTCATAATTGGGGTTTTCAAAATTCCGTTTCTAACTCAAGTTTTTACATGTTGCGAGCAAATTCTATGGTAATCTATCTTCTTGTTTATGTGGATGACATTCTCATTATTGAGAATAATTCAATGGTCAGTGACAGATTTATTAAGCACTTGAATTCAACCTTTTCTTTAAAATATTTAGGAGAGCTACATTATTTTCTTGAATTTGAAGTTCATCGTTCCTCTGACGGTATCACTATGTGTCAAACTAAGTATGCTCTTGATCTTTTCTGTAAGACTGGCGTGGAGGATTGTAAAACCAGTCCTATGCCTCTTAGCACCTCTATGTAATTTAGTACCTTTAACTCTTCTAATTTTGATGATCCTTCACTTTTTTGTAGTACTATTGGTTCTTTGCAATATCTTCTTCACACAAGACCTTATCTTGCATTTGTAGTGAATCGTCAAAGTCAATATCTTACCCAGCTAACACAAAGGCATTGTTCTGCATGTTACGAATTCTTTGTAATGTACATGGTACTGTCAATAAAGGTCTAACTTTTGCTAACTCTCCTCTTACTCTTACAGCCTATTATGATATTGACTGGGCAGGTTACTCTATTTATAGTCGAAGCACCTCTGGCTATTGTCTCTTTCTTGGTCAGAATTTGATAACTTGAAATTCAAAGAAGCAAGCTGTTGTTCCCCGATCTTCTACAGATCTGAGTACCGTTCAATGGCTACTGTTTCTTGTGAAATTTTTGTGGATTCATGCATAGTTTCATGAACTTGCTCTTTCCATTCTCAAACCTATGGTGATATGGTCCCATAATATCAATGTTATTTCGCTTTCCTTTCAACTCCTTACAAATAGTTAGGGGTGCACGGTACGGGACATACCAAAATACCGAATTGATCCTGAAATTTTGGTATAGTATGTACCGAACTTTTATAATATGGGTCAGTATTCAGTACGACCAAATTGGAAATTTTGTCATTTGGTATGGTACGGAACAATATCCGTATTTCGGTACCATCCCGAAATACTGAATTGATCCCAAAATTTTGGTACGGTATGTACCAAACTTTTATAATACGGGTCGGTATTCAGTATGACCAAATTGGAAATTTCGTTATTCGGTACGGTGCGGAACGATATCCGTATTTCAGTATCATCCCGAAATAACGAATTTAACCTATTATATATAACATAATTGGACATTTTAAATTTTTTATACATATCAACCTCAATTAATAATTTACATAGAAATACAACCAATAATAAATAAAAATTGATAACTAATTCAAATATAAAACTAATCAACAAGTTTAAACAATAAGTTAAAAAAAGTAAATTATTTTCTTATTCTTATTTTTTTCTACTAATTCGATATCACCGTATCATCACATACCGAACCGAAATATTACGTTATTTGTCTAACCGAATTTTTAATTTTCGATACGGTATTTGGTACTCAAAATTTCTGTATCGAATCCGAATGTTCCGAATATTCGGTACGTTACGGTATGGGACGGGGCTTCCGAATGCACACCTCTACAAATAGAGCTTAGGGTTGACAAGGTTTTGTTGTACATGTGAATGGTTTTGAATTGAACTGGAATTAGTGTTATTTTGTTGAATCATCTTCGGTGGATCTTACTGATGACTAATTTTGACGGATGTTGAAAAAGATATCTTAACCCGTGAGGCAACAAAAAGATGCTACTGTGGACAAAGATTTAGGAAAGTCTGGTATTGTCAAACAGAAAAGATTGAGATCTGAGGTTTGGGAAGATTTTCTGAAGTACAAAGAAGAAAATGGTAACGACAAGGCCATATGTAAAGCTTGTGAGAGGTTATTTGATGGTTCAAGCAAGAAAGGAACCAGCCACCTTAAGAATCATTCCAGAAGTTGCAAGAGAAAAAGCCATGGCTGCAGGGTGGGAGAATTGAATCACTTGAATGAGATGAGAAGAGTAATCGTTCAAGATGACGCATCATCACTTATATTGTCTTTTCCTAATTGGCATCTTAACGTATGCTCGATTTTCATGGACATAAAACATAAACTTCTACATTTGAGTCTCTATAATTTTCTTCTGAGCATAAGGACGATGACATCTAAATGTGAGGATTTTCGATATGTAATACATTTAGCTATTAATTCTTTAGGACATGGCTAGATTGGGATCTAGATACTCCTGGTGAAGTGATCAATTTTATATGTCAAACTTAAGAATCTTTTCAACCTCCGAGAAACAATACATAAATTGTGGAGAAGTCATTTTGGTTTTAGAAATTTAACAAACGGATATAATAAGGGTCTTCTGCTTATGTTTTGATGATGAGGATTTTTTCCTTAAATATTGCATAGATAAGCACACTGCAAATATTCATTTTTTCTTCTCCATTAGCGTGTGGAAGTGTTTGGAAGAGTTAAAAGAAAATTAAGAACTTTTATTCTGAAACTTTAGATATAAAAGTAAATGGATCGCGTGAATACAATAAAATTCTAGGTATTACTACAGTGCTTGATCGCTGTTTGGAATGGAAACAGTAAAAATTTGGTACCAAAAAATCTTTGGTGATGAATGGGTAAAAGAATTTAAATTTTTAAAAATTACGTTACCACAGTTTACGAAGAGTATGCCAACCGTATCAATAGTTCAGAGCAAGAAGACATCAGATCATCAATTTTTTCAGAACTAAATCATTATCTCCAAAAGATTGAAACCGATGTTTAACATCCTCAATTGGTGGAAAGATAATGCTCAATATTTTCCTACTTTAGCACAAATGAGTCGCAATTTTTTCACCCATTCAATGTTAAGATATTTGTTTTCTTTAATAACTTGAAGACTTGGTATTTACTAGACCTGGTAATCAGGATTTGTTTTAGTTTGCAGTTTGTGTCCACGTTGTGAATGTATTTCTATTTTATTGAAATTTTATTTAGATTTGGTTGTTAAAATTATAGTGAGTTAAGCCTATATATTCGGCTATGATCAATGGAAATAACAAGCAGTAATTTGCTCTGTTTCAGTACTTGTCTTTACAAATTTTGTTTGTTATATGTGTTGCTCTTTTAACTTCTTATCAGTGGTATCAGAGCGAGGTGAGTAAAAAGACGTGAGTGAAATACGTGAGTGATTTGAGTGAAACACTTGAGTGATAAATACATACTGCTATAACAACAACAACACAGATGGCAACAGACAAGTTTGCACAACCTGCAATTCCAATCTTCGATGGTCATTATGATCATTGGAGCATGTTGATGGAAAATTTTCTGCGATCAAAAGAGTGTTGGGAAGTAGTGGATAATGGTTATGTAAAATCAGAAGAAGGAGTTGTCTTAACAAGGGATCAAAAGACAGCTAATGACATTTTAAAGTTGAAGGATCTCAAAGCAAAAAATTATCTCTTTCAGGCAATCGATCGTGCTGTTTTGGAGACTATCCTTTGCAAAGAAACGTCAAAGGATATTTGGGATTCCATGAAGAAAAAGTACCAAGGTAATGCAAGGGCAAAGAGAGTACTACTTCAAAATCTCCGTGGAGAATTTGAGACTTTACGCATGAAGTCTGGTGAATCAGTTTCTGATTTCTTCGCAAGGACGATGGCAATTGCTAACAAAATGCGAATTCACGGGGAAAAGTTTGAAGATGTAATGATTGTTGAAAAAATTTTGCGTTCGCTAGATCCAAAGTATGATTTGTTGCTTGTTCGATTGAAGATTCAAAAGATATTGATACGCTTTCACTTGATGAGCTTCAAAATTCTTTGTTAGTTCATGAACAAAGGATAAATCGCAACACTCTTGGAGAAGAGCAAGCTTTGAAAGCTTTCACCTCCCCAGATTCCACACATTCAAGAGGAAGGGGAAGAGGTCGAGGTCGAAATCGAGGTGGACGAGGAAACAGAGATGGAGGCAGACACAATCAGAATGCCAGAGATAATTTTGAAGAACTAAATAGTCAAAGCAGGGGGCGAGGTCGTGATCAAAATAAAAACTTCAATAAATCACGGATCGAATGTTACAGGTGTCACAAGTTTGGTCACTACCATTCTGAGTGTTATACTAAATTACCTCAAGACAAAAACAAAGGAGAGAAGTCAAATTATGCTAAGAATAAAGAAGAAGAAACATTATTGATGGCATTCAACATCAATGAGAGCACACATGGAGCAGACGTGTGGTACTTGGATACAGGTTGTAGCAATCATATGTGTGGAAGTAAGTAATTTTTTTGTTACTTGAATGAAGATTTTCATACGACTATGAACTTTGGTGATCATTCTCAAGTAAGAGTGATGGGAAAAGGCCATGTTCAAATTAAGACAAAAGATGATAATATTGCTATCATCTCTAACGTCTTCTACATTCCTGATTTAAAAAGCAATTTGTTGAGTGTGGGGCAGCAGGAGAAGGGGTATGAAACAATAATAAAGAATGGGGTGTGTGAAATTCGTGATCCAGTAATGGGTTTGATTGCCCAGATCAAAATGTCAACAAACAGGTTATTCCGACTTCAGCTAAGAGTTCAACAGACTTGTCTTACAGCTTCAGTGGAAGATTCAATGTGGCTTTGGCACAATCGCTATGGTCACTTGAACTTCAATGGTTTAAAGACAATCTTTTAGAAGAATATGGTAATCGGTCTTCCTCAAATATTTCCACCTACAACAGCCTGTAACACCTGTATTTTGAGCAAACAACATCGAGAGCAGTTTTCAGTTGGGAAGTCTTGGAAGGCAAATAAAGTTTTGGAGCTGATTCACTCTGACATCTGTGGGCCAATAACACCATGTTCGAATGGAGGTAGGAAGTATCTAATTACTTTCATTGATGACTATAGCCGGAAAACATGGGTGTATTTTTTACATCGAAAGTCAGAAGCTTTTGATATTTTTAAAAACTTCAAAGTACGTGTTGAGAATGAAGTAGATACATCAATCAAAATTCTTCGTACAGATCGTGGTGGAGAATTTTGTTCAAGAGAATTTACATCATTTTGTGAAGCACATGGAATTAATAGGCAACTAACAGCTCCATATACCCCTCAGCAAAATGGTATATCAGAGAGGAAGTATCGTACTATATTAAACATGGTGAGAAGTCTTTTGAAAGATGGAAGGGTTCCGAAATGCTTTTGGCCGGAGGCTGCACTTTGGAGTGTGCATATTTTAAATCGTAGCCCCACTTTTGCGATTCAAAATATGACACCGGAAGAATGTTGGAGTGGTAGAAAACCATCTATTGATCATCTCAAGATTTTTGGATGCATCGCATTTGCGCATATACCTGATGAGAAACGGAAGAAATCAGACGATAAAGGTGAAAAATGTGTCTTTGTGGGAATGACAGAGCACAAATTGTGTATATTTGTGCATGGTTTTTCTTAGTAATTTTTGGGTTTATTTGAATATTTGTCTCTAATTTTGCTTGTTTGGTGATTTATGAACAGTTGAAGCTCAATTGGTGATTTCGAAGGATTTGAAGGGGTTCTTAAAGATTTTTCCAAGTGAAAGAGTGAAGAATCAATTGAAGACCGAGTCTTATGCATTTTAATTAATGAACATTTGAATTAGAATGATTTGCGGATTATTTTGTTTCTCATTTCCATTCTTTTAGCATTAGAATTTGGATAGTATATTGGGAACTCTGGAGAGAAAGGAAGTACGTTTTGTTTTTCTTGAAGTGGGGATTAAGGAATTATTTTCTGCATTCTTTGGTCTGTTTTAGTTTTTATACGTACAATTTTATGATAATAATGCTAGCTGTGACTACAGCTAGCTAAATTATTATGATCCAGTAAAGTCGTTTAGTTATTTTTGTGTTGTGAGAATTGATTTTCATTGCTTATGCTCACAATATTCATTACACCACTGTAATTACTTGGTTTTAGGGTTGAATATATTTTCTTGATCGATTAATTGATTTGGCCAATTATTTGATTGATTAGGTTAATATCACGCTAGTTAAAGAAATTAAATCCGTAATTGTTTAATTGATTTAACCTAGGTAGCAAACAGTTTGATCCGTCGGACTGTGTGGTGTTGTGATCATAGGTTAGTAAACATGCTTATTGATTTGCTGGCTATGACCATAGGTCTTCCTCATACTTTATGCAATCTACGATTGAATCTGTCAGGCGCTTATCGGGGTTATCGATAGGTTAGGGGCTAATTTAAAGGAGCTTTTCCGGTTAGTCTAAACATTAAGGGAAGATCAGGTTGTTAGGCGCGACGTCAACGACTATAACTATGGTTACTGTTTTGGCATATTTATTTTTAGCTTCAATGATCAGCACAATAATATATTAACCGGACTTTGCTGGATCGCTTCCCTCTATTGATATTCTATTTCAAGATTTTAGTAATTTAATTCATCAATCGACATTTCGAACCCCCAAATTTTATTCTATAGGTCATTTGCAAAATTAAAGTTGATTAAACCGTTCTCAGTGGATCGACCCTGTTTATTACTATCTACAGTTAATTGTAGGAATTAATTATATTTGACTGAATAGACTCACGTCAAATTTTGGCGCCGTTGCCGGGGACGGTATTGATTGATTTTCTTTTTGTGTATGACCAGGTCTGATCATATAGGAGAACTTCTATACGATCCAGAGATTGAGAGAACTGCTAGGAGACTACGAAAGGAAGCAAGAGCAAGAAAGCAGATTCTCAGAAAGCAAACAACATATTCTGTAGACTCTGAAGAAAGTGAAACCTTACCTGTGCTTACAGGTTCTACTCAGAATACGTTTAGTTACGAACTTTGTGATACTGATACCTTATCTGTGCTCACAGCTAAGATAATGGCAGCGAATGGACAGCAACGTACGCTCAGAGAGTTGGGCGACAACAAGTCAACCAAACTCCACTTTGCATCACCTACCCAGCAACAGAAGGGACATTCGAGTTAAAGTCCGGCTTGATTCAGTTATTGCCTAGTTTTCATGGGTTGGATAATGATGACCCCCATAAGCATCTCAAGGCTTTTCACATGGCCTGCTCAACAATGAAGCCACAAGGGGTGACTGAAGAGCAGATTAAGCTGAGAGCATTCCCCTTTTCCTTAGCCGATGCTGCTAGAGAAAGGCTATTCTACTTACCATCTGGTTCAATCACATCCTGGGATCAGATGGTTCGGGCATTTTTAGACAGATTCTTCCCTGCCTCACGAGCTGCGACACTGAGGAGGGAAATTTGTAGCAGCAAACAAAAAGATTCGGAGTCTCTTCATGACTATTGGGAAAGATTCAAGAGGACTTGTGCCAAATGCCCACAACATGGACTGCTTGAGGAGTCATTAATTATGTATTTTTATGATGGTTTACTTCCCATGGAGAGACACATGATTGATGCAGCCAGTGGCGGATCCATGGAAAGTAAGACTCCTTAACAAGCTAGAGACTTGATGGACACCATGGCAGCAGCTGCAGGCAACCACAAGGCTCACCCAGAACCCTCGAGAACTGCCAATGAGGTAAGCTCTTCTGCCCTGTCAAATCAAATTAAAGAGCTAACGGTTCTAGTTCACAAATTAGCTGCAGGACAGGCTGTGACCCAACCATGCTCACATGCAAGGTCATATGGGATATGTGTTTCGTTAGAGCACCCCACTGATGCTTGTCCAACGCTGCAAGATGATTCAACTGAGCAGGTTAATGCAGCATTCTATGGAGGCCAAAGGAAATATGATCCCTACTCAAACACCTACAATCCAGGGTTGAGGGATCATCCTAATCTAAGATATGGCCAGACAAATTATCAGCAAAGGCCACAAAGCCAGAATCAGCAACAATCAGGTAATTCTTTAGCTGATATTGTCAAACAGTTGGCAACTAACACCCAACAGTTTCAACAGGACACCAAGACTAACATCTAGAATTTAGAAAAGCAGATGAGACAGCTTGCAACTACCGTGGGTAGACTGGAGTCACAGGGAAAACTTCCTTCAAAGATGGAGACAAATCCAAAGAATGTCTCTGCAGTTACGCTTAGGAGTGGAAAACAGTTGCCAGAGCCGATTTTTGAGAAGAGCTGTGATCAAAACCAGGAGTCACAATAAGAAACCCTAGCTTTGGAAAAGAACTGTGAGCATAGCCAAGGGTCATGGGAGGAAAAAACCAACGTGAGAAATAAAACCTTAACTCTAGAGGAAAGCTGTGCTCACAAGCAAGGGTCATGGGAGGAAAAAGAAATTAAAAAACCCGTTCAACAGACACCTAGAGTTCTAGAAACCAGACCTCCATTTCCTGGGAGACTTCAAGAATCCAAGAGAGCCAAGGAGGAAAAGGAGATTTTTGAAACCTTCAGCAAGGTTGAGGTAAATATTCCTTTACTTGATGCTATTAAGCAGATACCTAAATATGCTAAATTTCTCAAAGAACTGTGTGTGAACAAGAAAAGGCAGGTTGGGTATGAGAAGGTTTTGATGGGACAGAATGTGTATGCAGTCTTACAGAAAAAGCTTCCTCCAAAACATGAGGATCCAGGTTTGTTTGTTATTCCCTGTACTATTGGTAATGTAGAGATAAGAAGAGCTATGTGTGACTTAGGAGCTTCGCTAAATGTAATGCCATATTCTCTATATTTATGCTTAAGAATGAGTGATTTGAAAGAAACAGGGGTGGTAATTCAGTTAGCTGATAGGTCCTTAGTTTATCCTAAATGTATTCTAGAGGATGTTCTTGTTAAAGTTCAGGGCTTGATATTTCCTGCTGATTTTTATGTATTGGATATGGGTAGTAAGGATATTTCTACAACCCCATCTGATCTGTTGCTAGGAAGACCTTTTCTTAGTACTGCAAAGACTAAGATCAATGTTCATGAAGGTACCTTAACTATGGAGTTTGATGGTGAGATCGCTAAATTTAATGTTTTTGATGCCATGAAACATCCTGATGATTTTTCTAGTGTCTGCAGAATGGATTTGGTAGATTCTTTTGTCCAACAGTGTTTTGAATTAAGCAGAGTAGATGAATTAGATGTTGTGCTTTGCAACAATCTAAAAGTAGGAGATGAAGAGTTGGATTTTCCACTCAGCAAAGGACTGACTGAAGTACTGTACGAATTGGAGACGTTGAAACCCCAGGTTAGTAGCAAACCAAAATTAGTTATAACCGCAGCTAAAGCTCCTTTACCTTCAATTTCGCAGGCACCAATTTTGGAACTGAAGCCACTGCCCAGTCATCTGAAGTATGTCTATTTGGACAAGAAAGAGACACTGCCTGTAATTATCTCCAACAAGTTGACACTTGAACAGGAAGAGCAGCTCATTCAATTGCTCAAGTGATACAAAGAAGCTATCGGATGGACTAACAATGATATCAAAGGCATCAGTCCGTCAACATGTATGCATAAGATTCTTCTTGAAGAGGATAGCAAACCAATTAGGCAAGCTCAGAGGAGACTAAATCCTCCAATGATGGAAGTGGTCAATAAGGAGGTTCAGAAACTTCTAGACGCCGGTATGATCTATCCAATCTCGGACAGCAAGTGGGTAAGTCCGGTTCAAGTTGTTCCAAAGAAGACAGGTATTACTGTAGTTGAGAGCGAAAATGGTTAGTTGGTGCCCACTCGTGTTCAAAACGGGTGGAGGGTTTGTATTGATTATAGAAAGCTCAATGCTTCTACTAAGAAAGATCATTTTCCTCTGCCATTCATTGATCAAATGTTAGAAAGATTAGCAAGGAAATCTCATTATTGTTGTCTTGATGATCTTTCAGGTTTTTATCAGATACCCGTTGCACCCGAGGATCAAGAAAAGACTACCTTCACTTGTCCGTTCGGAACTTTTGCTTACCGGAGGATGCCATTCGGCTTGTGCAATGCACCAGCTACATTTCAGAGGTGTATGGTAAGTATTTTTTCCGATTATGTGGAGAACATTATTGAAGTTTTTATGGATGATTTCACAGTTTATGGTGATTCCTTTGAGGCTTGTCTACTTAATCTTGGAAAAGTTTTGCAGCGATGTATTGAACTTAACCTAGTTTTAAGCTATGAGAAGTGTCATTTTATGGTTGATCACGGCTTAATATTAGGTCATATTGTTTCTGCACATGGAATTGAGGTAGACAAAGCAAAAATTAATGTTATACAGTCTTTACCTTACCCCGTGAGCATACGGGATGTGCGTTCTTTTCTTGGCCATGCAGGATTTTATAGGAGGTTTATAAAAGACTTCTCGAAGATAACCCAACCTCTCTGTCAACTGCTAAAGAAAGACGTAGCATTCAATTTTGATGAGGACTGTAAAGCAGCTTTTGACGTTCTAAAGGAGAAGTTGGTAGCTGCACCCATAGTTAAAGCTCCCAGCTGGGATATACCGTTCGAAATTATGTGCGATGCTAGTGACAAGGCTCTGGGCGCAGTGTAGGGTCAGAGGATTGGTAAAGAGCCGCATGTGATCTATTATGCCTCGAGGACCCTTGATAACGCACAATGCAACTATTCAACAACGGAAAAAGAACTTTTAGCTGTTGTTTTTGCATTAGAAAAATTTTGCTCTTATCTGTTATGTACTAAGGTCATAGTGTATTCTGATCATGCAGCGTTGAAATATCTCATGACAAAGAAAGACGGGAAGCCGAGGCTTATTCGGTGGATTCTTCTCCTTCAACAGTTCGACATTGAAATCAAAGATAAGAAAGGATTAGAGAATCTGGTGGCTGATCACTTGAGCCGATTGGTCATAGCCGAACCGGCACAACCATTGAGCGATGGATTTCCTGATGAACATCTCCTAGCTTTGAACATAGCTCATCCCTGGTACGCAGACATTGTTAATTATCTAGTAACAGGGAAACTGCCATATGAGTTGAGTAGGGGTGAGAAGGAAAAGGTGAAAAGAGATTCAAGAAACTATGTTTGGGATGATCCCTACTTGTGGAAACATTATTCGGATCAAATGATAAGACGTTGTTGTATTTCTAAGGAGGAGTCTGAACCGATTTTGAGGTCATGTCACGCAGAATCTTGCGGGTCACTTTGGACCTCGAAGAACAGCAAAGAAGGTACTGGATTGTGGTTTTTTCTGGCCCAGTATTTTTTATGATTCTTGTGTCTTCTGTAAATTATGCGATAATTGTCAAAGAACGGGGAGTCTTGGCCGCCGTGACCAGATGCCTATGACCCCAGTTCTTGTAGTAGAAATTTTTGACGTTTGGGGCATTGATTTCATGGGTCATTTTCCACCTTCTTTTGGTTTCCATTATATTTTGCTTGTCGTTGACTATGTTTCGAAATGGGTGGAAGCTAAAGTCACCCGAACTGATGACTCTAAAGCTGTTGCAAATTTTGTTAAGTCTAATATTTTCTGTAGGTATGGCACGCCAAGAGCCATTATCAGTGATCGTGGGACACATTTTTGCAACAGAACTGTTGATGCTCTACTGAAGAAATATGGGGTGACACATCGGACCTCCACGGCCTACCATCCACAGTCTAATGGTCAAGCTGAGGTCTTAAACAGAGAGATTAAATCAATCTTGGAGAAGACAGTCAATCCTTCTAAGAAAGACTGGACTCTTCATCTAGACGATGCACTATGGGCATACCGTACAGCCTACAAGACTCCAATTGGAATGTCTCCTTTTCGGATGGTGTACGGTAAAGCATGTCACTTACCAATGGAACTAGAGCATAGAGCTTTTTGGGCAATCAAGGAATGCAACATGAGACTTGATAGAGCTGGACAACAACGGAAGCTTCAAATCCAGGAACTTAAGGAGATACGGAATGATTCTTACCTGCGAGCACAACAGTACAAGGATGCTTTAAAAAGAAGTCATGATTTGAACGTATCCAGGAAGTCATTTTCAATTGGACAAAAAGTTCTTCTTTATTATTCCAGATTAAAATTATTTCCTGGTAAGTTGAATTCTAGGTGGATTGGTCCGTTTGTTATTGTTAACATATTTCCTCATGGTGCAGTGGAAGTCAAAAGTTTAGAAACTGGAAAAGTTTTCAAGGTGAACGGTCACAGATTGAAACCGTATTTCGAGGGGTTCCAAGTGGAACAATGTGATAGAATCCAGTTGGATCCTGAAAGCTGCAACTGAGTGAAAGTTGATACACGTCTAGCCGTAGACACTAAAACAGGCGCTACTGGGAGGCAACCCAGAATATTTTATTTTATTTTATTTTATTATATATATATATATTTTTATTATTCATTGATTTTTATTTTTATTCTATTTATTTTATTTTATTTTCCTTATTTCTTATTTTATTGATTTTTCTTTTTAGTCCATTTTTATTAGTTTTTTTTAATAAAAGAAAAAATGTTTTATTTTAATTTACTTTTACTCCACTTTTTCTTAGTTTTATACAAAAATAAATTTTTAGTTTAAAAATAAAAAATAAAAAAATAAAAAGCAAACTTCTCTCACGAGAAGGAAAAATCATAAAATAATAAACCATTCTGTATGAGGTTTATAAAAATATAATAAAATAATAATAAAAAGAAACCAAAAAAGAAACCAATTAGAAGTCAAACTTACCTAATTTTATTTGCAGGACGCGCCGCCTCAACCACTCAACGTTCGTATTTCTATTCGCAGCACGCTGCCTCCGTTCGCAACCACTCAACGCCAAGTGTTTCTATAGGCCACATGACACAGCGCCTTTTTTTTTTTTTTAAGTTTTCCAGCGACGAGCAACACCATCTGTGTTCGTGTCTCACATCAAAATCACAATACAACTTCTGTCTCCTTAACAGCCTCGCACAGAAGTCACAAGCGTCGCCTCTCCTATACGCTCAATACGACACTATTATCTCGGGTTCTGGTGTTATTTTGCTGGTTCACTCATGGTGAAAGTTCATCATGGAACCGCTCCACCTCGTCAGTCTGCTACGAAGTCTACACTTGCATCATCCGCCCCCAAATTAAAGCCCAAACTGAAGATAAAATTGAAATCGGGATCAACTTCAGAAAAACCGACAAGTGTTCCGGTAGTTACTGCTTCTATTGCCAGTCGGGTTCGTCAACGCCGTGATACAGCTGGCTCTAATGTCGAAATTCCGGTGTCCAAACACCCTCGTCATCTAGAAGTCTCTTCCAGTTCTGAATCCGGGCAAGCACCATCTTCAAAAGCTGATTCGGAGACTGAAATTGATGCTCCAATACAGCCCGCACAACAAAGTAGAATGAACAAAAAGAAGAACAAAGCCAAGCAACTGCTGCCTCCAATTTTGACCCTCTAGTTCACCAATCCAGCCCATCAAACAAGGTTTGATGAGATAAAAGGTACTCCTTTGACCTCAATTAAATCTTTGCATGTTCCTACCATGATTGAGTTGGGTATCTATGATGATGTTTTGAAAGCTTTTGAAGCTGTTGAATGGTCTTGTTTGGTTGATTTGGATATGCCTGCTTATTTTGAACTTGTATTTGAATTTCTATCAAGTTTTGAGTTTATGGAATTTGAGGCTGGTGATATTAATGCTGCTGGGGTTATAAGTTTTCAGCTGTTAGGACAATCTCATTCTTTGTCGGTCACTCAATTTAATGTTGCTTTGGGTTTTCTAGATGCTGCAGATGCTAATGCACCTTCTTATGTGAATGCTTTTTGCGATTATCCTGCTGAATTTGATCCTTTGCTCTTTTATTTTGAGTTAACTGGTGATAGTACATTGCGTTTTAAACCGGGGTATTCTAAGGCTAATAACATCATTGCTGATCATTTGCGATATACTCATAGGTTTTTAGCCTCTTCATATTCAGTTCGTCTTAATAGTACAAATGTTGTGATAAAAGGTGAATTGTTTTTTTTTTATGGGGCATGGTTAAGGGACATAGAGTGAATTTTGGCTATTGGTTGGCTCGTCAGTTTAACTCAGTTTTTTCATGCAACAGTAGACCTCTTATTTTAGGATCTTTTGTCACTTTGCTTGCTAAAAATTTGAGTTTAGTTAATTTTTCTAGTCTTACTGTTAGCTGCCCAATGATTGCTTTGGATATGGATAAATTGAATTCTATGAAAATTCTTGATATTTCCAAGGAAGGGAAGAGATGTTTGATTCCTGCAGGTCCGATGGAGAAAAACTTAAGGGAACTCAAGCTGTGCCCAGAAGCAGTTCAGGGGGTGTAGTAAATGCACGTGTGGAGCAGCTTGAAGCAAGAATTGCAATCTTGGAGCATGCATTAGGTGAGGCCACTGCTCTCATTAAAGAGCTCATTCCTAAGCTGCAGGCAGTCATTGATCTTCGTGATGCGCCGTGAAGAGTGCTGTGCCCCCGCCTCCACTTGTGTTCAGGGAAGTTTCTACATCGTCTATTTTTATTTTTCAATGCTTTTCACATTGCGGACAATGTAATGTTTAAGTATGGGGGAGGGATTGTAGGTCTTTAGGTTTATTTTATTTTATTTTTATTTTTATTTTCTATTTTTAGGATTTTATTTTTTAGTCTTATTTTTAGTATGTCTTGCTGCTGCTTTGGGGATTTACTTGAATCACTCTGCATAAATTTGTTTTTGGATTTTGAGAGTTTGCTTAATTTGTGAGACTTAAATTCGTGCATGCTTAAGATACATAGATGCTTTTAGAACTGTGTACAATTTGGTTTAGAAATCATTGTTGTAGGTTGCATGACTCTTTAACGATTAGGGTGTTAACTTGTTGCTTTCATTGCGAAGCCTTGTGGTAAGATAGTTGGTCATCACTGATGGTTGAGAAAAATTGGTGTAAAAGTGCATTTGTTTTTAATCTCACACATCTTTTGTGAGTGAGTGGAGAGTTGAGAAAACGACTTGTGAATTTTCATTGACCCTTATGAATTGATTGTTTTACATGGTGGATGTTAACTTTAAAGTTAGTAGTTGCCTAGGGAAATCATCGGTCAGTTATTACATTGTTAGATTCGAGCCTTTGGTCTGTATATATATATTGGGTAGGATGTTACTTTATTTTGATTTGTTCAATTTTTGTATTATTTGTTCTTTTGGTGAAAAGA
This sequence comes from Cardiospermum halicacabum, assembly GCA_031304145.1. Lineage (NCBI taxonomy): Eukaryota > Viridiplantae > Streptophyta > Magnoliopsida > Sapindales > Sapindaceae > Cardiospermum > Cardiospermum halicacabum. The sequence goes on along the minus strand of CM062396.1, from coordinate 11,830,589 downwards.
AAGAAAAAAAAATCTCTGCAAAAAAAAAAAAACTGCAGAAAAAAAAACTGCCGAGAAATAAAAAACCTGCAGAAATAAAAAATCAAAAGGAAAAAAATCTGAAAAAAAGGAAAGAAGAGAAAAATTAGAAAAAGGAAGAAAATTAATAGTTGAATAAGTCTCAAGTTGTAGGCAAGTTGTATAGCTTGGTGGAAATTTCTATTGCTATTTTTTATTTTTCTTATTTTATTCTCACCGGCTCATGATAGGAACGGACCATGAAATTCCGATGTGATTACTCTCTAATTGGTTGCTCTACTTTGTTTTCTTTCTATCTAAGGTTCAATTTTTATTCACTTGTTGTCCTTTAAATTTTGCCTATTATTTGAGTGATTTTCTGCTTAGTTTCCAACTCCATGAGTGTTCCTTAACCTGTTTTATACACACTTTACCTGTGAGGTTATGGAGTTGAGGCTTTTTCGCTTAATTTTTTTAATGCTACCAGTGTTGGGGTTTGTGGTAAGATGGTTCGGCTTAACTGTGGTTTGCTACTTGTTTTTACCTTGCTTGTTTGAGAGTTAGCAATACTAACAGTGATTTGTTTTTCAAATTGTGTATAGTTCTGCTAGTATCTGTAATTAATTGAAGATGGAATTTAATTGTGTGTGCTTAACCTGACTGCAAGCTCTCTTTTCCCTCTTAAATCTGATTTTTATTTTTGTTTGGGTGATTTGAGTACTCAATTTTTAGCAGCTTTGTTAAGTCATTTTGTCCATTGTTGATCTTTTCTTGAGTTATTGTTAGACACACACTTGAGGGCAAGCGTGAGATAGTGTGGGGGAGTTTGACAGAGCGCAAATTGTGTATATTTGTGCATGGTTTTTCTTAGTAATTTTTGGGTTTATTTGAATATTTGTCTCTAATTTTGCTTGTTTGGTGATTTATGAACAGTTGAAGCTCAATTGGTGATTTCGAAGGATTTGAAGGGGTTCTTAAAGATTTTTCCAAGTGAAAGAGTGAAGAATCAATTGAAGACCGAGTCTTATGCATTTTAATTAATGAACATTTGAATTAGAATGATTTGCGGATTATTTTGTTTCTCATTTCCATTCTTTTAGCATTAGAATTTGGATAGTATATTGGGAACTCTGGAGAGAAAGGAAGTACGTTTTGTTTTTCTTGAAGTGGGGATTAAGGAAATGTTTTCTGCATTCTTTGGTCTGTTTTAGTTTTTATACGTACAATTTTATGATAATGATGCTAGCTGTGACTACAGCTAGCTAAATTATTATGATCCAGTAAAGTCGTTTAGTTATTTTTGTGTTGTGAGAATTGATTTTCATTGCTTATGCTCGCAGTATTCATTACACCACTGTAATTACTTGGTTTTAGGGTTGAATATATTTTCTTGATCGATTAATTGATTTGGCCAATTAGTTGATTGATTAGGTTAATATCACGCTAGTTAAAGAAATTAAATCTGTAATTGTTTAATTGATTTAACCTAGGTAGCAAATAGTTTGATCCGTCGGACTGTGTGGTGTTGTGATCATAGGTTAGTAAACATGCTTATTGATTTGCTGGCTATGACCATAGGTCTTCCTCATACTTTATGCAATCTACGATTGAATCTGTCAGGCGCTTGTCGGGGTTATCGATAGGTTAGGGGCTAATTTAAAGGAGCTTTTCCGGTTAGTCTAAACATTAAGGGAAGATCAGGTTGTTAGGCGCGACGTCAACGACTATAACTATGGTTATTGTTTTGGCATATTTATTTTTAGCTTCAATGATCGGCACAATAATATATTAACCGGACTTTGCTGGATCGCTTCCCTTTATTGATATTCTATTTCAAGATTTTAGTAATTTAATTCATCAATCAACATTTCGAACCCTCAAATTTTATTCTATAGGTCATTTGCAAAATTAAAGTTGATTAAACCGTTCTCAGTGGATCGACCTGTTTATTACTATCTACAGTTAATTGCAGGAATTAATTATATTTGACGGAATCGACACACGTCAAGGAATTAGTGAGCAATCCAAAGCCTACAAACTTTTCAATCCTATAACTAAACAGATCATCATCAGTCAAGACGTTGTCTTTGATGAAGAAAGTAGGTGGAATTGGGATGAGATAAGTTCACAACGACAGATTCTGGTAGATTTTGATGGTGATGAAAATAAATCAACAGAGAAACAACAATCTGTTGCAGAACTCAGAATACAACAACCTGTACAAATTGTTGGTGGAGATTCATCAATAACTTCTACAGTTGAAGACCGACCTTGCCAACGAAAGCGATCCGCCTGGATGATTGACTATGTAAGTGGAGATGATTTATCTGATGATGATACTACTGCTTATTTTGCTCTACTTTCAGATTATGATCCAATCACATTCCACGAAGCTGTTAATGATACAAAGTGGAAGAATGCTATGGATGAAGAAATCAAGTCGATAGAGAAAAATAATACTTGGGAGCTTTCAAATCTTCCTGCAGGACAAAAATCCATTGGTGTCAAATGGGTTTATAAAACGAAGTTGAAAAAGGATGGAGAAGTTGATAAATACAAGGCACGACTTGTTGCAAAAGGGTATAAACAAGAATTTGGTGTAGACTATAGAGAAGTATTTGCACCGGTTGTTCGACTTGATACTGTACGTGTTATATTATCAATTGCTGCAGCAAATTCATGGCCAATCTATCAACTTGATCTAAAGTCGGCATTTTTGCATGGTGAATTGGAAGAAGAGGTATACGTTGATCAGCCTCCTGGATATGTTAAGCAGGGCCATGAGAATCAGGTATAAGTTAAAGAAAGCATTATATGGATTGAAACAAGCACCCCGAGCTTGGTACAGCCGTATAGATGCTTACTTTACTAAAGAAGGTTTCATCAAATGCCCTTATGAATACACACTATATACGAAACTAGGAGCTGCAAATAAACTTTTGATTGTGTGTTTATATGTTGATGACCTTATTTTTGTTAGTAATGATGGTTTGATGATCGATGAGTTTAAGAAGTCTATGTTGAATGAGTTCGATATGACAGATTTGGGATTAATGCATTATTTTCTTGGCATAGAAGTAATGCAATCATCTGCTGGTATTTTTATTTCACAGAAGAAATACACTTTGGAGATTCTTGACAAGTTTAAAATGAAGGAGTGTAACCCTGTCTTAACTCCATCAGAAACTGGTTTGAAGCTGCAAAAGAATGATGGAGGGAGAAGGGTTGATGCTACTCTTTTTAAACAAATCGTTGGAAGTCTGAGATATTTGACGTCAACAAGGTCGAATATTATGTATTCTGTTGGTTTAATCAGTTGATACATGGAAAATCCTACAGAAACTCATCTTTTAGATGCAAAGAGGATTATGCGTTACTTAAAAGGTACAACAAGTCTTGGAATTCTGTACAAAACTAATGGAGATTCAAAATTAATTGGCTTTACAGACCGCGATTATGCTGGAGACTTAGATGATAGGAAAAGCACATCTGGTTCTGTGTTTATGTTAAGTTCTGGAGCTGCCACATGGTCTTCCAAGAAGCAAGAAATTGTAACATTATCAACAACAGAAGCTGAGTTTGTTGCTGCTGCGTCTAGAGCGTGTCAGGCTATTTGGTTGAGAAAAGTACTTGAAGTTGTTCACAATCAGCAGATAGATCTAACGGTGATTTATTGTGACAATATGTCAACAATAAAGCTTTCGAAAAATCCAGTTCTACATGGGAGGAGCAAACACATTGACGTAAGGTTTCATTTTTTACGTGAATTGAGTCAAGATGGTGTCATTGAGTTAGTGTTCTGTGTTCTGTAGGAGTGAAATTTAAACTGCAGATATATTCACAAAGGCGTTGAAGACCGCTGCATTTCTGAAGCTTTGCAATATGCTTGGAATGTGTTTTTCAGAAGATGTAAACTGAGTTCTGTGAACTTCAGTTTAAAGGAGAGTGTTAAGATATTTGTTTTCTTTAATAACTTGAAGACTTGGTATTTACTAGACCTGGTAATCAGGATTTGTTTTAATTTGCAGTTTGTGTCCACGTTGTGAATGTATTTCTGTTTTGTTGAGATTTTATTTAGATTTGGTTGTTAAAATTATAGTGAGTTAAGCCTATATATTCGACTATGATCCATGGAAATAACAAGCAGTAATTTACTCTGTTTCAGAACTTGTCTTTACAAATTTTGTTTGTTACATGTGTTGCTCTTTTCACTTCTTATCATTCAAATCTCATCTGGTTTTTTATCTCTCAACGATTTTAAGGGGTTTGGTATTTCTAATTTGATAAACAACTATGAAGAATTGTTAAACTATCAGATAGATCAAATTTTTGAATTGATCAACGTGGCAAATGTAGAAGAATTTTCCAATAAAGCTACGAAAGCATACTTTTGCACACGGAGCTGGTTATGAGAGAAAATATAATAAATGTTATTTTTATTTTATATTTTATTCACTCAGATAAATTTGTTGCTGCTTCATATATTTTTAGTGATGTATTTTAGTGATGTATTTCTGTAATAAATTTGGTGCATGTTAGTGTAAGTTAGTTTTATAATTATATTCAAATTATAATATATATATAATATTTTCGAGTATGTCTAGTATTAGTAACTAAATTAGTGATTGAATTAGTCATTTGAATAATTATATTTGAAATAGTCGTTACAATAGTTGTTAGAATGATGGTCGTGGTGATTATTTAGGTTAGATATAAAATTATAAATAAAAGAAATGTTGTTGTAATTAATTAATTTGTACTTATTTATATTAAATATAGTGTATATTTCATTAAATTAGTTGCTTGTGTTAATTTTAAAATAGTGATTAATTTTTAAACAAAGATTAAAATAGCAGTTTAAAATAAATATTTAATAATAATAATAATAATAATAATAATAATAATTATTATTATTATTATTATTGGTTAAAATAGCAGTTATACATAAAGTGCTGTAATAGAACTATGTATTTCGCTGTGGAAATGATATCACTTTGCTGTAAGGTGTGAGAATATTTAGCCATGGATACTCTTACAAATCCTTATCTTGTATATTTATGAAGAAGTTTAAAAAGTCATTCAATTTTTGAAACAACTCCCATTTTTGAGACTATTTCTCTGCAATAATGGGTTCAATACTTTTTAAATTACATTCCATTTTTTCAAACTATTGAAAATATTTTTCAAATTACTTATCATATATAATTTTCAATTTGGTTTTGGTGGAAAACACTAATAATAGATAACATTCACCAAACTACTTTCAGTTTTGAAATATATTTCCTAAACAATTCTCAATTTTTATCTTCCATTTGATTTTTAAAAAACATTAGTATTGTTATTGTTACCATTAATCGACAATACTTACCAAACTACGTTAATTTTTATAGTTTTTAGCCTCAGTTAGCAGAAAATGTTACTATTATTTTTTTCGGTCACCATCAAACTATTTTGAAATCAAATTGTGAAGTGGAAATAATTTGAGTAACAATTATAAAAGTATAGAATTTTAAAAACAGTTTTAGAACTGATTAGTTTTTAAAATAGTTTAAAAGCGGAGTGTAAAATGAGAATTTTACATATACTTTTTACTATTCAATCTAATAACATAACCTATTATAGTTTTTTCAAACCAAACAAATATCAAATAAATATAAGTAAACATTATATTAGGTAAACAACACTAATAAAAATAGTTAATTAAATAGTTTTTAATTATAGGTATATTAAATCTTTAGGTTAATTCTAGAAACCACACAAATTTTAAAACATTTTATTTCTGACACTTGATTTCATAAACTTTTACTAAATCACCCCAAAACCATTTAATATCAAATCACTAGTGACTTTGATGAGGTGTATGTGATTTTTGTATTTTTGAGTGGTTTTACTAATTATCTAGGTTTAATAATTGTTAATTTTTTGGTTTAATAATTTGACTATATTTTAAACATTTTATAAAATAATTTAGGCATTTTTCATTTAAAAAAATTTAAAATTTTACTATACTAAAATAAAATATTGGTATAGTTTGTATTTTTAAATTTTGGTTTAATAATTTTTACTAACTTTTAGTTTTAATTTGTATTTTTAAATTTACTAAATTAAAAAAATTATTATGTAGATTTATTTATATTTAAATGTTAAATATTTTTTTTTTTTATTTTTTTTAAATTTAGTAAGACCTACATTAAAAGATTATTTAATTATAGGTATGCTTGAAAGTTTATTAAAAAAAATTATATTATTATTGCATTATAATTTTGTAGGTTTTTAAATAAATATCAATAAATTTTCAAAGTTATTTAAGAGAGTACTTTGGGTTTTGCATAGTTTTGGGGTGGTTTGATAGAAATTTACAAAGTTAAATTTTCGAAAAAGTGAAATATTTAAAAAAAAAAAATAATAAGTAGTTTTTGAAATTAACCCTTAAATCTTTTGTTGGAAGGTTTTGGTAAACATAATTACCACCAAACTTTGAAATTTTCCTTTCAAAGAACTCTTTGTTTTGCTAACACATCGGGGAAAATAAGTTATAACCTCTACTTCTAAAAATGAAACATAATTATTTCTAAGCAGTTGAAGATGATTATAATATGGTATATGTTTGGGGTTGTTTGTGATTGTGAAATAATCATTTATGAGGTGGTGAAATTCCAAATATATCATTTTTTTTCATCTTAAATCGATATGTAGAAAAATAATGCATGAATGTAAATGTATGATGAAGAAAGAGTGTGTTTGAGATTTCACCATCTCATAAATAAGGGTCAAATGATTAAATGATCTCGTTTTAAAAATAATTAAATACATGACACTCTCATGTATAAAACATTACACTAGAGATGGTCATCAACCAAAATTTATTTTGTAAAATTTTTTTTTTTAACAAATTATCTCAAAAAAGACCAAATCATTTACAGATAATTAGTTAAAAATTCCCTTACAAAATAAATTTTATTTGATAGTGTAATGTTTTATATATAGAAAGGTCATATATATAATTATTTTTTTAAAACGAGATTATTTAATTATTTTATTTAATTATTTTTATAAAAGTTAAGGGAGGACCGCGTTTTCAACTTATGTCAGATAAATAGTCCCAACTTAAGCTTATAACAAGAAATATAGACCCACCTTACTTAGCTGGCCTATTTGCATGTGTAATGGCACATGGAGATATGCCCAAATCCCCATTTTGTAAATATATATATATATATATATATATTTTGTGCTAGTTTTCAATTTATTACTTAAGAAATTTCCAAATTCAGAACATGAGTAATTCTGTAGGTGAGCCTAGGATAGTGGTCATTGAAAATGAAAAAAAAAAAATCAGTTAATATCTCTATATATTATTAATGGTGAAAATAATTAAATTCTCTTCATTTAATAATAATATTTTTTTAAATTTAATTCAATTGAATTATATACCAATAGCTGAAAATATTTATACACTTCATAATATAAAAAATAATATTATTATAAAATAATAAAATAGACAACATAAATTATTTTTTTATTTTTACAAATATTTATTTTAAATAATATTTGAATAATGGTAAATAGCGATTCTGAAAAGAATTTTTTATATTTTAAAACTACTTAGAAATATAAAAGAATTTTATATTACCACGTAACAACATGTAAAAAAAAATAAAGTAGAAAATTATAATACAAGGAGAATACAAGTTGGTGATGGGTGGAAATAGAGTTTTTGTAATATTTTTTTTTTTTTTTGTCTCAACTTTAATTGTAGAGTGGGGCCTATGCTAAAATATCGTATTACGGAAGATTTTGTCATCTGTTCGAAGAATAATTGTCGTGGGGACTACTCAGTTAAATATATATATATTTAGGGTTTCTATTTTAAAAGAAATTATTCACAGAGTTGGTTAAAACGTTAATATATTTTAATTTAGATTTTTTATTTTAAAAGAAATATTAATAGTTTATTATTCCCGGTACTTCCTACTATAAATATATATATATATATATATATATATTTACAGATGAATTAAAATCAAATCATAAAGTGATTGAAATTTGAGTAATAGTTTCTGTGGTGCCAAATAAACCACAGCCAAATATCAGGCTAAGATTGCTTGAATAAAGTAGCTAAACAGTTTATAGATATAGTCTCACAGAGTTTAGTTCTAATGAGTAAAAATCGGATCCTTTTACAATCATTCCTACCTCCTATTTATAGGAGGTATTTGGGTCCTATTTCTATTTGGATTGAGACTCCTTGTTTTCCTTGAATTCGGTCTCCTTTTTGGACTTGGTTTCCTTCTTTCAATGGGGTTGGTCTTCATTTATCTATCGGGCTTTGGAAATCCTTGGCCTGGTATGATAAGTCTTCCTTCTCCGATTGGTCGTGTGAAATCCGTGTTTAGTTAGGTAATCATTCGGTGGGCTGGAGTGTTTCGGTTCGGACTCTACTATGCTCGGCCGAGTTGAACTTCATTGGGCCTTTTGGCCATGTTGGTCGAGCTAGATTGGCGCGTTTCTTGGGCCTTTGGCCCTCTTTTTCGGCCGAGGGTAGCTTTTGGGTACCCTCCCTATATTCGGCCGAGCTTGGTTTTAGGGTATCCCTTCTGTCTTCGGCCGAGCTTGGTTTTGGACTTCGGTTCCCTTTGCTTGCTCTTACCTTCGACTATGATGCCTTATGGTTATTTTCCCACCACAGTTTCAAAACTCTAAATTTTTAGAAATAATTTTAAAACAGTTTTTTTTTTAATTTCTTTAATTCAAATAAAATAATAATGAATTTATTTGGAATATCCACTTCAAAATTGTTATATTTATCATACAATGCTTCCTCAAACATCATTTTAAATGTTTTGGAAAATATAAGAAAGATCAGTGTTGTTGATAGGGACATAGTGATTTGGAAAGACAATGGTGAAAGGTTCTCTATTATATTAGAGAGAAAAAGAGTGAATTCAAGTGAAGAAATTTGGTTTGGAAGAACCCTTTCAAAAAGTAGAGTTTTGTGTTACAGTTGGTATTTAAGGGAAGACTGCAAGTTAAGCAGCCGTTAAAGACATGGATTCTTAATATTGAGGCTAGATGTGTATTTTGCTTATCTTCTCCGGAATCTACACAATATTGGTTCTTTAAATGTTCATTTACATAGAACATTTGGAAAAAGGTGCTAGATTTTTGTAATATGAGACATACATGTGATGATTGGAGAAGAGGTTGTTGAGATGTGATTCGAATTTGTAATCGTTGAATTAGTTTTTTCTCAGTCAAATATTTGGTCCTCAAAATAAAGAGTGAATATCTGTTTTAGTTGCTCTGTTTTTATTCTGTACTGCGCGTCAAATATTTGGTCCTCAAAATAAGGAGTGAATATCTGTTTTAGTTGCTCTGTTTTTATTCTGTACTGCGCCTATTTAAAAGGCGATTTTCTTTTAATAAAATCAACGTGTTGCAGCATCATTCTTTATTCTGTGTAGTGTTTACTTTGTACTGACTCTGATTGCTAATATTGTGGTATCAAAACATGAGATAAACACGTTAGGAAAGAGTGCCAGAGATAAACACGTGAGGAAAGAGTGCCAGAGATAAACACATGAGGGAAGAGAGCTTCAGATAAACTCACGCAGAGTACTCAAGCAGAATTCGTATCTGAGCATAATTAGTCCGAAATGGCTAATAATATACAAGCTATGGGCTTCGCTCAACCTCTCATCCCCATTTTCAAAGGGGAAAACTATGAATTCCAGACTATTCGAATGAAGACTTTACTTAGATCCCAAGATCTTTGGGATTTTGTAGAAACGGGATATGTAGAACCACCCGTAGAAGGCAGGCAACCTGATGAAGAGGCCAAACTTAAGGAGAACAAGAAAAAAGATGCAAAAGCTTTAGCAATCATTCAACAAGCTGTGCACGACAGCGTTTTTGCTCGAATAGCAGTTGCCACCACGTCAAAGACAGCCTGGACAATATTGCAAAAGGAGTTTCAAGGAGATGCTAAAGTAAAATTTGTACATCTGCAATCATTGCGTAGAGAGTTTGAAACTCTATAGATGAAAAATAGTGATTCAATATCTGCATTTCTTGCTAAAGCCATGTCTATAGTGAGTCAAATGAAAACACTTGGTGAAACAATGACAGACCAAATATTGTTGAAAAAATACTACGTAGTCTAGATCCGAAATTCGATCATGTGGTCGCTGCTATAAAAGAGTCAAAAGACCTATCAACATTTACCTTTGATGAGTTAATGGGCTCCCTACAAGCTTATGAAGTTTGGATTAACAGATTCGTTGAGAAGGAGAAAGACGAGGAAAAGGCTCTTCAAGTTCAAGAAAATCATTCAAGCAAACGAGGTCGTGGCAGAGGAGGCTTTCGTGGATCATCACGTGGGAGAGGACGATATTCTGGAAGAGGCAGAGGACGCCAGGATGATCAGAGTCAATACATGAACAATATTCAATGTTATAATTGTGGGAACTATGGCCACATGAAAGCAAATTGTTGGTCTAATGATTCACAGATCAATTTTACAAAGGAGGACACTGGAGAAGAATTCAATGATGAACCTAATGAAACACTGTGTATGACTCGTACATGCACGGAAGATGAGCGGCAGAGTCACATATGGTTTATTGATAGCGGGTGTTCGAACCATATGACGGGCTTGAAATCAATCTTCTCTGATCTTGATGAAACACAGAAACAAACCGTGCAATTAGGCAATGGTAAAGAGCTTCAAGTGCAAGGAAAAGGCACAATGAGAATTCAAACAAATCCAGGCAAGTTTACATTTTTGCACAATGTGCAATATGTTCTTGCATTGGGATATAATCTCATTAGTGTTGGACAATTGATGGCATGTGGATATTCGGTGATGTTTGATGATGGGGAATGCTGCATTAAGGAGAAGAAGTCCGGGCAAGTGATGGTTACCATTCTGATAACTCGAAACAAAATGTTCCTTTTAGATACCTCGCAGATGGGCAACCTTGTTCTAACCGTAAAAGGAGATAATGAATCTATGTTATGGCACCTTCGTTATGGCCATTTGAATCTTAAAGGGTTGAAACTACTTGAAGAGAAAAATATGGTGTCTGGCTTACCAAAAATTAATCAAATGAAACTGTGTGAAGGATGCATTTTCGGAAAGCAGTCAAAAAGGTCATTTCCAATCGGACATGCATGGAGGGCCACTTCATGCCTTCAACTACTACATGCTAATTTGTGTGGTCCAATGCAAACAGAGTCGCTTGGTGGAAGTAACTATTTTTTATTGTTTACGGATGATTTTAGTAGAATGTCATGGGTATATTTCTTACAGAATAAAGCCCAGACATTTGAAAGATTTAAACAATTCAAAAATATGGTGGAGAAACAAAGTGGGAATTACATTAAGACTCTTCGCACAGATAGGGGAGGAGAAGTTTTTGTCCAATGAGTTCAATGCCTTCTGTGAAAGTCAGGGAATTCATCGACAACTTACAGCACCCTATAGTCCAGAGCAGAATGGTGTGGCAGAGCATAAAAATCGTACAGTTGTGAAAATGACCAGAAGCATGTTAAAAGCGAAGAATTTGCCAAATAAACTTTGGGCCGAGGGAGTTGCTACTGCGGTGTATCTTTTGAATCTTTCTCCAACCGGAGCTGTACAGAATCAGACACCATTTGAAGCTTGGAAAGGATTCAAACCATCTGTAAGTCATTTAGGTGTTTTCAGTTCTGTTTGTTATGAATTAATCTCTCCACAAGCTAGAAGAAAATTGGATGAAAAATTCCAAAAATGTATATTTATTGGGTATAGTATGCAGTCTAAAGCATACCGTTTATTCGATCCTAAGAGTGGAAAAATTATCATAAGTCGAGATGTTCGATTTGATGAATGTTTAAGCTGCAATTGGCAGGAGGAAAATGCACTAGAACAAGGCAGTGAAGTCCCTATACTGGATAATAATACACAAACAGATCCACTAGAAGTCTCATCTACAACTCCTCATCTGTCACCTTCAACAGCTTCAACACCAATTTCTCATAGAGTTATTAAGTCAAGGAGTCCACTTTATTCAGAGTCAGCAACATCATCCAGTTCAAAGAAATATCGGTCACTAGCAGAAATATATGAAACATATAGCTTTGCCTTGCTAGCCGCTGATCATCAGACCTTCGAAGAAACTAGTGATAAAGTTGAATGGAAACATGCGATGGTGGAGGAGATAACAGCCATTAACAAGAATGAAACATGGGAATTATGTGATCTACCTACTGGCAAAAAGGCTGTTGGATTAAAATGGATATTCAAAACTAAGTTTGGAGCAAATGGTGAAGTTTAGAGACATAAGGCGCGTCTTGTGGCCAAAGGATATTTGCAGGAAGCAGGGATTAATTTCGATGAGACATTTTCCCCCGTTGCTCGTTTCGAAACTGTTCGAATAGTTTTAGCTCTTACTGCAGAAAAGAAATGGCAAGTTTATCAATTTGACATGAAATCAGCATTCCTTAATGGAGAGCTCAAGGAAGAAGTATATGTGGAACAACCACGAGGCTTTGAGTTCAAAGGAAGGGAAAAACGGGTTTACATATTGAAGAAAGCGTTGTATGGCTTGAAGCAAGCTCCTCGAGCTTGGTACAGTCGGCTTGATAGGCATTTTCAGGAACATGGTTTCACAAGGAGTGAAAGGGAACCAACATTGTATTCTAAAAGAGCAGATGATGGTAATTTGATTATGTTGTGTGTTTACGTTAATGACATAATTTATGTAGGATCATCTCAGGGCATTGTTGATCGATTCAAAAGCCAAATGATGGAGGAATTTGATATGACAGACTTAGGTCTGTTACATTACTTTTTGGGTTTGGAGGTGAAGTAGGGAGAAGATGGGATATTTGTGTCTCAAATGATGTATGCCAAAGCACTGTTAAAGAAATTTAGTATGGTGGGTTGTAATTCAGTTCTTACTCCTATGAATTCTTATGAAAAATTTGTACGAGAGGATGGAGGAGAAGAAGCAGATCCAAATATGTACAGAAGTCTGGTTGGGGGATTGATTTACTTGACACATACTAGGCCAGATCTTGCTTTCTCTGTTGGAACAGTCTCTAGGTTCATGCAGAAGCTATCAAAGACTCACTTAGAAGCAATAGAAAGGATTCTACGTTATATATCGGGGACAATAGCTTATGGAATTTAGTACTCAAGTAATGGTGGTGATGCAAAGCTTTATGGATACTCGGATTCTGACTTTGCAAACTGTCCTGATGATCGTAAAAGTGTCTCAGCATATGTATTTACTCTAGAATCTGGAGCAATTGTTTGGAGTTAAAAGAAGCAACCAATAACAGCAATATCAAGTACTGAAGCTGAATACATTGCTGTAACTTCAGCGGCATGTACTTCTATATGGATAAGAGGAGTACTGGAGGAACTTGATCATCAACAAGCAGCACTAACAGTCATTTACTGTGACAATAAGGCTACAATTTTTCCTGCCTTACATAACAGAATGAAACACATTGATACAAGACTTCATTTTATAAGAGATCTAGTTGCAGGAAATATTTTGAATGTGCAGTTCTGTGGTACTTCAGATCAAGTTGCAGATGATTTAACCAAATCTTTATCAGGTGAAAAGTTTCTACAGTTCAGAGCATGGTTTGGAGTTTGTGATTTCGAATCAAGGGAAGATGTTGAGATGTGATTCGAATTTGTAACCATTGAAGATTTAGTTTTTTCTCAGTCAAATATTTGGTCCTCAAAATAAGGAGTGAATCTCTGTTTTAGTTGCTCTGTTTTTATTCTGTACTGCGCCTATTTAAAAGGCAGTTTTCTTTTAATAAAATCAATGTGTTGCAACATCATTCTTTATTCTATGTAGTGTTTACTTTGTACTAACTATGATTGCTAATAGAGGTAACTATGATTTTGATAGAAAATCACCAAGAAAAGCCAAAACTTTCAGACTGAGGAGAATGGTGTTAGCAGCTACTACTGTATATAGCAGTTGGAAAGCAAGGAATGATTTTTTGTTTCAGCATAAAAGTCCAAATGTGGCTCTAATCTAGGAGGAAATTCAAGATACTGTCTTATTAGAAGATAAGCAGTTTATCTTCAGTTGAGTGTTTTTCATTCCTGAGTCAGTTGTTTTATATTATTATATGTTTGTAGTAGCAGTTTCTATGTTTTTATCCAAATAGTCTTGTAATGAGTTAGTATCTAGTTGTTGAGGTTGATGATTGTTGTCTCTTGAGTTGTACAGTTTTCTTCTTTTGGATCAATATACATACATTCTTCAAAAAAAAAATCACGCAATAAAGATAGAGTAAGGACGGTATATTTGGATCCGTCATTCGAAAGATGGCATCATCCTTCGATATCGAAATAATCTAGATACTCGAAAAAAAAAAGTTAAGAATTTTTGTTTTAACTTTTGATGTAAAACCATTAAAAGGAAAAGGGGATGCCAAGTCTAACAACCCACCCATTTTTATTATAAGGCTATTAATTATTTTAATTTTAGATCAGTTATTATAAGGTTTTAAATTGTTATTATTAAATTTATTTGGTTATCGTGGATAGTTTTGCAAAAAAAAAACCACTAGAACAAATTAAATTTTAAAATAAGTTATCTAAAATATCAAAACAACTAAAATAAAGATAAATCAAAAAAATACCATCTAGCTCAAATCATAAAACATACAAAGGCTAAAAAAGAGAACAAGAGGTTAAAAAAAAAAAAAAAGACTATTCAAATTAAATAGAAAGAAAATGAGACCAAAATGCAATACATTGAACAATTTTGTCACTAAGACAAGATGGAGACATTTTATATAAATATTCACTCTATAAAGCTTACGTGTACAAATATGGAGCAAAATCGAACAAAGAATAACTTGCATACGTTTAAACTTATAACAACCGACAAGTCATTCTGACTCGTTTCCACTCCCTATCTTTTCATCCAAGATTTCTAGACTTTATTACAACCACTATTTGTTCTCACTTAAATATATTTTTTTTAAAAGCTAGATATGCTATTTATAGAGAAAGTTTGTTAATGATTTAAAATTTATAACTACTTATATTGATCCTATAGGCGTACTAAACCATCAACATACTTAAAATAAGCGGAATAAGAAAAATGAGAAATTACTGTCAATCGGCCAGCGGCGAATCACTTGGAAACAACGCTCAATTCACCGGTTAAGAACACCAACGAGAACGAACGCGGAAGCTACTTCTCTTCGCCTCTTGGAAACCTCTCAATAGGATTCGGGATGATTTATGATGGAGAGGAGGACTTTATTTATAGTAGTCCATAACTAGTTCACTCGAACTAGAACTGATTCGAATTCAAACAATTGAATTCTCATCAGATATCATCTTATCTATCCATTACTTAATGGACAAGTAAGAGACTTGGATTGGGCCTATGTTAGGTGGACCAATCACCAAGGCCCAATGACCCTAAGCCCACTTCATTATAAGGCTTGTGCTAGTCCATTAGTAGCCCTAAGTCCCACAACTTCGATGAGAACTTCTATAATATTTGTATTGAAAACGACTTCTTCCTGATTTTTGTTTATAACCATTTAAAAAATTGGAATATGGACTTATTCCAATAGATGATGCATTACATTTAAATTAAGTACGAAAAAAAATTATACCATATGTATCTATTATCTCATTGAATTATAAAGTATTGGCATAAAAGAAAATACTCTATCTTAAAATATTTTTAATATTTGTAGTTTTAGGAGAATCTATATAAGAGAGATAGATAGGATTTTAACCTTATTTATTTATTTATTTATATGCTCATGTTTTTGAGATAGAATCAACATGGTCCTAAACATTCATTTTATTAGTTATTTTCATGTTCCAAGTTCCAGTAAAAATGAACTTATTCTCTACAAATGCAAAGTTCATTTTAGCTCTTATATTTAATATTATTTTTCAGTTTAGCCCTTATTTAAACTATATATGATTACATTTAAACCTCTCTATATTATATTATATTATATTATATTAATGTCATTTTAACCATTTTTGATAAATTAACGAGCCTTAAATCGACACATTGATTTCAACTTTGTGGCTTGACATACATATATGATTACGCCTTACCATTTTAACTCTAATGGTAAAGTTTTCGGGTTGACCCTTAAATTATACTAGATTTCATTTAAGTTCATGAGCTTGATTTTTTGTTGTCAGTTTTTTAACCTTTTAGATCATATTTATTATTACAAATGTTTTACACACCATAACACAAGAATCAATCTCATGTGGAACCAACGATGAGAATACATGAGCTTCGGTGAGAGAGTTAAAGGAAGAAGATAATAATGACTCCATATATATATATATATGTATTGGCATAAGTATATGTTTAACCTTTATTGTTGGTAATTTTTTTTTTCAATTTAACCCTGATATGTTGTTTAATTTTAGCTCATGCACTTAATTCTTTTGTAGCATTTATTAAGAGAGATAATTAATTAAAATAACATCGTACAAAATAAATTTTGGTTGATAACCCTTTCTAGTGTAATATTTTATACATGAGAGACTCATGTAATTAATTTTTTTTTTAAAAATGAAGTCATTTAATCATTTGACCCCATTTTAGACCCTCAAATGCATCCAAGAAAAGTTGAGTGCCGCTTACACTTCCAAATATGTGAAAATGACTAAAATGACTCGATTTTTTTAAATATGAGAACTAAAATGACATCTCATATTTTCAGGGGCCAAGTTAAAAAAGTTTTCTATTTAAAATAAAATTGACATAAATGCTTAAACATGATAAACACAATAAAATATTTTAATATATGATTCTTAAAAAAATGAATAAAAACTATTATTATTTTTAATATTTTATTATAAATGTATAGATTTTTTCTAATATTGTACGAGTTTGGATTTAGTTGATATTTTCTTTACCCGAACCCGAGACGAGTCTTATTTTTAAACTCAAACCCAACCCATGAACTCGATTACCTAAATCCGTTGCGGATTAATGGGTCGGGTACCCATGGATAAACGGATCAATTGTCATCCCTACCCGTGACCCTAATTAACTTAAAGAGCTTTTGTACCACTAAACCAAAATTCATTATTTGAACATACAAGGCATACATACTTATATATGCAAATGAGCTAGGGCTAGGCCCCTGTAGACTACCCTTAACTCTGTCTCTGACTCACCCTTATCCTTTTAATACTTCTATTTTATTTATTTTTTAACAATATTAAATCTGGTGAAGCCAACTATTTTCATTTGTGTGGGTTG
This sequence comes from Cardiospermum halicacabum, assembly GCA_031304145.1. Taxonomy (NCBI): domain Eukaryota; kingdom Viridiplantae; phylum Streptophyta; class Magnoliopsida; order Sapindales; family Sapindaceae; genus Cardiospermum; species Cardiospermum halicacabum. The sequence continues at coordinate 11,813,316 of CM062396.1, read as the reverse complement.
TACAAATAGACTATAAAATATTAGCATTCCAATTATATATACTCAATTTTTTTAAAGTCATATAGCAAATATAATTATTTTAAAGCATAATGATATGTTATTTAGTTTTTAATTATTAAGCGCTGAAATTTCTAATTATTAAAATCACACCACTTTTTATTTTGTAAGGATTCATTTTAGAAAGATTTTCAATTTTGAGTAAGAGTTTATTTTCTTATTGTTAAGATCCATATTTGGCAAGCAATTAGTTTTTCTAATTATAATTAGTTGGTATTCCTTAATTGGAAAGGAAACCAATTAGGACCGTATTATTAAGGATCATTACAAATAGAGTTGTCTCATAATGAAAAAAAAGTCTCATCTTTTTGGATGGTGATTTGATCCCTTCCCTATAGGGGGTGATCATACGACTACGGTCTTACTCCAATCATTAAAGATTCTGTCGTCGATGATGAGATTTTGGCCAGACACTTTTATTATTCATCCGATTATCCTATTTAATTATTCAAAAGATTTATGGCTAATATAGTACTATTATTTTTACTTTGATGGCTTGAAAAAGATGTTATATCTCCCGTGGTTAAGTTATATAATCTGCTTTAGTTATTACTCTTGTGGTACATTTGGATAGTCAATGCATTATAACATTTTGTATGGAGAAAGTGTCATCGGAATTCCATGCAATTATTTCTTTCTCAGTAATGAAGTTATTATCTTTGGGTGAATTGGTCACATCATGAAACCACGTTAAATATCTTGGGGTGCTTTTTTACTACTTTGTTACTTTGTTGTTTGTTTTAATTTTAGATATTGATATTTTTTTCTCTATTATCCTAAAAAAGTGGTATAAGAGGATTAGCTAGGATTAATTTTCGCATCAACATCAATAAAAAGAGTTTGTTCATCATTTGATTGGTTGGCCTGTGATAAAATAGGAATTAGTTAGAATGCAAATATTGTATACCATATCTATACAAGCCATATAAATGAAAATAGTTAGCTTCACCAGAATTATTAAAAACAAACAAAAATAAATAAAGTATTAAAAAGGAAGGGACAAGTGTTCATACTAATATGAGAGTACAATAAAATGTTTAATATATTTTGATCATAGTATCATATCCTTGGTATTAAGGATTAAAACCCTCTAAATAACCATGTTCTAAAAAAAAAATAAATAAATAAAATCTATAACCGTGAGAGTACAAAGTGTTGGAATCATTTCCAATCTCTATCAGGTGGGGTTGGGGTCATTCATAGCGCTTCCATGTTGGCTGCACTCGTATGAAGCCCATAGTAAGAATCATGCTCACCTATTAGGGACCACCTGATTCAATAAACTGCGAAGCCCATCTTAAGGGCACACCTAAAAAGATATGATAAAATTTTCACAAAAACCCTAGTCTCTTTTAACCTGTCACACCCTATTAACTTGAGCGTAAAACAACAGGCTCACATTGACCCTCAAATTTGTTGTTATTCTTGCAAATTTATTGTGGGAAGAAAAATCATCGATAGTCCTACACTACAAGAGATCGACCTTCCGAAGTTAAGAACCTCTAAAAATTATTAATTGAACTCGAATACTAATTTCATGTTTATATAAAAAATGAATGAGTTTGAGTTTAAATATGGTATACGTATTAGGTAGCGAGTTAGCTTTTATAGATATCTATCTATTTATGTAATATAAATTATAACACCATTTGAAAAGCTAGTTTTTAAACATATTTCCTAACAAGATTTTTTCCCTTATCTAAAGTATAATGTGGTTTGTGTTGGTTCAAGAGATGTTGCGTGCATGTAAGCTATATTTACTTCTATTAAAATAATTTATATATTTTTTAAGAACATCTTATAATATATGTATACTCCCTTTCACCTTAATTAATTCTTACACTCAGTAGAAATGAATGTCCTAATTAATTCTTAGATTTCCATTTTTAGTAAATTTTTATAACTGAAAAGACAATATTACCTTTTTTTTTTGAACCACTCAACCCCTCAAACCAATATAAATATACCACTTATTTTACTTTGTAAACTTTTCTGGAGTTGGATGGTCTATTTTCATTTTGTAGGAAAAATTTGACAATTTATAATTTATCATACTACCTCACAAATTCGCAAAATAAGAATTAACTAGGGATAGGCTGAGTATAAAATTGGTCCTAAAATTTAAAAACAATTTTCCCTTATGATTTTTATTTTGTAAAATAATTTTAAACTATCTTTTCACCAAAATTAATTTGGAATTACTTTCTTAATGATATTATAATAATATTATTTAATGAAAAAAAAAATCTAATATATGATAATTTTGTCATACTTTTTTTACTTTTTCAATCTTAATTCCTAAATCATATAAAATGCATTACAATTAAATATATATATATATATATATATATATATATAAATTCAATCATCTCAATATTTTCTTGTTGTTATCAACTCACTGTTGTGCATCTATTTTTCTAATATTTATAGTGAGAATAGAAATTAATTTGTTTGAGAGGTTGGAGAAGACTGAAGTTTTGAAAAAAATGACAATGCAAATCTTCTGGAGTCGACAAAAGATTGGAAAGAATGGGTGGAATTCCATATTCAATCTTCCAAATTCATTTGTTGGTTTGAATGCCTCCTGTCTCCATACCCCTAATTAAAAATGCTTTTACGAGTTAACAAAATTTAAATAACGATAATAATTTTATTTTTTTAGGAGATGTATTTGATTGATTGGAATTTTATAGAAAAATATTAGTTAACACAGTATTAATAATGTTAGAGTTTGATTTAAAATTATAATTTATTTATTTTTTAATTATTTTTTATGTTTAAAAATGTAGTGAATTAAACCATTTTTTTTATAACCATCAAGTTATTAAGAAGAGAGACCATTACAACCCAACAATAAATTTATAGATCTATCGACTTCTTACTTTGTTAAATTCAAGAACGCTGAGCATAAACAATGTCAATAAGGCTAAAAGAAACTAGCAAATTCTCTATTTTATTGGATAAATAAAAAAATTTTCGAAGCAAGATAAATCTTTTGTGAGTCAAGATATACAATTCATTGGGTCAAGTTCAAAAATTACATCACTCTTTTGTTGCTTGATGTAGTTGAAGGACATGTATAAAGCTAATAAAAAAGCTTACAATTCAGATTTCAAGGAAAAGTAAAGACATAGAACATTACCTTTGTCATGACGTAATACTTACTCTTAGAGGAACCATCTGTATTCCATTTGAGAGATGAGAGAGGATTAAACTATTTACTTAACCGTTTTTATAAAATTATAATTTAATATAAATAATTTTAATGTTATTTAAAATCCATTCAAATATAGTTTTGACCTTTTATTTATATTTATGAAATTTCTTTCAAATATCTAAATAATAATTTGTTTTAAATTTCTTAAATGCCAACTCTAACTGATCCTAAAATCTTTATAATTTTCTTTATTCAAAGTTTTTCAAGAAAGAAAAAGGATAAAGTATTGTTTTAGAGATTGGTTAACAAGGATAGTAACTGTTGACTCCTTGATGATGAAGACAAAAGTATTTGGTTTTTATACAAACTGTTATTTATTTGGTTTTTATACAAACTGTTATTTACTTGGTTTTTATATTTTGTTAATTATTTAGTTTTTATTTGTTAGATAAATAAAGATATTTAGTTTTATTTAAACTACTCAATTGTTAAGTATCTTTTTGTTATTAGAGTTGTTTATTATTGAATATCTTTTTAGTCAAAACTTATCTTAACAAAGTTAGATTTTGTTAGGTTTTATTTTGTTTTGCAGGTAATCAAAATCTAGTCAAAGTGAGATCTTCATCTGTTTTAAGAAGATTTTGATTCCTTATTTCTTGCAACTTCATCAACGTATATTTTTGAAGACTCTATTTAAAAGCGTGAAGTTGAAGTGTTTGAGAGAGAATATAATACAACAGAACACAACAGAACAGAAAAAGAAGAACACAGAAAATTACTTGGCGCTCAAGATCTTTCTACTTTCACTACAAGATTTAATCACCTTCTGCCTTAAGTATTTATTTTTTGTTAGAGTTTGATTATTTCTTAGAGTTGTTATATTATTAAGTGAAAAGAAAAAATCTCAGACGTAATTTTATTTGTATTAAATTGGGTGGCTAGTACGTGTAGCAGGGTGCTACTGGTTATAGAAGAAAAGGGTAAGTCTTCTAGGTTTGTACTAGAACCCTAAGGGAACAATATAAATAAAATTAACGTCTAAATCCTACGGGTTAAAAGAAACCCTTAGGCGGAGAGTAGGCCGTTTTAACGACCGAACTTCGTAACAAATCACTGTGTTTTTCTTGTTTATTTATTTTGTTATATGTTTTATTTTTGATATCTGGTTCAAGACTTTGAATATATAATTAATTCTTTTTATCCGCGATTATCTGATATACTCTATTCACCCCCCCCTCTAGAGTATTATTTTCCTACCTATAACTATCAATTGGTATTAGAGCTTGGCTCAACAATTGTGAACTAACCTTCCGTTGAGAATTTTGTAGGAAATTATCCATTATGGAATCTGCAGGAAGTGGTGGATTTGCTCAAGGAAGATCAATAAACAGACCTCCTCTGTTTGTTGGAAACAATTTTCCTCACTGGAAGTCTCTAATGAAGATGTTCATTATTGATCAAGACATCGAACTATGGGAAATCATCAAGAATGGACCAAAGATTCCAATGACCACCACAGATGCTGGAACTTCAAAACCAAAAGAAGAATCAGATTTTACTCAAACTGACACTGAACTCATCTCTAAAAACTTTCGTGCTATGAATTTACTTTACTGTTCTTTAAGTGCTGATGAATTTAATCGTATATCTTCTTGCAGTTCAGCCAAAGAAATTTGGGACAAACTAGTGGTTACATATGAAGGAACTAGTCAAGTTAAAGAATCAAAGATCAGTATTTTCATGCGACAGTATGAATTATTTATGATGAAAAGTGATGAATCCATCAAAGAGATGTTTACAAGATTCACTGTCATCATAAATAATCTTGATGCTCTTGGAAAGAAATTTTCTAATGAAGAAAAAGTGAGAAAGATCCTTCGTTGTTTGCCAAAGGATAAATGGAGACCAAAAGTTACTGCAATTGTAGAAGCTCAGGATCTTAGCAGTTTATCTCTTGACGATTTACTTGGAAAACTGATTACTCATGAGATGGAACTCAATGAAGAGGAAGAACAGCCCTCTGTATCAACTCCTAAGACGTTGGCCCTGAAATCCCAAAAGCCTGAAAGCTCAGACGAAGAAGATTCTGATGATGAAGAAGATCCATTCGCAATGCTAGCCAGAGGACTTGAACGTATTCTCAAAATGAAGAAACAGTTTAAGAAAAATAAATTGGATCAATCAAGATTTTCACGACATAAAGGTAAGTTTTCAAAATTTTCAAATAAGAATAACACGTTATCTTGTTTTGATTGTGGCAGTTTGGAACACTTGGTAAAAGACTGTCCAAATAGAAAGAAAACTTCTTTTAACAAAAAGAAATCAAAGAAAGCCATGGTAGCAGCTTGGAGTGGATCAGATACAAGTGATACTGAAGAAGAACAAGCAAATCTCTGTCTGATGGCAAACCATGATGAATCTGAAAATGGAGATCATCTTGAAAGTGTGGTAAAAAATCTCATCTCTAGCTCTCCTGATGTTCTATTTGAATTTATAAAAAATCTAATTGTCAATGAGGAATGCTTAATGAAGGAGATAGAATCTCTCAAAGCACACATAAGAAATCAGGTACGCATTGAGACAGATTTGGTAAAAGAATTAGATCGGTTCAAAACTTCTCATTCAAATCGTGACAACGATATCAAGGCCTTGACGACTGAGTCCAAGACCTTGAAAGAGCAAGCAGTAATGCACAAAAACAGAATTCGAGATCTTGAACTGGAAGTCAACGAGCTGAATGACAAGTGTAATGAACAACTACATTCTCTTACCAAGTTTGCTGGTTCTCATCAAAATTTAAATATGTTGCTTGGTAGTCAGCAAATGACGTTGAATAAAAATGGGTTGGGATATCAGAAACAATTTCCAAAAAGAAAGCCTACCATTTTCATCAAACCTAGAGGTTATATCACTCAACCTACTTGTTTTTTCTGTTGTCGAAAAGGTCATACTAAACTCACTTGTCCTTATCGTCGAAAAGATCCTCAAATCATTCGAAACACATTCCCTGTGAGACTTAGAGATCAAATAAAACAGATTTGGGTTGTGAAGGGTACTCGTCAACCAAACATGATTTATCCTGAATATGAACATAAATATAATATATGGACGCGAAAGGTTTGATGTTTCTTTGTTTTGTAGAGAGAACAGAAGTGGATCTTGGATAGTGGATGTTCACGGCATATGACAGGAAAGGCTTCATTATTTTCTGTTTTGAAGAAACAATCCACTGGATCTATTACTTTAGGAGATAAAGGAAAATGTAGCATAATTGGTATTGGAAAGATTGGAAACGACTCAACTAATGCTATTGAAGATGTTTATCTGGTTGACGGACTTCGGTACAATCTTTTATCAGTTTCTCAACTTTGTGACAAAGGAAATCGGGTGACTTTTTATAAGGAAAAATGCGAAATTCAGAATGCCAAAACGGGTAACATCATTCTAACTGCTTATCGTAGAAATAATGTTTATGAACTGTCAACTAACTCTCTTGCAGAAAAGACACTGACCTGTCTCAAGGCCTTGACCGATGATTCAAGACTTTGGCACCGAAGACTTGGACACATTAATATGCACACATTACACAAGCTTGCTTCTAAAGACTTGGTTCGTGGACTGCCTAAACTGGATTTTAAAAATCATATTGAACTGTGTGATGCTTGTGTAAAAGGTAAACAAACTCACATTTCATTCAAACCAAATCATGATGTAAGTACTTCTAGACCCCTTGAACTTTTACATATGGATTTGTGTGGTCCTATGAGAGTCAAAACTCCAAAAGGTAAACAATATGTTCTTGTTATTATTGATGATTTTTCTAGATTCACTTGGGTATTCTTTTTGCGAGAAAAATCTGAAGCATTAAAGGAATTCTCAAAGCTGTGCAAAGAACTTCAAGTGGAGAAAAACGCCTCCATTATATCCATTCGTACAGACCATGGAAGGGAGTTTGATAATTTAAATTTTGATTTATTTTGTGAAAAATATGGTATTAATCATAATTTTTCAGCTCCTAGAACTCCACAACAAAACGGTGTAGTCGAAAGGAAAATAGAACGCTGGAGGATATGTCTCGAACAATGCTGTTGGAGAATGAACTTCCTCAAATCTGTGGGCCGAAGCAATAAATACTGCCAACTACATTTTAAACAGATGCCTAATTCGACCCATATTGAAAAAGACGCCCTACGAGTTGTTCAAAGGGAGAAAACCAAAAATTTCATATTTTAAGCCATTCGGTTGTAAATGTTTCATTCACAATAATGGTAAGGATAATCTCGGTAAATTTGATGCTCGTAGTGATGAAGGTATTTTTCTTGGATACTCCTTAACTAGTAAAGCATATCGTGTTTTTAATAAACGTACAAAATGTGTTGAAGAAAATATTCATGTTATTTTTGATGAAAGTGATAACAGTGTTTTGAGTGAAAGTTCTGCAGACTTAAAATTGAACAGGGATCATGAAGAATACTCCTCTGATGAAGAGATTCACTCTCTGAAGAAGAATGCTCAAAGTCTAAAAAAGGTTGTGGACAACGCTGATCAAAGTCTTAATCCTCATCTCCAAGACCTTGAAAAACTGTTCAATAATCTTAACCTTCAAGAAAAACCAGATGATGAACCCGATTCTCAAGATCTTGAATATGTCAATCAAAACCCTGAAATTCTTCAACCTGATCGGACTCTAGACCAATCTCAGATCTTTCATGATAAATTACTCTCTCCCTCTCCAAAAGAACCTGAAACCAGTACTAAGCCTAGACCTCGCTTTAAACATGCATCTTCTCATCCGTCATCAAACATCATTGACAGTGACAAACCGGGTATTTTAACTCGATCTCATCTTAAGAATCTTTGTGCTTTTTATGCTTTTGTTTCTCTTGTAGAACCAAAGAGTTATGTTGAGGCTATGAAAGAACCCGACTGGATTGTGGCAATGCAAAGTGAACTTAATGAATTCGAACGCAACAAAGTTTGGAGACTTATGCCTAGACCAGCCAATCACTCAATCATTGGAACAAAATGGGTTTTTCGAAACAAGCTTGATGAAAACGGTAAGATTGTACGTAACAAAGCTCGACTAGTTGCACAAGGATACAATCAAGAAGAAGGAGTTTTCTAAGATTATGACACAGGAATTTGAAATGAGCTTGATGGGAGAGCTAAACTTCTTTCTCGGGCTACAAATAAAGCAAGAAAGGAATGGAATTTTTCTAAATCAATCCAAATATACTCGGGAACTCTTAAAGAAATTCAACATGGAAAATTCTAAAGTTGCTAAGACCCCTGTAAGTTCTTCTCTCTCCTTAGATAAAGATGAAAATGGTAAGTCTGTTGATCAAAAGGTATACCGAGGTATGATTGGATCTCTTCTTTACTTAACTGCTAGTAGACTTGATATTATGTTTGGAGTATGTTTATGTGCACGTTTTCAAGCTGATCCAAAGGAATCTCACTTGCAAGCTGTGAAAAGAATTCTTCGGTATCTTAATGGAACCAAAGATTTTGGTCTTTGGTATCCTAGCACTAATAATTTTGAACTTGTAGGATATTCAGATGCAGACTTTGCAGGTTACAAAGTTGATCGTAAGAGTACTTCAGGAAGCTATCAATTTTTGGGATCATCTTTGATTTCATGGCATTCAAAGAAACAAAATTCAGTTGCACTATCTACTGCCGAAGCTGAATACATAGCAGTTGGAGCCTGTTGTTCTCAGCTTTTATGGATAGCTCAACAAATGAGAGATCTCAGCTTAAATTATCGAGGTATCCCTATAAAATGTGATAATACTAGTGCTATTTCTATAACAAAAAATCCTGTGCAGCATTCCAGAACTAAGCACATCGATATTCGACACCATTTTATTCGAGATCATGTGGAGAAAGGAGATGTTTCCATCGAATTCGTTCCTACTGAGTTTCAATTTGCTGATATCTTCACAAAACCCTTGGCTGAAGAACGATTCAACTTCATCAGACATGAGTTAGGTATGTTAAATAAGGAAGCATCAACGTAGGGGGAGCAAAGAGAAAACTTAAACAACGCCTCAAAGGTATGTTTTTACGTTTCATAGGTTTGAATATTGTTTCAAGGCCTTGAAAACTTAATATGAAATCTGTTTGACACTTGGACTAAACCCAGTTTTATTCAATTAATGGATAAACACTGGTGCGTATTTTTTTTAAATTATTTCTCTTCTCTCCTTCCCACTCAAACTTCTCATTCTCTCTCCACTTCTCTCAAATCTTTCTGCACCTAAATCCCCACTTCAAACCCTAACCTCATTCTGGCAAATGGCTCCCAAGCGCACATCGTCTTCTTCCAAGAATTCTGCCGAAAAGAAAAAGAAAAAGGTTGCTGAATCGTCATCTCCTCCTATTTCCTCTGCCGCAAAGAAAGGGAAACGAGCTGCTGTTCCGTCTTCGCCGCCGTCGCCGCCTTCTTTCGCCCCTCCTGAAGACGAGTTGGTAATTGAATCTCTGCCCTCTTCATGGTTTAATAATTTTACTGCTCAAGGGATATGGAAGGATGGATTTCATACTAGGCAAACCTTTGCATGTGAACCTGTAGACAAGGATTTCTTTGAAACCTTTAAGATTCCTATTTTAGATGTCTTGAAAACCACAGGTCTTTGGAATTTGCTGAATGTTGGTTCTGTCTCTTATCCTAGGCTTACTAGACTGTTTTATCTCAATCTTACTGCCTCTAGAAACTGTGGTGAACTGATTTTAAAATCTTCTGTTAAGGGCATTTCATTAACTCTTAATTCCTCCCTGTTTGCTACTCTTTTTGGTATTTCTGAAAACGTATGTACTGACTCTTATCCCTCTAGAGTTGTTTGTGTTTCTAGAGCTAAATCGACTCTGTTTTTACAAAACTGTCCTGTGAGTAAACAATTCACTCACAGTGTTTTGAACTTACATGCCAAAATGCTTTTTACAATCTTGCAGCGCTGTATCATTCCAAAATTTAATTCTAGAGAACTTTTGACTGACCATGTCTTGCACATTCTCTATCTCTATTTTAACAATTTCCAATTGGATCTGCCTGCTCTTATTTTAGATCATATGAACATCTCTTCAACTAGTTCTCGTGCATCTCCTCTGCCTTACTCAAATCTCTTAGCTATAATCTTTAGATATTTTGGTGTTCCTACTGCAGATGAGCCAGTTGAGAAATTTACTGGTTCCTCTATAGGTTTAGAAACTTTCAATAAGCTAGGGATGTTTTTAAACTCTGTCGACAAATGGGTTTTCCAGTCTGATCTAACTTCTGATGAATTGAGTTCTCTTTCTCACGGTCAAAAGGTTTTAGGTTCTTCAACTCCTGTCCCTCCTCCTTCCATTACCTATGAACAGTTTCAATCTCTTGAATATGAAGTTGAGGCCTTGAGATCAAACCATGAGTCTTTTAGAAGAGAAGTCATGGATAAGCTGGACTACCATACTGAGATGTTAAGGATGATCAACTTGAAGGTCAATCAGATGTTCTATCTGAATTCCCTTACTTTCTGCAATGTGGGCAATATCATTCCTTTGAGTGAAGATGCTGAGCAGTATGCAAGGGAAAGAGCTTCAAATGTTTTGCTCAATGTGGAAAGACAGGTTAGAAACCAGCCTATTGAGCGTCCTGTTGTCCAAGAACCTTGCCTCCTTACCATAGAAGAATATCAAGTGGTTCAACGCCTGAGGAAAGAGCAAGCTCAACGGGATAAAGCCATGGCTCAAGCCACTGCTCGTCAAGCCCAGCAACGATGGAAAGACAAAGTTCATTCTGAAGTTCGTGAGAAGCAGCAATTCCGTCCTTCTTAACTCTGTCCCTTACTGTCTAACCTTTTCTATAAACCATTGACTTTTTGTTATGTCCAAGTACATTGATCTCTCCCTCCTTGATGGAGACAAAAAGGGGGAGAAAAATACTATATCTTTGTATATATATACTTTTGTTCTTATGCAGGTTTATGCAGTTATTTTTGTATATATCTGTTCTTATGCAGGTTATGCATTTTTTATGCTTTAATTCTGTGGTTATGTTGGCTGATAAATATGTTGCTGATGATGATGTTCTGGTTTATGTTTTAGCTGATGAATATATTCCGATTTATATCTTGATATAGGTTCTGATTTATATTTTGATAGATTGCCTACATATCTCAGCTTTTGCAGGTTACATATTTCAGTTCATTTATGTATTTCAGTTTATTTCCATTTCAGTTTGTTTGCTTACACATTTCAGTTTTTTAGCCTTGATTTATTTTTATAAGTTTATTCAGGTCAAGATTTTGAAATCATGTTTCAAACCCTTGAAAATAACTGACTAGGTATTTTGTCTTCATCAAGGGGGAGATTGTTGACTCCTTGATGATGAAGACAAAAGTATTTGGTTTTTATACAAACTGTTATTTATTTGGTTTTTATACAAACTGTTATTTACTTGGTTTTTATATTTTGTTAATTATTTAGTTTTTATTTGTTAGATAAATAAAGATATTTAGTTTTATTTAAACTACTCAATTGTTAAGTATCTTTTTGTTATTAGAATTAGAATATTTTTAGTCAAAATATCTTAACAAAAGTTAGATTTTGTTAGGTTTTATTTTGTTTTGCAGGTAATCAAAATCTAGTCAAAGTGAGATCTTCATCTGTTTTAAGAAGATTTTGATTCCTTATTTCTTGCAACTTCATCAACGTATATTTTTGAAGACTCTATTTAAAAGCGTGAAGTTGAAGTGTTTGAGAGAGAATATAATACAACAGAACACAACAGAACAGAAAAAGAAGAACACAGAAAATTACTTGGCGCTCAAGATCTTTCTACTTTCACTACAAGATTTAATCACCTTCTGCCTTAAGTATTTATTTTTTGTTAGAGTTTGATTATTTCTTAGAGTTGTTATATTATTAAGTGAAAAGAAAAAATCTCAGACGTAATTTTATTTGTATTAAATTGGGTGGCTAGTACGTGTAGCAGGGTGCTACTGGTTATAGAAGAAAAGGGTAAGTCTTCTAGGTTTGTACTAGAACCCTAAGGGAACAATATAAATAAAATTAACGTCTAAATCCTACGGGTTAAAAGAAACCCTTAGGCGGAGAGTAGGCCGTTTTAACGACCGAACTTCGTAACAAATCACTGTGTTTTTCTTGTTTATTTATTTTGTTATATGTTTTATTTTTGATATCTGGTTCAAGACTTTGAATATATAATTAATTCTTTTTATCCGCGATTATCTGATATACTCTATTCACCCCCCCTCTAGAGTATTATTTTCCTACCTATAACTATAGGTAACAGATATTGGTAGTTAGTTTTTACAAATATGAAGAATATAAAATGAGTATTTGAGTATTAAATAGATCTGGAGTATTAGTTTGTATCTTAAATTTTACCATTAATTTTCATAGTTGTGTCGTCGTTTTACTATATGATTGTTTTTCTTTTCTTAATTATTATTATTACTAGGTGACGGACCCGCGCTTTGCGCGGTGTTTATTATTTTTTTAATAAAAATATTAATAAAATTTTATTTTAAATATTTTATATATTAAATAGAAATATAAATTATATGTAAATAATATAATTTATACATGATATATAATTTCATGCTTAGGATGAGGTATTTTATTTGATTTTAATTTTTTAATGGACTACCACAAAGTATTAAAAAAATTATCAATATATAGAGAAATCCAAATTTATTAAGCAACATTTTAATAAAGTGAAATTCCATTTCTAAGTGCCAATTTTCTTATAAAATAATTAGTTTTAAAAAATAATCAATTGAAAACGTAGAATTGGACTCATGAAGTTGATTCAAAGAGAAATCATAATTTGTTATTGTATTTTAGACAACAATTATATGTTCTTTTGCTCTATTTGGAAAAAAAATAAATAAATTTGAGTCTTAAATTTTATTGGATAAAATAATTTTTCTTTCTAGTCTTATATTTTCTTTTTGTTTTTGTTTATTTTACTTGTGAGAAAAATATCTTGTTCATTATGTTTTTCAATTATGTATAAATCAATAAATATAAGATCGAAAAGCACGTGTAAAAAAGTTTTAAATTGATTAATAGGGTTATTTCCAAAAACACCCCATTTTTTCAAACGTTTCACTTTAAACACCTGGTTTTGAAAGTTTTGGAAAACCACCCCCAAAATCAAAACCACTAGTAGTTTTTGGTATTATTTTTTTTTTAGTGGTTTTGGTGTTGTATGAGTAATTTTGATTTTAGGAAATTCCCGAATCTCTAAATTAAACATATAGAATTTCAAAATCACTCATGCATTCTGTTGTAATATTTATGGTGTTTTTAATTTATTTTATTAAAAATAAATTAATTAAGTTATCTACTATAATAATTATATCTATAACTTTTAGTAATATAGTTTAGAGAACCCAAAAAAATCATGATGTTTCTCTATTTTGGACTCTCAACAACCTAACTGTATAAATAAATAAATAGATAAAATAAAGTAAAATAAGGATGGAATGAGATTAAGTAATGAGTATATGCTATTATGTAAACTATGTACTTTGAGCAATTATACACTCATTTTTAAAAATATTAATTATAATTTAAATTTATCATTTTATGTTAGAGTTTATCAATATTTTTACAATATAATTTCAAATTTCAAATGTACGATAACTTAAATTTTGGATATATTTTTATATTTTTTTTCCAATATTTTAGGTATTTTTTACTCTCGAACTAATTGAATTTAAAAACATCACTAATATTAAAATACAATTTATTTAAAAACTATATAGCAAATTATATTTAAATAACATGGACTCATAATATTAAGAAAATAATTTTTTTTTTTTTTAAAAAAACCTTGTTTATATCTTTATAGTTAAATATTACTATTATAATTTTATTGATCTGAAATGTTAAAAAATAATAAATTATAAGTAAATTTAACATATTTAAGTAGCTATTACACAATATACCCGATTAAGTGTAAATTTCAGTTTTTGAACTATACAATTCTTGGTCAAATTTAGTAAGTAATTTAGTTGTGTGCTTAGGGTATAAGTTTCATTTTACGATTTTGTGTTTATAGTTAAAGAAGATGGAAGACAACAAAGTTCAATTTTTTAATATTATTTTATATTTCACTTACTATCATTGAATAACCTTACCATACAATATGCAAGTAACAAATTGTGTTATAAAGTGTCATAATAATATATGCGGGCTAATCCGGTCCGTGTAAGACCCACAAGGGTTATGTTGGGTTAGAGTTGAAAATTTTTTGATCCACTTAAAATACAAGCCTACAGCCTGATTCGTGCAGCCTGACCCATTTAACCCGTTTTATAACTCTAGTTTTACTAAGTTAGATAACCTTACCCTAAAATTACATAGGATTAAATAAACTACCTGTTCGACTTTTCCCTTTTCATCACCTACTTTACTTGTCATAAAGTTAGACAAATCAATTATTTTAAATGAAATATTCTCTAAAGTATAAAAAATATAATATATTATTTCAATTATATTGTTATTATTATTTTTTTCTTAATAGATGTTATAACAAATCAATCTTACACTTTTATTATTGGATATTTAATATGTATCTTGTAGTGGGAAAATAACCTACGACCTTTAAGGGTTAAAGGTAAGGTTGTAGCAACCCAAAACGATTTCAGATTTCCACAAGCAAAATGGACAGAGCCCAATACCGACCGAAAACACCTTCGGTCATAACTATTTCGGCCGAAATAGTTATGACCCACCAAGACCCGGCCTAACAGGCCTTCGGCCGAAGAAGGCTTAAAAGGCCCAACTACCGTTTTCGGCCGAAGAGGACCAACACCCCTTCGGCCGAAGAGGACTCATCAAACCTGCGGCCGAAGGGAGACCAAACATACCCAAATAACCATTGCGGCCGGAGAAACCTGATACAGGCCCGAATAGTACCAACAAGCCCAAATCCAAAGAGGAAACCAAATCCAAGAAAGAAACCAAGTCCTAGAAGGAGATCAAGCCCAAAAAGGAGATCAAGCCCAAAAAGGAGATCAAGCCCAAGAAGAGACTGAGCCCAAAAAGGAGACCGAATTCAAGGAAAATAAGGAGTCCCAATCCAAATAGAAATAGGACCCAAATACCTTCTATAAATTGGTGGTAGGGATGATTGTAAAAAGATCCGAAATTTGATTCATTAGAAGAAACTCTGTGAAATTATTTCTGTAAGGTTTTAACTATTTTCTCAAGCAATCTTAGCCTGATATTTGGCTGTGGTTTATTTGGCACCACAGTTTGGAGCCCACCGTGGGGCCCGAACCTCACACAAGGTTAGGATTTATTGAAATATCGAATCATCTCATCTCCGATAATTTTCGGAAGTTCTCTGCCTAATTCTCCAGTAAGATGGGTCCCAATTTCCAACAACAGCTACAAGGGTAAAAGAAAGACAGGAATATCGGAGACAAGGAGATAATAGTATCAGGAACAACTGCTACAGCGACAAGAAGACATTCGCCGGCGTGATATGGAACTGTGCGGCGGAGCTCAAGATCTTCTTAACAGCACTCTTGATTCTCCGCTCCATCGCTACTCTTATCCAATTCATACCCTTTGTTTCTCGATCTCTTCTTCTTTGTCTCCGCCTCTCTAAACTCGACGACACCAGATCCGTCACCGTTTCCGACATCGTCGCCACACATTTTTATTCAAACCGCTAATTTCATCTCTGTCTGCGCTGGAAGTCAAAAATGAAACCATGCTTAACAAATCGGTAGTTAAACGAGTGCTTAATGGTTGTGGCTCCGCGGCGTGTAGTTTCATAATGATGGGAGTTTATATAAGATTACTTTTGCTGTGACTGGATTGTCATCCGAGCCGCTTCGTATTTGAATTACCAATGTTAAGTCCTCAAAGGATGAGAGACATCAAAATCTAAGCATGATTATCCATAAGATGGTTCATCTTTGTATGATGGGTTGAGTCCGCAAGGGATGAGAAAGGAGATAACTTATCAAGTTAGGTTGTTTGGTAAGAGGTCTCACCTTGTTATAGGTGATGCGAGTGGTGTTCTCAAGGAGATTGTAAGGACTTATTGAATTCAGTTTGTTCGTCAGCAGAGAAACGATGTTTACGGAAAAAAAGGATTCAAATGAGATCCCATCAATGGAATTTGCCAGAGTTTGAATTGAAGTATTCTGATAGAAGAAAATGCAAGCGTAAAGAGTCTAAAACTCCTGTTACAGCAGGTTTGGCAATTACTACAGTCGTATTACTAATTGACTAGTAATCGTGGGTATTAAATTACACAAACAAAGTCATACTAAAGAGGAAACTGAGGTTAGTGTAAAGAGTTCACAAAAAGACATCTCCAAGACCAATAGTGGAAGATTAGCCAGGATTTACGACAACAAAGAGATAACAAAAGCAACAAACAATGTCAAGCAAAAACCTTTTCGGCTCAGGAGGATTTGGTGAGGTATTTAAAGCCATTCTTTATAGCGAGCCAACCAAGAAAACACCCATCATTGAAGTGGAAACAAAGACTCAACATTGCACACCAAACAACACAAACTTTAACGTTAAGCATGTCGTCAAATTTCATTGATTCAAGATATTCTTGGAGTCTGGATTAGATATGATGGTTGCCTGCATAAAAGGTGCAATAGCTGATGCATATTCTAAATATGGATGTCTTGTGGAAATTAAAGAAATTTTTGACAAGATGAAGGAAAGAAACAAAGTCTCTTGGATGACTCTAGTAAGTGCTTACGCTCAATGTGGAGAAAGCACTTTCTGTATTCTCATAAATAAGGAACCAAGGATTTAAACCAAACCAAAACATGTTGCCCACTGTCCTTATGTCTTCTTGAATGTGGTTGACAAGTCCAGGCTCTAGTTTGCAAAGTCGGGTTGGACTCGGATAAATGCATAGAGAATGCATTGATAGACATGTGCCGAGTCCTTATACTGTTTCATAGACAGCTATGATATCAGCTTATGTTCGGCATGGTCTGTCTGAGAATAGACTTCAACTCTTAACCAAGACGGAGTAAGCAGGTGTAAAAGGCAAGCACTATAACCTTACTTTCAAGCAATGGAGGATACACATGGTATGGTTCCAGAAATGGAACATTATGCCTGCATTGTTGATCTATTTCGACGTGTGAGTCAATTACAAGATGCAGTGGAGTTCATGAGAAAGATGTCAGTAAATCCAAGCGAGGTAGTCTGGCAGACTGTATAGAGAGCATGAAGAATTCACAGCAATGTTTCAAATTAGTAAAAATTGTTGCGAAGAAGGAACTTTCCACAACCAAATCCACCTACCTATGTTCTGCTATCAAATACTTATCCTGGAGACAGGAAATCTCAGAGAAGGGCGGACCCTAAGAGAAGTAATGAAGGAGCATGGTATCAGAAAAGAACCAAATTGTAGCTAGATTTCTGTGGAGGGCACGGTGCAAACAATCTAGGCGGTTGAACAGAATAATCTGCAAAATGATCAAATTCATGACCAGTTAGAAGATTTAATATAAAAAGTTTTCATGGTTGATGAAATACTTAATGTCAACGCTGAATTGTAAATCGACCGAAGTTATTCGACACTAGCAAGAGACTGGATGTAGTGACGAACAGAACACCGTCTATATTCCAAAAGCTCAACCATGTTAAAATCACGTGGAGTTAATGAGATACCACAGTTTAAAGGTAGATCATGGTTATGTCACTTTGTGGGATATTAAAGATCAAGAGAGGTTTGTCAGCCTGCCAACATGACTATGGAAAAGTTCACAGGATACGGGGATCTGAGGTCACCGCCATGTGAATGCCGGTGGCGAACACGTTTCATGGTTATATAGCGTATTTCACTTCATTTCTTAAATTCAACTCATCTCTGCTCTGCCCAGGTACGCCTCCATACTCTATTTCTTGGCTTCTATAGTTTCATCATGTCATTGCCTTTAATTCTAAAGATAAAACTTATCTGTGAATTTCTATCAAATTGAGAAGATATTCGCATGTTGAAGATTGTTATTAGTAAGCTTGTTTAAAAGAGATGTTAATCATCTTAACTCTATAAAAACTTTGACATATTTAAGAACGCATATATACCTATAGAAAGCCAATATGTTAGTTGCGTGATAGATACTTCTAATTTTTGCGACTTTATACTATTATATAATGCATATTTGTGACCTTTTTACTTAACCTATATCTATAGAGGTTCAAACAGCATACGGAGGATTAGTAATTCATATGAGACTGGTTTCTCATAAATACGTATCCATGTATCCATGATCTCTTTGCCTTTCGGCGACGATTTTAGTTAGCTATAAACATCATGCTGAGGGCTATTATGATCAAAATATCAATCTTAGTCGAATAATTTCCAAGTTAACGCCGGATTTAACATTACGTTTAATTGTCACATGCTGCATATTGTCCTTTATGTTAAATATCTATCAATGTATACAATTCTTCTCCTCTTTTAGTCATCTACTTTCAGGGCAATCAAGAGTACGGACAAAAAAAAATATTGCCAAAGGGCAAGCCTCTGGTAAATCCAGAAGGTCTGGGGCGAAGACATATTGCCAAAGGGCAACCCGAAAAAATTGCCAAAGGGCAAACCTCTGGTAAATCCGGAAAGTCTCGGGCGAAGACATATTGCCAAAGGGCAACCCGAAAAAATTTCCAAAGGGCAAGCCTCTGGTAAATCCGGAAGGTCTCGGGTGAAGACATATTGCCAAAGGGCAACCCGAAAAAATTGCCAAAGGGCAAGCCTCTGGTAAATCCGGAAGGTCTCGGGCGAAGACAAATTGCCAAAGGGCAACCCGAAAAAATTGCCAAAGGGCAAGCCTCTGGTAAATCCGGAAGGTCTAGGGCGAAAACATATTGTCAAAGGGCAACCCGAAAAAATTGCCAAAGGGAAAGCCTCTGGTAAATCTAGAAGGTTTCGGGCAAAGAAGAATTGCCAAAGGGCAACCAAAAAAATTGACGAACGACAACCCTAAAACTGTCAAAAGGCGAATCTCTGATAAATTCAGTATACTGCGGACAAAAGACGACAAAAACGCGATCAAAACCCTTGGAGATGCGGGCGAGAGAATTTTCAAAGTATAGCAAGCGAAACTTGCCAAGACGTACTTCGGCCGAAGCAGTCAGAGAACCCAATGGGGCCACGCTCTGTCGAAGCAAACACAACAAACCCTCAAAAATCAGTCCAGAACAAAGAGAACTCCCCAAGACAATGAAGGATGGAACCGGTCCAAAGCCAAAGCACAAGAAATGATCTCCTCAGCCGAAGACAGAAACTGGGAGATTGATCCCAAACCTATCTACGGACAACAATATCTCGGTCGAAATCACTCACGCAAATACATGGAAACCACGAAGAAGAAGTGCAACCGGGGATTGGCCGAACTCTCAGCCGTAATCCTAAAAGCCTATACCATTGATTCCGAACCTTCGATCGAAACTCCCACTAACTTGCATTACCACACTCGAAAAATCAAGTAGTGGCAATGGGGGATTACTGTAGTGGGAAAATAACCTACGACCTTTAAGGGTCAAAGGTAAGGTTGTAGCAACCCAAAAAGATTTCAGAGTTCCACAAGAAAAATGGACAGAGCCCAATACCGGCCGAAAACACCTTCGGTCATAACTATTTCGGCCGAAATAGTTATGACCCACCAAGACCAGGCCCAACAGGCCTTCGGCCGAAGAAGGCTTAAAAGGCCCAACTACCGTTTTCGGCCGAAGAGGACCAACACCCCTTCGGCCGAAGAGGACCAACACCCCTTCGGCCGAAGAGGACTCATCAAACCTGCGGCCGAAGGGAGACCAAACATACCCAAATAACCACTGCGGCCAGAGAAACCTGATACAGGCCCGAATAGTACCAACAAGCCCAAATCCAAAGAGGAAACCAAATCCAAGAAAGAAACCAAGTCCTAGAAGGAGATCAAGCCCAAGAAGAGACTGAGCCCAAAAAGGAGACCGAATTCAAGGAAAATAAGGAGTCCCAATCCAAATAGAAATAGGACCCAAATACATTCTATAAATTGGGGGTAGGGATGATTGTAAAAAGATCCGAAATTTGATTCATTAGAAAAAACTCTGTGAAATTATTTCTGTAAGGTTTTAACTATTTTCTCAAGCAATCTTAACCTGATATTTGGTTGTGGTTTATTTGGCACCACATATCTCATTGGAATATTATTTATTATTAAATCAATGGTATTTATTGAATCAATTAAATGCATAATTAAATTAATTTATACTTTCAATATCAATTAATCATAATATTTATTAAAATCTTTTCAAATTTTGTAACTTTCCATTTCTTTTAAAAATTTTATTTCTTATTGTTTATTGTAAATAAATTAAAGTCAATATTTTATACTCTTATTCACTACCCTATAGTTGATTATACTTTCACATTTTAAATTATTTTTTTAATTATTATTCAATTGACTATAAATAGAATTGAATAATATAAGTTCATAACAAAGTTTTAGATTTCTCATTTCTAAAAATGAGACGATAGGAAAAACATACACATTAATTAAATATAATTTCAAATTATTATTATAGTGGCCTCGAAAAAATAAAATTATACTCGAGATTCCTAAATTAATGAAAAATTATTCCCTGGTGAAACAAATATGCACACCTAATGAAAAAAATGAAAGGAAATATTATAAATAAAAATATTAAATATTCTTTTTTGCAAAATAAACCTTACCATTTCTAAGTTGAAAGGCTGCAAAAGAAAAAATATTTAAGAGAACACAACACTAAAACATGAGGAATAATCATACCATAATAGCAACAGAAACTATAGAAGAGAAATATTTAGAAAAAAATCAAAATATTTTTATCATTTAAAACAAATAATTATGTTACCATCAGAGAATAAAAGAAAAAAAGAATAGCTAATACATTTTGATTTTAAAATAAAAAAAGAATTGAGAATGAAATTATATTTGGAGTAAGGAACTATTTGAGAGATGGAGAACTAAATTATAGAAAGAATGGATGAGAATAACTATTTATAGGTGAAAAACGAATATTATTTTTAATGTAGGAGAATATTAACGGCCTAAATATTTGTGCGTTCATTCATCTAATTTAATGCAATATTGGTATACTCTTAGAATATTCTTTATGCTTGGTGATATAAAAAGATAAGAAATAATGACTATTAAAAATAATAATGAAAAGAGAAATAAGTTAGAAAATGATTACATAAAATAAATATGTCACATATAAGATTTTTATTTAGTAAAATATTCAAATATATTGGCTATTCATTATAAGAACTCATTGATTTTGAGAATTATTATTTATATTGAATGTGGGTCATGAGTCATTAAATGAGAAGGAAGAAGATGAAAAAACTCTTGTACAAAAATTACATTCACTTTATAATCTCGTCAAAATACCATGAGATTTAAAAATAGTCAAAAATAACTATTTTCCCACTAAACGCAGAACTCTCAGCGCGCCACGCCAGTTTTGTGAACCCTCTTAGAGTTCAGCTTTATATTATATATAAATTATTATTATTTTGTGCTGGTATAATTCCTTAACCATAATACTGATAATAATAATTAGGAAGTAAATAAATACTCTCATTCATCTCCCCATATAACTTAAAAGAAATTTTTCTATGACATATCAATGATTTTAATAATTTTATAAATTAAAAAATGAAAAGAAAAAAAAAGGTTCTTATCAAGATATTAAAATAAAATATAATCCGAGATTAAAATAAAATATAGTAGGTGATTATAATTTTAAATTTATTTTCTCAATTTAAAAATTTAAATTCATATTCCTGGACTTTTCTAATGCCAGATCTTTAATAGATTGAAAGAGCAATACTCATTGAAAAGATTTTTTTTTTTCAATAGATTATTGTTGTCTTAAAAATCTCATACGTTGTGTTTTATTATAAAACAACATGTCTCTATTTTTTTTAAGTATAAAATATTGTTTTATTATCAAAATTCTTTCATAAAATATTTATGAATAAATACATAATTATAATATATATTAATCATATTTATGCAATAAGATTATAAAAACATACAAATATAATATATTTAATTATAAACATAATATATTTTGAGTTAATATATTTAAATTTTATCATTTCGCATTTGAAAAAATTATTTAAAGTAGATAAATCCATAATAAAAATTTTAGATACCATTTGAAAATTATCTCATAATTATAAAACAATAAAATAAATATATCAAAACATCCATTTGTTTTCATCTTTTTATTTGTATTTTGCAAAAAAAAAAAAAAAAAAAACAAAAACAAAAAAAACCATCACCTTATAGGAATAATCAGGAGTAGAACCAAGGATGCTTGCGAGAATAATCTTCTAGTAAATTATCGCAAGTCATCCTTATTGAAGTTAATTAAACTTGTTATTCTTATTAATTTTTTTTCGTACGTTCAGTTGAATTATTTGTTTGCAAATAAAAAGCCAAATTTCAGTAGCAGTAATAATAGGAGTTCAGTTCAGATTAAACTTGGTCAGCTATGTGGGAGGGATTGCAGGAGTCATTTGTCCCACTTCCTCCTATTTTGTAGTTCTATTTTTGTAATTCTGTTTTGCTGAAGTTTGAATATAAAAATGGGTGTATATGTGTTGAAGAGAGATCACCAAAAAAAACGAGTAAAAATTAAGTGTGTTGCTCTATTGTTGCTTTCTTGTTTTTGTTTTTACACTTGGTATCAAAGTCTAGATGATCAAGGCCTGAAATATGTCTCATCTTGAGATTGAAAGAGCAAGAAGAGAAAGAGAGTTAAAAGAAAGAGAGGATGCTGCCAGTGAGAGAGGGAGAGAACAGAAAGAGAGAGAGAGGATGCCGCTAGCGATGCTTTAGGTCAAGAGAAGGATGGCTCAGTTACGATATAGTATCCCATGTTGTCAAAAAGCAACTATGCAGCATGGGCTATTAAAATGGAAGTGTTTATGATAGCTCAAGGGGTCTGGGATCCAATCGAGTTTGAAGATACAGTTAACAAAAGAAAGGACAAAATGACATTGGCGGCCATCTATCAAGGTATAAGTGAGGATATCTTGCTTCAACTAGGAGCCAAGAAGAAAACTAAGAAAGCATGGAATATGCTCAAAATCATGAACCCAGGCGCAAAACCGGTAAAGGAGGTTAGAACTCAAACCTTATGGAGAGAGTTCGAGGCACTGGGGATGAGTGATTTAGAGACAATAGATGAATTCTCTGGAAAAATCACCATTATTGTCAATAAATTGAGAGGTCTTGGTAACATGGTTGGAGATGAGAAGGTGATCAATAAGCTTTTACGTTCTACTTCCTCAAAATTTCTACAGATAGTTTCCGCTATAGAGGAATTTAGTGATCTAAAAACCAAATCGGTAGAGGAGGTAATTGGATCATTAAAAGCTCATGAAGAACAATAGCTTGGGTGTGGAGGTAATTTAGCTGAAACAGTTCTTCTTACTAGAATTGAATGGAAGGCCAGAGAAGAAGGAAGTTCTTCTAAGGAATTTCAAAATGACAATGGCGAAAGAGGAGGCAGAGGACGAGGCCAAGGACGCGGTCATGGTAGAGGAAGGAGTAACATTGATCCAAGAAGAATTGGTGATGATGAGTGGACACAACAGAAAGACAAAAGCAAAATCAGATCTTATAGTTGCAGCCGAATGAGATATTATGCTTCAGAATGCCCCACAAAAGAGAGAGATGAAAATGCTAACTCAACTCAAGATCAAGAAGATGAGGGACCATCATTACTGCTGCTGGAAACAAGTGTTCCAAAATTATTACCCGCTGAGGAGTCTGAAATTATCATGCTGCAGGAGAATATAAGTGAAGTCGTTAAGAAAGAAAGGAACTAGTATTTTGATTCAGGTGCAAGTAGCCACATGTCAGGTGAAAAGCACTGTTTTGCTGAATTAAATTTAATAATTACTGAAGAAGTGAGATTTGGTGATGGGTCTATGACTAATATATGTGGGCAAGGTTCGGTTTTATTCCAGTGCAAAAATACTGAACATTTGACTCTGCAGAATGTGTATTACATTCCAAGGCTTAGAAGCAATATTATAAGCCTTAGACAGATTGATTAAGTAGGTAGTACAATTGTTATTGGCGATGGACATCTGAAGTTATATGACTGCAGAAATAAGCTGGTAGTGGATGTTGAAAGAGGAACAAATTGGCTTTATGTTGAAAAATTAAAGCTTGATGCACCAATAAATTTAATTGTAAGGATGGATAACGAACCATGGATGTGGCATGCTAGATACGTTCATCTTAACTTCAATTCGTTAAGAAAACTCAGCAGAGATGGCATGGTGAAAGGATTGCTGATCATTGATCAAGTCAACAAACTTTGTGATGGGTGCCTTGTGGGAAAACAACACAAACCTCATTCCTGAAGAAAACAGAGTTTAGAGCAAATAAACCACTGCAGCTTTGTCTATAGTGACTTTTGTGGTCCAATAATGCCAGCAACATGTGGAGGTAATAGTTATTTCATGTTATTAGTTGATGATTTTCCCCGATTCATGTGGGTATATATTTTGAAAATCAAGGATGAAGCTCTAAACGTTTTTAAGAAGTTTAAGGCAATGGTTGAATCTGAATCTAACATGAGGCTGAGAGCAATCAGAACAGACCATGGAGGAGAGTTTACCTCTACAGCATTCAGATTATTTTGTGAAGAACATGGAGTCAAACGGTTTCTTACAGCTCCATACTTACCCCAACAAAATGGTGTGATGGAGCGGAGGAATCAAATAATCATAGAAATGGCAATATGTATGTTAAAAAGCATGGAGGTCCCGTCGAGATTATAGGTAGAAGCAAAAGCAACGACGGTGTACATCTTGAATAGAGCTCCCACACAGTGTGCTCCAAAACAGACTCCCTA
Source organism: Cardiospermum halicacabum (assembly GCA_031304145.1). Classification (NCBI taxonomy): domain Eukaryota; kingdom Viridiplantae; phylum Streptophyta; class Magnoliopsida; order Sapindales; family Sapindaceae; genus Cardiospermum; species Cardiospermum halicacabum. The sequence goes on along the minus strand of CM062396.1, from coordinate 11,788,190 downwards.
TCAGACTTGGTTCGGTAATATTCCTAATGTTCATCACTTTCATGTAAAAGATGTAACTCCTAATCTTACTAAATTAGCTGATAGAAGTAATCTAGCAATAATGCTTGGTTATAAAAGTGGAACTAAAGCTTATAGGTTATTTAATCCAAGCCGGAACAAAATTGTTGTGAGTCGTGATGTAGTATTTGAGGAAGGAAGAAAGTGGACATGGAACAATGATCTAGAGGAGATGATAAAGGAATATGGAGAATTTACTGTAAAGTTCAACAAGCAGATAGTAAATCCTTAAGAAGTAGAAACATCTTCAGAAGTAGCAATACCATCAACTCCAAGCTCAAACTCAAATTCCAGTTCAAGCCATCCTCAAAATTATAAATCTCTTCAAGAGATTTATGATAATACTATAGAAATAGAAGAAGTCGGTCTTTGTTTTCTTTCATTGGAGGAACCTACCTCTTTTGAATAAGCTTCTAAGAATGAGAATTGGAGAAGCGCAATAGAGTAGGAGATTGCCTTTATTCATAAAAATGGTACATGGATACTTACAGATCTACCGAAGGGTCAAAAGCTAATCGGCTTAAAATGGGTATACAGGTTAAAAAAGGATCCAGATTGAAATATTGTGAAGCACAAAGCCAGATTAGTGGCAAAGGGCTATGTGCAAAGAGAAGGAGTCAACTACAATGAGGTGTTCGCACCATTTGCACGACTTGAAACAATAAGGGTTTTACTGGCGATAGCAGCTGAAAAGGATTGGGAGGTTCATCATATGGACGTTAAAATGGCATTCCTGAATTGTGACTTGGAGGAGGATGTTTTTGTCGTACAACCAATTGAATTCGAAGACAAGAAAAATCCATATAAAGTTATGAATTTACACAAAGCTTCATATGAGTTAAGGCAAGCACCTAGAGCATGGAATTCGAAGCTTGATGGGTGTTTAAAAGTACTTGACTTTCAATAGTGTCCACATGAACATGCTCTGTACAAAAAAAGAAGTTGAAGGGAAAATTATGATTGTTGTTATATATGAAGATGACCTCATTTTGACAGGAGAAAATCAGAATGTGATCGAAAAGTTTAAGTTAGAAATGCAGCAGAAGTTTGACATGATTGATCTCGAATTGTTGAGTTTTTATCTTGGCATTGAAGTTAAACATACTACAACCTCTATTTCTGTTTGTCAAACAGGTTATGCCAAGAAGATTTTGGAGAAAATGGGAGTGGGGGAGTGCAATCCATGCAAGCTTCCTATGGATTAAAGAAATAAGTTGAGCAAGTTTATCGAAAATGAAACATTGGTTGATACAACGTTGTACAGGAGCATAGTTGGAAGCCTTAGATATTTGGTTAATACAAGACCAGATATCACATTCTCTGTTGGTGTCTTGAGCAGATTTATGGAGAAGCCAACAATAACTCACATGGCAGCAGTAAAACAAGTTATGCGATACATTAAAGGTACTTTGAACATTGGTTGTGTTTACTTGAAGAAACAATTCGATATAGATCTTATTGGCTACTGTGATAGTGACCTAGTTGGTGATATAGACGACAGAAAAAGTACCACTGAGATTTTATATTTTCTTAGTAGCAGTCCAGTCACTTAGGTATCACAAAAACAGAGAGTTGTAGTTTTATCGTCTTGTGAAGCAGAATACATTATTGCTACTGCAAGTACTTGTCAAGGAATGTGGCTAAGTAAAGTGGCTAGTGCAATTAAAGGTACAGAAGTGAAAGCAACACTCAAAGTGGACAACAAATCAGGCATAGCACTTGCTAAAAATCCAGTATATCATGATAGGAGTAAGCACATCGATACTCGATATCATTTCATTCGTGGTTGTGTGTAGGACGGAAGCATTAACTTGATGTATGTCAATACTGAAGTACAACTGGCTGATATATTAACAAAGCCTTTGGGAAGGCAAAATTTTGAAGAGCTTCAAGGGAAGTTAAGCATGAAAGCAATTGATCAAAAGGAATAAACAAGCTTAAGGGGAGTGAATGTTGAAGTTGATTAAACTTGTTATTCTTGTTAATTTTTGTGTTTCGTACGTTTAGTTGAATTATTTGTTTGCAAATAAAAAGTCAAATTCCAGTAGTAGTAATAATAGGAGTTCAGTTCAGATTAAACTTGGTCAGCTATGTGGGAGGGATTGCAGGAGTCATTTGTCCCATTCCTTCTGTTTTGCAGTTCTGTTTTTGTAATTCTGTTTTGCTGAAGTTTGAATATAAAAATGGGTGTATCTGTGTTGAAGAGAAATCACCAAAAAAAAAAAGAGTAAAAATTAAGTGTGTTGCTCTCTTGTTGCTTTCCTATTTTTGTTTTTACAATCCTTGGCTCATCTCTAGTCTCTATTCCGAGTACTACCATTATATCTACCAAGTGTATTGCACTATATTGCCTGGAAAAAAATATACTGGGATAGTATATCGAATCGCCTACAAATTTTGTTTGCAATTTAATCGAGATACCGTAATCTGGCAGAATTGTGTCCAAATTTATAGGGCAATAGGAATCTTGACTATATGAATGAAGTCTTTTTTTTTATTTTTTATTTTTAAGCATCTTACTGTATTATATTCTTACCACTAAACACTATCTAGAATTTTTTAAGCATCTACCTTTTTTAGGTGTCGAAAGGTCGGAAAAGTAAACAAATCAATGATTACTAAGTGGTAGACAGTTTATTTCTGTTAGATTTTTTAGAGCGGCTCTTTTTAACTCTCATTTTAGTATGATATGACTAAAACTGCACAACCTACCTTTATAAACTACTTTTATTGATGACAATTTATGGATGACAAATAAATAAAAATAAATATATAATAAATGCTAATTAAAATCATCCAATCACTAATTGCGATAATTAGAGTACTCTAGAAGAAGAGGAGACTACATATCATTACTCATATGCTATTGTTTGTTTTTAAAATAGGCAATACCACTATCTAGAAGACCTCATATTAGTAGTTGTTTAAATATTATGTATATAATCTACTGTTCCATATATTATATATGTGATATTGGATTTAATACCTCAACATTTCAAATAGTATTCAAACCAAAACAAGACGAAAAATATTATTACTTTAATGTCAACTCCATAATCTTTTAGATCTTGAAAATAGGTGGAAAAAGACTTCCATGTTATATGTATATGAGCCCCAGCAAAAACATCCATAAATTTGTGGGAATAGAATTTTTTGATGCTGGTCTCAACTTTAGTGATAATTGTGATGCAATTTTATCAGGATCATATGCCCTAGTTTTCTTGTAATACGAGATTCTGTTTTCCTTTGAAGAGTCAAATATACACACTGATTTGGTGAAATGTGATCATTTAGAGTATGTTAAGTTAGAATAGTGTTCCTAATACCTCTACTGTTAGGGTAACTTCAAATTTAGCTATTAAATTAATTGTTATATAAAAGGTGTATTATTAACTTTGACTTTTAAAATTAGCCGTCAAAAATAAAATTACTATACAATTACTATACATAAATAATATTAAAAAATAATAATTATAAATAATTTAATAAAATAAATTAATATTAATATTTAAAATACTTTTTACAAATGTTATATTAAATATTTATAAAATTACTAAACACTATTATAACCATACAAATTTCCAAGATTCAATTTAGAATCTTTACACTAACCAAGCATTTATAATGTGTACAAGTTTTTATTATAATTATTTTTTTAATCAGATATAAGCTTGCTTGGTGTAAATTACGCGTTACCATACACTCAAATCAATTGTAAGACATGTTTGAAAGTGTGCTTACCATATTATGCAATTTAGGTGCAAAGGTGAATTAGATGTTCTAAAGAGGTCATCAGTTATCACTACCTTCATGTTTAAAATATGTGTAAAATATAAAAACAAAAAATAAAAATACAAATTCTATGCATGATTTCTTTTGATTACAAAATTGTGGAGCTTGACCACTGCACAAGAATGATGCATGAACTTTTATTACAGTAACATTTTATGTTATTTATGTAACCCTGCAAAGTGTAAAAATGCTGATATTTACTATAAAAGTAACAATATTTATAATTTAATTTATTATTTTTATAAAATAATAATTTTATATGAATAAAAATTAATAACATTTATTACTTTAATTAAAATAATTCATATATCTCAAATATATCTTATATGTTAATTAGTTTTCAAATGTTAATGAAAATATTCTCTTTCCTCTTTTTTTTTTTAAATTATTTCAAACCATTTTATTGCAATGATTTTAAAATAATAATATTTAATGTTTAAGAAATTATAATATAATGATATCATACATTTTTTATTTTGTATTGAGGTTCAGATCTTATGATTTAAAAAATAATAATAATATGAAATTTGAATAGTTAAACAAATTTTTGTCTTTTTAATAATAAAAAGAGAATAAATTAATTATATATATTTTAAATATTTATGGAATAAAAGTTACATGTCTCCCTGAGAAGTTGGTGGAAACGGAATATTCAAAATATATGCAAATTGTTTACATTCTAAGTTTAATACAATTTGAACGCCCTCGCTTATGAATAGAAATCTCATTATCAAGAACAAAATCTTGATTTTTATGGAATCCTCGCCTCCAACTCTTCTTTTTATCAATTTTATCTTTTATTAAGTTTACATATCTTAAAATTTTGAAAATTAATCCTCATACATATATATATATATATAATTTAAATTATAAGATTTATTTACAAAAATAGTTAAAAGAAACTAAAAAAATTCTTCATCAATTTAGGAGCTATGGAATCTGATTTTCAAATGATTATATCACTTGGCATAGCTTCATGTTTAAATTTTGGAATAAAAAATTTAGAAAATAATAATTAACTCATGATGATATTGGTAACAAAGTTCTTGTGGATTTCCAAATATAAACAACCTAGAGTGTAAAACCACCTAATTGATAAGATGCTTGCGTATTTATTACAATAACATTATATTTTACTTTATCCAAATAAACTGTCAAATATTTACTTTAAAAATGATGATATTTATAGTTTAATTTAATATTTTTTTAAAAATATTTAATTAGAATATATATATATATATATTACAACAATCTATACTCATGTTAAAAAAATATTAATTAATTAATTTTTTTAATTAATAAAATTTTATCTTTTTAATTTTAATTTTTTAATAATTTTGTACCATCCATATAATATTATTAAAAAAATAATATAACATAATATCATCGTACATGTTTTAGGAAAATTACATAGATCAATCAAAGTTTAAAAATTCAAAACTAAACCAACAAAACATTATTTTTATTTTTAAAAAATCCAAACTTTGATTTCAAAAATAGACCTTCACACCTTCACAAATTCTCTTTACAGATCACCTTCACACTTTCGCAAATCAGTGTAAAAGGTCTTTACAGACAGATAAAATGGTCAGTTTAGTTCATATTTTAAAAGTCAATATTTGAAAGATTATTTTTATAAAATTTTTAAAGTTGCACTATATAATGTAAATAAAAATTATAAAATAAAAAAATAAAATAATCTATATTTTATTTTTTCTCTATCTTTTCACTTTTCATATAATATAAAATGCATTATAATTAAAAGGCAAAAATATGTCACAACTCTCTCAATTTGTCACACTTTCCTATCTAGCTACCTTAATTTTACGAGTTCTCATCTAGCTCCCTTAAGTTGCAAAAAATATAAATTTTAGGTACTTGAAGCTAATTTAAAACTTGTTACGAAAATCGGGCTCGTCGCAGCGAAATTTGTCTCGATCAATAATAAGTAAACAAAATAAAATACAAGAAACAAAATATTAATGCACCAAGATTACGTGGAAACTTAAAACGGGAAAAAACCACGGACGTCAGGACAAACAGGGATTTTCACAATGTAGTAAAAGATGTTACAACCACAACCAGAATACACTCTCTAACCCAAACCCAATTACAAGCTCACCCCAAGCTCACAAGAAAGAAACTCACAAGACACTCAGGATCTCTCAATTTGTGTCTACACAATTGAAGACTACAACATCATATTTATAATGAACTATGATTTATTCACCAAGTAAATCATAATAAACTAGGAAACCTATTATTACTAGAATTCCTTAAAAAGAGGAAAAAGGATTCTTTCCTAACTGCAATTCTACTACGACAAAACAATTCCTAGTCAAATATAATACTTCCAAAACACTCTTCAAATCTTTCACTTCCAAAAGAGTCTTCAAATCTTTCTCAGCTTCCAAATAAAGACTAGTATATTGAATACTAATTTTTGTCAAACCCTAAAAAATTAGAAAAATCGGGCTCGTCGCAGCGGAATTCGTCTCGATCAATAATAAGTAAACAAAATAAAAGACAAGAAACAAAATATTAACGAACCAAAATTACGAGGAAACCCAAAACGGAAAAAAACCACGGACGTCAGGACAGACAAAGATTTTTCACTATGTAGCAAAAGATGTTACATCCATAACTAGAAAACACTCTCTAACCCAAACTCAATTACAAGCCTCACCCCAAGCTCACAAGAAAGAAACTTACAAGACACACAGGATCTCTCAATTTGTATCTATACAATTGAATACTACAACATCATATTTATAGTGAACCATGACTTACTCAACAAGTAAATCATAATAAACTAGGAAACCTATTATTACTAGAATTTCTTAAAAAGAGGAAAAATGATTCTTTCCTAATTGCAATTCTACTAAGACCAAATACAATTCCTAGTCAAATATAATACTTCCAAAAGAGTCTTCAAATCTTTCACTTCCAAAAGAGTCTTCAAATTTTCTCAACTTCCAAATAAGGATTAGTATATTGAATATTAATTTTTGTCAAACCCTAACAAACCACCCCTTGACAAAAATTCCCTAAACTTGAATCCCTTAAACGACGATCATGACTCTATGTTGAGCCATCATATCCCACCATGAAGATATACACATCTAGGAACCATCAAATGATCCATCCCTAGATTTATTCCAGACCATGTCGACAAAACCCTTGCTGATTAGATCATGGTTTAACTTCCTTAACTGGCTTTCAAGAAAGTTCATCAGTCATCGACATCTTTTCCACCACACAACCGCATTAACGCCAGTCCAATGCCCATGTACAAAACTTGTGGCCGTTAGAAGTACTACATCCTCTTTCATGGCACCATGGTGGTTAGCGACCTACCATGAGGATGTACCCATTCCTCCTTAGAGGAAGTCACCTTCATCAGCTTCTAGCAAGGAGACACATGGAGTATCTCCATCAGCGGAGTCCTTTACTGAACTTGCTCATTTACAATCCTTCCTCAGATGTCTCTTTTGTCCACACTTCCAACACAGGATGTTCTTCTTGGAGTACCCACTCTTCCCATTCTTTTCTCGAGCCATCAGAATTGACTGATTATCAGAGTTATTATTTTCACTCTTCAGTCTTTTATTTTCAAAGATCAACTTATTCGCAACCTCTGAAAAACTTACCATTGAGTTTCCATGCATCAGGATTGGTTTCATGTACTTGTATGAATCAAGAAGAGACCAGATCAATTTCAACGCCTTATCCTCGTCATCAATCTTCACTCTAATAGACTCCAACTCAGAAATTATCCCATTGAGTTCTGCAAGATGATCAGAAACCTTCATACCTTCATCCATCTTTAACAGATGAAATTGTTCCTTCAGGTAGAATCGATTGCAGACGCTCTTTGCTTGGTACAACTCTTCAAGTCGCCCCCAAAGTTCTCTTGCAAAAGTTGTTCCTTGTATATTTGTGAGAACATTCTTGGCCAGACATAGTCATATCAAACTTGCAGCTCTCTCATCGAGTTCCTCCCATTCATCATCACTCATCAGGGACTTTTCGGACTTTTCAGACTTCTCTTTTCCAGTTTCTTTTTCACCAGAGCTTTCAGAGACTACAACAATTGTTCTCCCCTTCAACGCCTTATGCAATCCATGTTGGATCAGGATACCTTTGACTTGTACTTGCCACAAGCCAAAATTGATTTTTCCATCAAATTTCTCCACATCGAATCTTCCAGCGTACATATTGCTTGTAGACATGTTTACTTCAACAATCGAAACTCACACGAACCTCGGCTCTGATACCACTTGTTAGGAAAATTGGATTCGTCGCAAGGGAATTTGTCTCGATCAATAATAAGTAAACAAAATAAAAGAAAAGAAACAAAATATTAACGCACTAGGATTACGTGGAAACCTAAAACGGGAAAAAACCACGGACGTTAGGACGAACAGAGATTTTCACTATGTAGCAAAAGATGTTACAACCACAACTAGAATACACTCTCTAACCCAAACCCAATTACAAGCCTCACCTTAAGCTCACAAGAAAGAAACTCACAAGATACTCAAGATCTCTCAATTTGTATCTATTCAATTGAAGACTACAACATCATATTTATAGTGAACCATGACTTACTCATCAAGTAAATCATAATAAACTAGGAAACCTATTATTACTAGAATTCCTTAAAAAGAGAAAAAAAGATTCTTTCATAATTGCAATTCTACTAAGACCAAATACTATTCCTAGTCAAATATAATACTTCCAAGACAGTCTTCAAATCTTTCACTTCCAAAAGAGTCTTCAAATCTTTCTCAACTTCCAAATAAGGATTAGTATATTGAATATTAATTTTTGTCAAACCTTAACAATAATGTGCAGAGCGTGGAATACACGCTATATTACATTACTGTTTTGGGGGATTAATAATGTGAATATAGATGAAAATATTCCTATTCCTATTCGAAATATATGAAACTCTGAATTCTAAAACAAACTTGATTTATCTTCAAAATCAAATTAGTGGCCTATATAAATTTTTTTAGGGATCTAATTTTTTCTCTGTAGTGTTGAGTTTTTTTTTCTAGGAATCTTCTTTTCTTGATTTTCGGTAAGATACCAGCTCTAGTAACTGCTTTTCCAAATCTGTTCAATATTCTCTCCTCCGGTTTGTCATTTCCTACTTCTATCTGCGCATTGAAGAAGTTTAGAATATTTATCTTTGTTAGTGACGACCACACCATCGATGTTATTATATCATTGCTGACAATGGATGTTTTTAGGGACAATCCAGTTGTCCTTTTTATCAACTATTGGAAGGGGGTTGCTTTTGAAAGGTTTGTCGGGATTACTATACTCCATCAACATAAACAAATTGCCTATACTCCATCAACATAAACAAATTGCCTTTGATTGAATTCTATTGTTCACAAACCCCAAATCCCTAAATCGCTTGTATATAAGGAAAAAGGAATCATTATTGTTGATAAGGACAAAACATAACCACTCACGCACCTTTGATTGTTGTATACTCACGTTATTTATCAAATCAGCTTCAGATGTTTAGAGTTCGTATTTTTAACAACTTAAGGGAGCCACATGGGAACCCGTAAAGTTGAGGTACCTAGCTAGGAAAGTGTGACAAATTGAGGGAGCTGTGCCCTATTTTTTCCTAATTAAAATAATATGAAATTAATAAATTTAAAAATACAAATTATTTTATTATCTAACTTATTAATTTTTTATTATGAAATAAAAATGAACTGGTTTTACTTTTTTAAATATTTCTACGGTAATAATTATAATTACTTTCTTGAGATGTAGGAGAAAACTAAATTTTTAAAAAGAAACACTAATTGTTCTTCTTTAAATAATTCGAATAGTTATTGACTTAGAGGTGTATTCGAGTCGAGCCGAGCCCGAGCTCATATAGGCTCGGGCTCGGGCTCGGGCTCGACTCGTTAAAATATATGAAATAAATTATTACTTTTATATAATATTTTAACATAATCTCATTAAAAAATATATATAAATATATGATATAGTAGGCTCATATAGATTCATTTAGGCTCGCCAAGCTCGCAAGTTTTTAATTTTGAGGCTCGTTGCTCGGCTCGTTTAAATTCGGTCTCGAGTTCGGACTCAGTTCGGTTTGCTAGAAGCTTATTTGAATTCGAGTTCGAGTTGAATTTTAGAAGCGAGCCGGCTTGGCTCATTTCCAGCCCGAGATGGGCTGATACTAATTTAACGCCATTGTCATGATTTTGAATCCCAGCCTAGTGGATTCAATCATTTGTTTGAATATAAAGGAGAGTATAATCATCCTGCAATGAGAGAAAAGAACTTAAAACATTACACACTGCCATATTGAAATGGGGAAATTGTAAAATAAATAGGGTGATTAATGATATAGAATTGATTTACTACACAACGGGAATCTTGTTAAGCTTCATTAAGTTTATAATCATTTATAAAAAAATTTAAAATTTTTAAATTTAATTTATTGTTATTCCTCCTTTAAAGGGTAAGAAAATACGATACATTTTCAATTTTGTTTTTTTTTTAAAAGGAGTACCAATTTTTTTTAACAAAAATCTCTCAATTTTATTATTCACTTCTTAGATCTATTTTTAATATTTAATATTTATAAATTAATTATTTTATTAGTTTTAGATATAATAATATTAACACGGCTGAATTCTCTCCTATTGTTATATAAATATATTTTTCAAATAAAACTAGTATAATATTCCATAACAAAAACTTATTTTTAGAATTTTATACTTTACATAATATAATCATGTCTTCCATATAATTTAATAGGTTGAAAATAAAATATATTTAAAATGAAGACATTTTTTTAAATAAAATAAAAACATTGTTTTTGTGGGATTAGACTAAAAAAAATGTAATTTTTTTAATATAATATGTTTAAAAATTTTAAGAATAAACATTTTCTTTTTTGAAAATAGATAAAGAATTCTGAAATTATTTTTAAAAGATTTTATTTATTAAAAAATAATAAAAAACTTACAGGTTTAAAAATTTGTTTAGTTATAAAATAACTGAACATCATTTCGCATAAAATTTTATAATTTATATTTAAAAAAATTCTAATTTTTTTTCTATTAATAAAAATATATTTTCAAGTAACATTTTATTATTATTTGTCAGAAATATAAAAATATGAGATAAGAATTACAGGTTCTTTATTTTTTTTTTCCAGGAATAAGGTTTTATTAGTATGTTTTATATCTACAATCAATTTAATAAAATTTAAGAAATTTATTTTTGTTTAGTGTATATAAAAATTAAAGACAAATTAATATTTAATTATTATTTAATTTGAAAATTCATCTTCGCAAATTTTATATAATTATTTTTAAATTTCTTATTATAATTTTAAAAAAAATATAATATATTATTTTGATTGATACTAGAAAGTTTCAAGATTGAATTTACAATAATATTAAATTGTTTTAAATTAAAAAATTTTAAGAAAATATTTTTAAAATTTAGTTATAATTTATTTGAAAATATAAATTTTATCTTTATACTTATAAATATTTTAAGATATAAGTATTGTTTTGATAATTTTATTTATACAAAAGTTAAAGTAATTGACTTGAAGGATAGTTATCTGATACTACTTTATTATATATATATATATATATATATATATATATATATATATATATATATATATATATATATATATATATAAATCCGGTAAATACCGCACCCTAATTTAGTTAATACCGCACTTTTTTCAATTTTATCTTTATTTCTATTAATTAATATTTCTTAATTAATTAATATTTTAATTTAAGATGTCTTAATTCAATTTATATTTACCATTCCTTTTAATTAATTAAGTTTTAATGGTGGGATATCTTAATTTAATTTATATTTATATTTTATATAATCAGTAATTCAACATATTATATATGAGTTGAGTTTGAGTAATATATAAACTAATGAGTTAATTATTTGATTTAAAGAGACTTTATATTTGTTCTAAAGACTTAATAGTTTTGGAGTTCTAATTCGAACTACTGTTAATCGTTATTGAATAATGTTTATTTTGTCATCACAGTAGTTTAACTAGAAAGTTTGTTTTTGAAACAACTGTAAATTATGAAATAATAAAGTGCGGTATGATGCGGTATTTACCAATGCCCTATATATATATAATAAAATTAATTTTTTAAATATATATTATATATATTAGTTATTTTAATTCTATGTCTATGATAAAATTATTGGTGGTTAGATTGATAATATTAATTTTTTTATAACATATAATTATATAATATTCTTTTAATATAATAAAAACATATAAAAATAAATATAAAATTATGATTTTAAATTTAAAAATAATTATATTTATTAAAAATAAAATTATTATCTTAGATGGTCTAATACTATTTAGCATTCCCAGCTAGTGAATGATTGATTGCTAGTATATATATATATATATATATATATATATATATATATATATATATATATATATATATATATATATATATACCGTTTATCTACATTAGTTGACCATAGAGATATTTTTTTAAAACTCTATTTCTAACACTAGTTTACATGTTGAGGTCTAAACAAATTATTTTGGGTGATTTGCACTTTTAGACTTTTTTATTAAAAAGATTATATCTTTAGACCAACAATAAAATTTTTACAAAATTAAGTTTTTTGAATTTTTTTTTTTTTAAAAAAAAATAAACCAAAATGACCATTTTACCCTTCAATATCGAGAAAAAACATATTCAGTAGCTTCCTTGTGTTACACACCAGAAAGCATGCAAAATTCAATGCAAAATTCAATGCAAAATTCAAGCTTGCTTCCCGGTGTGTAACACCGAGAAGCGAATTTCAGCTTCCCGGTACTACACACCGGGAAGCTGGCTTGAATTTTGCCAGCTTCCCTGTGTGTAATACAGGGAAGCAAATACAGGGAAGCAAAATTTTGCTTCCTGTATTACACACAGGGAAGCAAACAAAAATCAAGTTAGCTTCCCGGTGTACAATACAGAGAAGCAAAATTTTGCTTCCCTGTATTACGCACCGGGAAGCTAATTGAATTTTGTTTGCTTCCCGGTAGTAATACCGGGAAATTCATTTTCTGCAAATTTTGTTTTAAAAAGTTTAATTTTACAATTTTTTTTTATAAAAAAATTTAAAAGTGTAAAAAATTTAGGGTTGGTCTAAAACTAAAACAAAAAAATGAAAAAGTCTATTATCACAATTATTTAAGAAATTTTCTTTTTACATTTTTTATTTTAATTATTTCCACATATTTAAAAAATTAATAAATGGTGTAGTATCACATCATCAGATTCACCTTGTTTTACTACCAAATGTAAAACTTACGATAAAGTTATGCTTCATTGAATTTAGTTTTTAGCTCCTTTACTAAATAAAGTTATGCTTCATTGAATACGTAAACAAGTAATGATTATTTGCTCATAAATAAAGCATAAAGCATAAATAAATTCGTGTTTCATACTACCCGGTATCAGACCCGTATTATGCGGGTGTATCAATATATTTTTTAGTTTTTTTTATGTATTAAGATAAATTAAATTCATATTAAATTTAAAATACCGTATTTAAATTATTAACGTATAAACGAGTATATTAATATTTATATATTCGGATATTTAGTGGTATTTTCGTAAATTTACACAGTTTTCTATTTTGTATATATTTTAATTTTTTATAAAAAATTAATTGAAATTTATTATTAATGTATAAACCCCATACTTTACGTGTCCGTATTAACGTATTACATATTAAAGAGTCACCCACTGTATTTTAAAACGTTGGAACAAACATTTACATGCCATTATCATTGAATTAAACGGAATTTAATACAATTGCTAAGACTGTAGAGGCCTAAATTCCTGAGCCCGGTTCGGATCCAAAGGCTGAAGCCCAAAACCTTCAACATGCTATAGTCCAGGCCCAGACCCAGTCATTCCGAAGGACTGAGCTCACATTATTGCGAGAGGCCCATTGGCCTAACTCCTTCCGCAAACACTTAAACATGACCGAACTACCCAGTCACCAAAATCCCGAATCTTGCGGAGATCCTTCCGCAAGGATCTCGGCAATATCCACCTGATGGTTCACCAATCCTCTATAAATAATAGGATCATTCTCTGAAGAAGGACACTCTCTTCTTTACTGAAACTCTACCAAAATCAATATACACAAGCACTCTCGAGTCTTTCGTGTTCAATCACCACTGATCACTCTCCAGCGATCTACCACTGACTCTGGTCACCATCTTGATCCTAATCAAGCGAGTTCAAGGCTGCTTCAAGTGTCTCTCAATTCCGAGCTACATCCTTTCGATAGGAACAATTATCAATAGGAAGTCATTATTGCTTTCTTTGTTATTCTCTTTATTTCATTCTTTAAAGTCCAAAGTTGACTTGAGCGTCGGAGTGCCTACGGCATATACCACACCGGTGTCCCCAGGTCCGCCCTGACGTTTGTTTATTCTTTTGCAAGATCCCTTAATATCTGGAATCGGCCCTAGCTGAAAACTGAACCATCGGGTCCAGTTAGTCCGGATTAACTGTAGTTCCGAACCACTACAGTTCGGTGCCCACCGTGGGGCCGACGATAAGTTTCTTGCAAAACTAATCTCTTTCGCTTTCTAAATTTAAAATCCTAAATTCTATACCTTTTCCCATGGCTAACGACTTGACTATGGAGCAACAGGTGCAAGTCATGATGAAGCACATGCGCCAACTTGAGGAGGAGAATGCCAGAACCAAGGCTACAAACCAGGCACTCACTTAATGCGTGAACAGTATGACTCCCAATGGCACTACTTCCATGGTAAATGGAGAAAACCCTACTACTACACAGGCCAATAGACTCCTCTTGTCAGAGATCCAAGAGATCAAAAGGGAATGGCGAAAGAAGCTGAGAACTTCCAGTCAGTCATTAAGACTATTCCAGGTATTCTGGCGCCCTTCGAACGCTCTGCTGCGGACACCCACATCCTCTCCCCATTTGTGGATAGGATCGTTACGGTAGAAATGCCGAAGAGGAGTAACCTTCCGACCTTCCACAAGTTCCGAGGGGATTCGGATCTGGCAGAGCATGTGACCGAGTACCGCCAGGAGATGTCCCTGATCAACCTTCCGAGCGACACTTGCGAAGCAATAATTTGCAAGACATTCGACAGTAGTTTGGGCGGTCCCGCCTTAACCTGGTTCCTCAACCTTCTGAATAACTCAATCCATTCGGTTTCTCAGCTTGTTGACGATTTTGTTGTCAAATTCTCTAGCCGCAGGCGTTTCAGGTTAACCACGAATCACCTATTTTCCGTGGCAAAGAAAGAAAGTGAAAGCCTCCGGGAGTACGTCTCTCGCTTCACCAATAAATACATCAAAATTTCGGATGTCATTGAATCGAAAGCTGCAACCGCATTCTGTAACGGCATGCCCCCATTCTCTCGTCTCTACGAACAGTTGACAAAATGTGAACCTCGGACATTGAAGGAATCCCTCACAATTGCGACTCGACAAATCAAATTAGAAGAAGATCCTAGAAGGGCTGCCATGGCCAAAAATAGAGCCCACGACAAGTCTGAGCAGCGCAACAACAAGCCTCGCAGGGGAAGGTTTGAGCCATACAAAAGGCACGACCCTCGCCCTCAGTTAGGCCCGTCCGGAACTTCAAATAGGAACGGTTAAAATAAACCAAAACGACAGGTTCCGGCCTATGATTTAACCATAGAGCCAAAAGCCCTAGTCGCAGTAATGAAAGACATGGGGTCCTCTGTTAAATGGCCCGAACAAATGCGGACTCCCGCAAACTAGAGAGATAAAAATAAGTTTTGTCAATTTCACAATGACCATGCCCATAGAATGGAGGACTGCGTGACATTACGGTTTGAGGTAGCCTCCCTGCTAAAGAAGGGACGTCTACGCGAGTTCTTATCCGAGAAGGGGAAACAAACTCTCGAAAAGTCCGAAGAGAAACATCATCATGATTAAAAAGCAATCGAAATTCCTGACGAAGCCCCAGAAGTCGAACGGATCATTGGAGTGATTCATGGCGGCTCGATGGTGAGCGGAATAACCCAAAGTTCCGCAAAAAGACATGCTCGGGAGCTCGTCAACATTAATGAAGCTTCTATTCGGCCAAGTAAAACCCTCTTACCTATGAACTATTATTTTATGACCAAGACATGCAGGGACTTGCAGATCCGCATCACGATGCGCTAGTCATTACCTTGCAAATTGCAAACTGCAAGTTAAAGAGGGTTCACATCGACAACAGAAGTTCCGCAAATATCATGTTCCTTTCAGCACACAAGGAGATGCATTCGGACGAGCCACTTATCGTCCGAGAACCATAACACTCTCTAGCTTTAGCAAAGAATCTAAGCAAACCATAGGTGATGTCATTTTGCCTGTCTTTTTAGGCGGCATCAATCTCGAGACCAGGTTTCTCCTAGTAGATGTGCAATCATCTTATAACTTGATCATGGGAAGACCTTGGATCCACGAGATGAAAGCAGTTCCTTCAAGCTACCATCAAACCCTTCGATTCCCTACCAAATGAGGAATCAAGGAAATCGAAGGCAACCAAAAGGCATTAAGGGAATGCTACCACACCTGCATCAAGAAAGCGGCCGTAGCATAGCAATTAAAGAAAGGGTCTCCTGAGATGAGGATCATTCTGTCACATAAAATCACATTAACTAAACAGAACTCCTATCAACGTCTAATGTAGTATTTAAGATATCGTCTCCACGGGGATTGTCAGCTAAGAAGCAAGATTGAGATTAAGATTTAAACTGAATTGTTAAAGGAATCTAATTACAAATTGTATCATAGAAATCATAGAATTTTTGTGTGTTACAGACAGTAATGACATTCCTTCAATTAAAACATAAGTCAGTACTCTATTTTGTAAATGATCTCAGCAATGAATAAGCTAAACTGCTAATCTCTAATATCAACTAACTTCTTATGCACGCTTCAACTCTAACTCACAAATTTACTTTCTAGATCATCGTCCATGATCTGTTAAAGGATCTCTCGATTCAATGTAACAGATCTTAATTATACAGTTGCATATATCTCTATACTACAATCTATATAACTGATAAGCACAATCTGTAGAAAACTAGATCTATAGTCTATCTCTAGAACTATGATCCTCTGTTTTTAGATCTGTAACCTAATCGTCATCTCTGGTCTAAATCAAGCTTCAAATCAACAAGATTACATAACTCTCGTTCTTGTAATTCAACAAGCTCATGAAATTCAAGTAAATCTGACTATAACTGAACAAGAATTGCACAATCAGAATGATAATCAACAATAAAAGTTAGCAAATCAAAAGAGCTTTTAGCCTAGCATATCTACTTCAACATATTCAACAAAGCACAAAATCATCATCAATATGCATCTAAGATCTAAATCTTACAAAAGAAGATAGAAACTAGACTCTGTCACAGTTGTTGCTTCGCTATCTTCAAGCTTAATCTCAATGATCATAAGAAACAAAGTACAAAACTTCTTCAAGAAACTTCTCTGAGAATATTGAATAAAGCGTATAGAAGAATCTAAAATTTCTCTCTAAAAAATAACAGAATGTCAAAAGGTTCTTATTGCTTCATCTGAGCTCCTATTTATAGAGTTTAGTTCAGTGAAAATTTTGAAATAAAAACAACAAAGAAACACAAATTGGCGAAGTAACAATTTTCTTCATTTATGTCGCATGTTCCTTCGCCTGAACTCAAACGACTTCCACAAATCTCGCTTGTCTTGTTTGCCAAGTTATAACTCTTCATAGGCGAAATTTTCTTAATATCGCCACTATATGTCGCCTGAAGCTTAGGCAAGCTAATCTTTCCTCGCCATATCAATCTTCCATTTGAAAGCATTCTAGGCGATGTAGTGTAAATGTCGCCTTTCAACATTTCTCATCTTGGCGATTTACTCCTATGTTGCCTCAGCTGTCACATCAAAGCATGGCGAGGTTCACCCTTCAGCGCCTAAAGATTCAGCCCATACTAGCAACAAATGAAGGTAACTCGCCTCATGAGCTCTAATCTTCAAGGCGAGATTGTTCATACTTCGCCTGTTTCATCGTCTTCTCCTTTCTGCTAACGGCGATGTGTGCAGGCGATCTCTTTTTTAGTATAAATTATTTCGCCACATTTGCTGACTTTGGATGAAAATCTAAATGGTCATTCTTTCTTCTGAAATTTGCAAGTGTTAGCTCCTTTTCCAAATCTTTTCATCCAAGTCCCTGTCTCAGAAATAATAGTCTAGAAGTACTAGAAATGTATTCAATATTTCATCTTTTAAGCTCAATTCCTTTACATTTAAGCTCATAAAACATACTAAAATATTGGTAAATTCTAGATTTATCAATTACCCCCAACTTATCCTTTTGCTTGTCCTCAAGCAAACTAACCAAAACTCTACTGAGACAGAAATCATTGCAAACTTATATCATAATTCAAAATAATTCATCAGATGTGTTTTGAAATTTCCAAACACTGACCAGCTCTTCTTTCAAAATTTCAAATCAACTAACTCAAAACTAGTCATTTTCTTCATGTTGCAAAGTATTTGAGAAGATCTAAGTATTAGAGTTTTGAAACTACTTCCTTACTGTAGTCTCTCATAAGTGTTTGATCACTCAGAATCCTAAAGGTTACTCACACAACACACAAGTCACTTAAAGAATCAAAGTTACGTACCAAGGCAAATGTGATTCTAGTGTTTCACAAGCATGTATGAAGAAAATTTTAAGAACCACACGATCATTGAACTTCATTCATACAGTGCATAGCACTTAGAGGTTCCTAAGTTCAGAACTGTCTATTTCTCTGCCTTAGAATTTTTCTGATTTGTGTATACAGGGAAAATGGGGTCAAGTTAGCTTATGAAAGAGGGGGAATTTTTCAAGGGATTCAAAAATTGGACTTACCACTAAATTCCTCTCAATCCCTCAACTTTTCAACCTCTAGTGTTTCCTGCTCACTGATACTTATTTCACAGCACCTCTTATTTGCATAAAACTGCCTTTTTTTTTAATAGCTCTTTTAGTTTCTTTACAACAACTTTTTTTTTAAAAAAAAAACATATTGCTTTTGACTTTTCAGAAACACTCTTTTAGCAAATCCTCACTTCCAATTCTTCTTCATCCCCAATTTAATGGTAAGTCTAAAGGGTAGGATTGAGATCATATCTCTATCTTTATGATTTGGACTGGTTTAGGGACGAATGAAAAGTTTTTTTTTAATGAGAATGGAAACAAAATAGTTTACCTCTCAACATATCAAGGTATGATTATATCATGCAAGGAAAGACTTTTTAGTAGTTTCACTCACTCTCTCAAATCAGATCATGTTCCTTAGTAGATTCAGGACAGAACTTTACCCGACCAATGCCCTGTACACTTGAGGAATGTATGAGAAATTCAAAGCAAAACTATAAAGGTTCTGATTCTAATAGAAGAAAAACTGATCAGATAATGCGTTTAATAAGGAAGAGAATAAAAATAACCCCTCTCATAAAGAAAAAGGTACAAAATGAAGCTCAAACCTCACATACCACCCCAGGTTTTCTCCACTCTTTCCTTATCAAAACTCACCAACTTATTCACAATTCAAATTTTACCAGAATCTTCATCACTGTTCAAAAAAATTTATCAAAAATTACCTATCAAAAACTGCTCGTTTTGAACACTTATTTTTCTATTTGAAACCTAATTTTATGAAAAACTGAATCACTTTGAATTATAAGTAGTGTAAGCTCAATCATGCACTCAAACCTATAATGTCCTAAAAAAAATTCGAACAAAATATACAAATAAAACTATAGACTAAAACTAAACAATTTCCTCATATATATATTCCTAATATATTCATATATATATAACACTAGCAATGTGATTGCTACCCCACCCCAACTTAAAAGAAAGCAGTGTCCTCAATTCTTAAGAGAACATAAAAGAAAAGAAGGAGAAAAGGGACACAAAAAATAGTAAATCAGAGAGTTAATAGTGTACCTGGATGTCGCCACTAATAGTTATTATCTCGCCCAAAGTAAAGCAAAAACAAACAAGTTAGGCGAAATCATTAAAAAGAACTGGCGAAGAACATCAAAATTGCCAATTATTGCGAAAGAGTAAGGCGAAATACAACATATGCTGTCATATCAGAGTGACAAATGAGCTAAATTTCATGGCAAAATGCAAAATCTGCAGGCGAAATAATCAGGCTAAATAGAAGTATCGCCATAGTCATCGCCTATACCATATCATTAGGCTTACCATTTAAGTGAGAAATAAGGATTCTGCCTAAGTCAAGGTGAAATTATAGGCAACGTGAGTCCTATCTCGCTCAATCATAATGTTCCATTCAACCTTATGCAGAATAACCTGTAAACTTAAAATTCAAGGTGACAAATGATGAAACATTTATGATCGACCCTGTAGAAACAACTCGCACTGTTGGGAAAGAAAAACCCCCAACTTGAAACCTGAAAACTCTCTGCATATTTTATAATCAAAAATCACATCACTCTTTTAAACAATCAAAAATAAAGATGCATAAACCATTCACATTACTATTCACTAAAAAAAAAAGTAAAGACAAAGATAAAAGAAATCACATTCCTCTTGTACTAACTTCAAAAAGAAAAGAAATCACATTACTCTTGTACTGACAGCACCATACAAAAGAGCTAAATTTGAAATATAAACAGAATAACAATCAGTACATCAATTATCAATCTAAAATTCCTCTAAAGTGGTATTTGGAGAATGCAATTGCTGAGGAGATTTGGAGTTCAATCTCCTTCTCTTGGAAGGAGGACTAGGAGATGCTGCTGCTGATGTTGGTCTGAGCTTTAATTTTCTAATTATCATCCTCCTGATCTCCAGATCAATATCAGCAGGCGATTTAGGACCTACCTCTAGGCTCTTTTTAGGTTCAACTGTCCTTGGAGATGGCATTTTTCGTTCCTTCTTCTGTTTTCCTGACTTGTCAGGTTTTCTTTCCTTAGAACTGGCTATTGCATCTTCAGCTTCAGTATCACTTGGTGGAGTTAAAGTAAGAGCCTTCTTCCTCTTGTATGGCTTAGGATTTTCCAACTGTGTTAAGAACTTGCTATATCTTCTAATCTGTCTGAAAATTTAGGAGTAATATCCATCTGGAATAGTTAAAGCACATGTTGGATCCCATGAGGAAGGGGTCTTGTTATGATCCTGAATGATCATCTCCTCTAAATCTGCGAGTTTAGCTACAGGATCACTTTAAATGGACTTACTTGAAGAAGAAGATGATGAACTCTGGCTATGCTTTCCTTTCTTTGGACTAATCCTTTCTTCCTCAGATAAACTGGTAGAGGAAAACTCCATCCCACTGAAAAACTCATATGGAGGCATCCTGTTGAAATGTCTAAAGAATTGTCCTAACATTTCTGCTACAACTTCAACATCATAAGTACAAGCTTCTTCTTGACATAAAGGCACTTGGTTGGGAGGCTCTGGTTGCAAAAAGGGAACTAGTGCCATATTTTGAGAAGAACTGTCACTGTCTATAGGATTAATATCTTCATTGAAGAACTGACCCATTCTAGCTAAATTTATCAGCCTCTGAACCTCAAGATGAATAATGTGAAGCCTTGGAATAAAACCTTCAGAAGTAAAAGGTGGAAGCATAACAGTACACTTGGCAAGTCCAAAATGTGGAGGAACTTGACAAGTGTATACTAGAGGCTCTAGGATAGATACCTCAAGGGCTGATGGTTGATGCTCGCTTTCTTATTGATGAGATGAACCCGATCCTTCACCTTTTTCTTGTACTGACACAAGCTTGCCAGCAACCTTAGCAAAAGATGCAAACAACAATCACTGCCTCTCAATGTCAGCAGTGTCTATTTCTTCACATTCTGAAGAATCAGAATCAGACTTAGGCTCTACTGCTTTTCCCCTTTCTTCATTTATCATCCTCTCATCTTCCTCTAAATCTTATTTGTAACCATTTCAGTTTCCAGGTCAAATTGTTCACCTAAATTCCTTTTTAGGTGATCATTCTCTAAATAGAAAGCAACCATAGTTTCTATTTGCTCATCGAACTCAAGCTGGCTATCCTTCAATTCTTCTTGCTCCAAATGAGGAATCTGATAATTTTCCTCATTCCTTTCTTGGTCAGTTGGCTCTCTGATGCTTACCCCCTTCACAAATTTTGCAAAACCCACTGGTGGTGCACTCCTTCTTGTTCTTTGCAGCTCCCACATCTTCAAGAATTCTTGAGGGTCTGAGATATTGTTGAAGAACTCTGCAATCCATTCTTCAACCTTTTTGTTAACCATCTCACTAACCATGTCTTCTAATTGTTCTTTTGTAGGATCAGCAACCCTCTCATTTTCTCTTCTAGGGTTGTGAGTAAGAACTGGAGCAGTCTCTTGCACTGGTCTTGCAACTGAAGCAAGAGAAGAGAACTTGTTCTTCTTAGTATTTCTCTTCTTGGCATCCCTTAATGCCTTCAACTCTATCACTCCATCACTCCTTTACTTTCCCAGATCCTCAATTCCAACTGTCCAGTGTGTGGCTTAGAGTTAGCTAGCCACACATCCTTCTTCTTGTGCTTAACTCCACATCTCTCCAGCAGTCCAGCTATGAGGGATGGAAAATATAGAGTACGCTGTCTGGATTTCTCCTTCCTCATACTGTTCACTCTCTTCTGCAGCTCTGAATAAATCAGCTGGCCCAAATGAATGAACTTGGCCTGGTTAAAGTCCCTTAAGAACTTCTTCTCATCAGCTGTAAATTTGCCGCCTTTGTTTCTAGGCATCACATTATCACTTAACAAGGTTAAGCATGTAGCAGAGTGAATATCCAATTCACTAGTTAGAACATCATCCTCAGTCCCATTTGTTGAATTTGGGAATCTCCTTAAGTTTATTAAATCATCCACAGTCACCTTAGCAGCATTCATTCCTCTATCTCCTTGTGGCTCAACTTCCATTAATCTGTAATAAGTACAGATGCTCTCCACTGATATGTCTACTTGAACACCTCGAATGCCAAAAGGAGTATCTAATTCTTCTGGACCTTCATTGAAGAATTCTTCTACTAAAGTCGCATTAACCTTCTTTGGTTGTTCCACTAGTTTCTTCATAGCCCAACCCCACAGATAATGTCCAAAACGCCTATCCTCAAGATCATCTAGCAGGATAGCCTTCTCTTGCCAAAATTGCAGGTTGTCTTTGTGTAGTGGAATTTTAGCTTGAGACTTATTCTTGGTGACCTCAGGCGAATTAACCATCACCTTTTTGCTTTTCTTACTGACCCCATATATGGCTGCTGCTTTCTCAACTGAAAATTTCCTTTTTTCAGCATTTGGTGCAGAAGGGATCTTGGGTGTATTTTTCACATTTGTCTTCCTCTTAGTAGACATTTGAGAACCAACCTGCACTCCTTTTTGCCTAGTACTCTTAACAGAAACTAACCCAACAGGTTTCTTATTTAATTTCTCTCCACACTTCTTCCCCTTATCAGCATTTGAAGTAGAGGGGGTCTTCTCTTTAGCTTTTGGAGAAGAAGGAAAAATTACTCTGACATTGTAATTCTTTTCATCATAGATCTTCGGCCTGGTAGAAGTCTTCGCCTTCTTGACCTTCTTAGATGGGCTAGAAGTACAATCGCTCTTTCTCTTTGCCATTATTCTGCAAATTGAAACATAATATCAACAACTTTAACCCAGTATCAATTTGAAAGAACTTAAAAAAAATCCATTACAGTAGCAGCATTATCAATTATGATGATAGTATATTGTATTGAACTCTCAAAATGGAATACCTAGTTATAAACAGATATGATCATCATAAAACCCACACAAATTACACCCTTTTTACCGTTAAACATTGCTCAATGTACACCTTAACAATTGCAATCAACAAATCAACACAGCTTGGCTAAAGACAGGCATTAATTTTTCGAAAAACCGAGAAGAACGTACCTTGTTTAGTTTTTGTGATGAATGTAGACTCAAACATGAAATCAAAACAAGAGATTCGCAAATTAGGGTTTTTGTGAAATGAAAATTCAGAATGCAAGTAAAAGTAACGGTAGAATTGAATTTAGTTTTTAAAGGACTCATGAAATAGGCGCAATGATTAAAAAGATAGGCAGGAGGTGGAAAGAATCAACCTTACCTTGTGTCATAAAGGTAACTTTTGCGTATGCCTACGTGTCACTTAATTAAATCGTCACCTCAATAAGTTGCCGACATATGTTTTGCCTAAAATCAGATGAATAAGGCAAGTAAAAAGAACGAAATCTTTGATTTCGCCTTCAACAATATAAATTTTGGAGATTAAAATGAAAATTTCGCCTAAATAAAGAGCTTAGGCGAAGTACTTGAGGCGGAATAAAAATACCTCGCCACAAATGTTTTTTTGAAAGAGGCAATGCTTAAGGCGAAAACAACATACCTCGCCCAGTGCAATTTTTTCTAGGCGAAGTAAATTAACAAAACAAAATCATAATGCCAAAAAGCATACCTAATTGGTGAGATACAGGAGCGATGTTTGAAGATTTGCCTTACCTTTCCTTGCATTGAGCAATTCGACAAGGCGACATTTCTCAATCTTTGCCATTCCAAGAGTATGATAGGCAAAGTTTTGGCTTGAGTTTAATCTTCGGCTTCACCTAGATGACAATAATTGGCGATGTCCGAAAATTTCACCATCTTCCACATATTCACAAAGCGAAATAAAATTGCTCCTCGCCAACCAGAAAGTATCTTAGGTAAGAAATTTGGCAATCAGAATGACATCTCGCCTCCTACTCCAAACCTCAAGTTCATCTGAACATAATAACAATACTTTTCCACAACATAAACTTGGTTAATAAAAAACGTACACAATTAAGCAATTATAGTATAAATCCATACAAAAATTTAATTGCGTAAAGAGTATGCTTTGTTTGAGGTCGTTAGCATTGACTATGGTCAGTCTGTTATGGATTTTCCATCATTTCTACAGGATCTGAGATATATAGAATATCTCTTGTCCTGTAGATGTCTCCCCCCAGATAGTGTTTAAGTCTCTGCCCATTCACAATAAAAGAATTTGTAGACTTATTGTCAAACAATTCTACAACTCCATATAGGGAAACACTCTTCACTCTAAATGGACTAGACAATCTAGATTTCAGTTTTCCTGGAAATAAGCTAAGTTTGGTGTTGTAGAGCAGCATATCTTGTCTAGGTTTAAACTCTCGCTTGACAATCTTCTTATCATGATAGTTTTTCATTTTCTGCTTATACATTTCATGATTCTCATAGGCTTCCAAACGTCATTCATCCATTTCATCAAGTTGTAGAAGCCTTTGTTTTCCTGCCTTGATAGAGTCCATGTTCAACAGTTTCACTGCCTAATAAGATTTATGCTCTAATTCTACTAGCAGATGGCATTCCTTGCTATAAATCATTCAAAACGGGACATTCCAATAGGAGTCTTAAAAGCTGTCTTATAAGCCCACAGAGCATCATCTAACTTATAGCTCCAATCAGTCATGTACTCATTCACAGTCTTTTGTAGGATTCTTTTCAATTCTTTATTGGAAACCTCCACTTGACCATTTTCTTGTGGATGATAAGCTAAGTAACCTTATGGATTACTCAATACTTTTTAAGCACTTTTTCCAACA
Source organism: Cardiospermum halicacabum (assembly GCA_031304145.1). NCBI lineage: Eukaryota > Viridiplantae > Streptophyta > Magnoliopsida > Sapindales > Sapindaceae > Cardiospermum > Cardiospermum halicacabum. The sequence continues at coordinate 11,762,645 of CM062396.1, read as the reverse complement.
ACTTGTTACAAAAATGAGATCCCCCATCACTAATGAGTACCCTGGGTATGCCAAAATGAGTGAAGATATTCTTTAGAAGAAATTTCTCCACTACTTTACCATCATTTGTAATACAAGCTACAGCCTCTACCCATTTGGATACATAGTCCACAGCTACAAGTATATATTCATACTTGTTTGAAGTAGGAAATGGTCTCATGAAGTCTATACCCCATACATCAAATAGTTCAACTTCTAGGATATAATCCTGGGCCATTTATTGCCCTTTTGAAATATTCCCCATTCTTTGGCATCTATCACAATTGACCACAAATGCATGAACATCCTTAAAAATCGATGGCCAATAAAAACCACATTCCAAAATTTTTGCTGTTGTTCTTGTTCCAGCAAAATGCCCTACATATTTTGAGGAATGACAGTGCTTGAGAATATCAAAAGTTTCTTCATATGGGATGCATCTTCTCAACACTTGATCTGCACATCTTCTGAACAGAAAAGGCTCATCCCATATGTATCTCTTGACCTCATGAAGAAATCTTTTCTTCTGATGACTATTTAGCCCTTTAGGTAACACTTTACAAGACAGATAATTTGCATAATCAGCATACCATGGATAGAATGTTACCTCACACAAAAACTGTTGCTCATCTGGAAAGTGTTAATTTATATCCACTGGAGCTTCCATGTCTCTGATGTGCAACCTCGAAAGGTAATCAGCTACCACATTTTCAGATCCTTTCTTGTCTTTGATTTCAATATCAAACTCCTGCAGCAAAAGTACCCATCTTATCAATCTAGGTTTAGATTCTTTCTTAGCAAATAAGTACCTCAATACTGCATGATCAGTATGAATGATAACTTTAGAACCTAATATGTATGATCTAAACTTATCCAATGCAAAGACTACTGCTAGTAATTCTTTTTCAGTGGTGGTATAGTTTCTCTGAGCTTCCACCAACGTTTTACTAGCATAGTAAATGACTTTGAACAACCTTTCTCTCCTTTGTCCCAACACTGCACCTACAGCAAAATCAGATACATCACACAAAATTTCAAAATCACAATTCCAATCATGTGGAGTTATGATTGGTGCTGAGACAAGCTTTTCCTTTAACTGCACAAAAGCTTTCAAACAATCATCAGTAAAATCAAACTTCTTTTCTTTTTCTAGCAAAACACACAGGGGTCTAGAAATTTTTGAAAAATCTTTTATGAATCTCTTGTAGAACCCTGCATGTCCCAAGAAACTTCTAATGCGCTTAATATTAGCAGGAGGAGGTAAGTTGGCTATAACATCTATTTTAGCTCAGTCCACTTCTAATCCATTAGCAGACACCTTATGGCCTAAAACTATACCCTCTCTCACCATAAAATGGAATTTTTCCCAGTTGAGGACCAAGTTAGTCTCCTCACATCTTCTAAGCACTTTCTCTAGATTATTCAAGCAATCATCAAAACTATCTCCAAGGATGGAAAAATCATCCATGAAAACCTCTAAAAACTTAACAATGAAATCTGTAAAAATAGCTAGCATACACCTTTGGAAAGTACGTGGTGCATTACATAGTCCAAATGGCATTCTGTTATAAGCAAAAGTTCCAAAAGGACAAGTAAAAGTTGTTTTATGCTGATCACCAGGTGCTATGGGAATTTGGTTATATCCAGAATAACCATCCAGAAAGCAAAAGTAAAGGTGTCCTGCTAACGTATCTAACATTTCATCAATGAAGGGAAGAAGAAAGTAATTCTTTCTAGTGGCATCATTTAAAGTTCTATAATCTATACACATACGCTAGCCTGTAACAGTTCTAGTAGTGATCAATTCATTCTTTTCATTTTAATAACAGTAATCCTTCCCTTCTTTGGTACATACTACACTGGACTAACCCATTCACTATCTGAAATCGGAAAAATAATACCTGCATTGAGGAGTTTCAACACTTCCTTTTTCACAACCTCTTTCATAGTTGGGTTCAATCTTCTCTGAGGTTGGATCTTGGGTATATGATTATCCTCCTGAATTATTTAATGAGTACAGAAAGTGGGGTTGATTCCTTTAATGTCTGCAATTGTCCATGCAATGACTTTCTTGTGTTTCCTCACCACTTGTAGAAGGCTTTCCTCTTGCTCATTTGTCAAGTCATTTGATACTGCAATAGGTAAACTAGAATCCTTAGGGTTAAGGAATGCATACCTGAGATGACTTGGAAGTGCCTTCAGCTCTAGTTGTGGCGGTTTCTCTATGGAAGGAAGCATTGGTTCAGCAGATGGTTGTATGTCACTGATGTTGAGTACAAAATGCGAAGTCATAGACTCCAACTCTCCACTATAAGCACTTTCTTTAGGTATATCCATATCCACATCATTTATTAAAACATTGTTTAATGGTTCAACACTTCTTAGTGTCAATATTTTGTCCATCAACTCTTCATCAGCGGCAAGTTGCACACTTTTTACTTCATTGAAATCATAAGGGAATTTCAATGATTCCAATAAACTGAACTTGGCTTTTTCTCCATTTACTCTTAATGTGGCCATTTGCTACATCAGTTAAAGCCCTTCCATATCTCAAAAATGGTCGCCCAAGTAACAATGGCACATCCTCATCTATTTCCATGTCAAGTACTACAAAGTCTACAGTAAACATGAACTTATTCACTGTGACTATCACATCTTCCACAACTCCCTTGGCATGAGTGAAAGATCTATCTGCAAGCTGTAATAAGACATTATCAGGTCTAAAATGTCCTATCCCCAACCTTTCGGCCAAAGGCATCAGGTTTATACTGGCTCCTAAATCACAAAGAGCTCTCTCTTTGAACCTGTCGCCTATGGTTAAAGGTATGGTGAACTTGCCAGGATCTTTCTCCTTCCTGGGAATCTGGTACTTGGCAAGTTGGCTCACGCTTTCATTAACATTTATACATCCCACATCAGCTAAATTCCTTCTACATGACAATAATTCCTTCATGAACTTAGCATAGACAGGCATTTGCTTTAATGCCTTAAGGAATAGGATGTTGACAATATATTGAGGACCTCCCTCACCCCGTGTTGAAATGTTAGGTAGTACGAAACTAAAGGCATCAAGCCCAAATCAGTTCCTAAAAGGAATATCAAACCAAGTTAAGTTCCGGAGCAAGAAATTCAAATATTTGTACTACTTTCGAATCATGCTCTAACCTTAAATGATTAATTTGCAAGGTGCCTGAACTAAAACACAAAATAAGAGCATGAAGATCTATCAAGACGAAGAACATACAACAAACTGAGGTCAGATTAAAATTGTCTTGAAGATTTCACTCGAGCACAAAATAAGACCCCGTAAAGCATACCACCAAGTCAACACTTGTAAAAAGTTGATTTACATATTATGTACACAATCATCCGAAAGGATTACCAAAGATTGTATAAAACGTCCGGCGAGACATAAATTTTATTATCCGAAAGGGATCCAAATGTTATATCTGAAAGAACTATCCTTGTTAAATCAATAAAAGTCGAGTCTCACCTCGGAAAGATAACTTAATTATCCTTTCAATCTTTACTTCTTAGTTAAATGCCTTGTGTCTTTATTAGTTTTCCATTTCAAGAATTTTCTATTCAGATACTTACAATACTTATGCAAAAAAGAATCGGAAAAATAAACAAAAAACTAAAGATTTCATTTATACGAAAGAAAAATAAGTACAAGTACAAGGAAAAGAGAAGCCTAAATTGCTAAATCGTTAAGGGTCAATTCGACCTCAACATCCTGGTCCACAGTAGTAGCCTCTACAGAAGGATGGATAGCCGAGATCAGCTCCACCTCCACCGCCACGGAAACTTCCTCCTCGACTCCTTTCTCAGGGGTGGCAGTGTCCTCCCCATCCTTTTTTCCTTCTCCACCGCCTTAGAGAGACGAATCTCCATCTCGGACATCCCAGAAGTTAAGGACTCAACTGTCCCCTTCAGCATGGAAGCCTCTTCCAAAGCCTTCTTAGTCTTCTCCCTCTCGGCAGCAAGCTCTTTTTCCTTGTCCTGAGCTATCCGTCTCAAGTTGTCCAGCTCGAAAATAGTAGCATCAAGCTTCAGCTAGACGTCTTCCTTGTCCTTCCTCGAAGAGTCCCGATCAGCACGGGTCTTATCCCATTCTTGGTCAAAAGCATGACCGATCTAAACCAGCTGAAAACCAAGATATAGCAAGAGTCAAATTCCAAATGGAACAACCAGCATGTGTTTAAAGACCAAATACGGAAACTCTCTTGTGGCTCGCCAGAAGAAGCTCCTCGATAAGGTGGTTGCGCCTGTCATAAAGGAACTTCTGATCTTCCTCTAAGACCATCATTTTTAAAGTCTCGACAGCCACCTTTGGCTTCCTAAAGAATGAAGTGCCAGCAGGCACAGTTAACGTCCGAGTTGCAAGCTCGGAATCCTTCTCAATAATTTAGATTTCGGGAGAGGAACCATTTTGTTTCTTAGACGAAGGATGATCAGCATCATCCTCCTCCCGACGTCGTGCCAAAACAATCCCCTTATCCTTACTCGGCTTCCGAGTCGACATCGGCGCAGCCTTCTCCTTCTCCTTCCCCTTGTCCTTCCTCACCTCGGAAGGACCGCCAATCATGAAACCCTTCGGGCGTTGGCCCACCAAGTATTGAAGGGCCGCGTTGCCCTTCAAGCCTTTCTTCCCCTCACTTTTTGAGGATATTGGCCAGACATCTTCGGACCTTGGCATTTCTTTGTAGGATCAGGTAAAACGGGGACCAAAAATTGTAGATCTCCGATCTCTGCATCGAGCCTTAAAATCTTATTGATAACAGCCTCGATGTTCAGTCCGCACGGATAATTGCTATTTCCTAATTCCACTTCAAGGAATAAATAAACATTCAAGTCAATTTTCGGAAACAAGAGCACAAAAATACAATAGAAAGAAACTTTCAAATTCCGAGCTATCTGGTTGCACTCATACATGGCTCTTGAGTCCACCAGAATGGGATATCTCCGTCTTCATCTTCTCTCCAATGACCGAAGGCAAAAAAGTATCGTTCCTTCCACCCTTTATCACATGTGGAAGGATTAAAAAGTACCCGGGCTTGATCCGAGTGACACTGAAGATTCACCCGGCCCGGATCACCATTTACCTTTTGAACAGAATATGCAGAATACACATCCGCAACCTCATAATGTATTCCCTTTATTTCGGCCATTTCATCAAATGATCGAAAAATTCTCATCGTATTGGGATTAACTTGACTTGGAGCAATTTAAAGTAGTTTGCAAAGTCTTTGATGCATCACTCCGATCAGGAATCTAAGCCCCATACTTAGCAAGATGGTGTACATCGGGGTCCAACCATCCACGACCCAGTCTACCCTCTCGTCATTCTCGGGGGCTCAAATTTCCACATCGTCCGAAATCTTGTAAGCCTCCCTTATGACCTCCATTTGTTCCGAACGGATAATTCAGGGACAGTCTTTCTTTTGGATCCCTTGAGGACCGAAAGCCGAAAGAAAGACGACCTCTCGGCAAGTTGCTTCGTCAACTACTTCAACCATTATCCCAGCTAGCCTCGGCAGTACCAAACTTTCCCTTTGAAATTCAGAGAAGAACTTTGCGATGGTTCTTGGACTCAAATCCAAACTATTGGATCCCCCCATGGATACGGAAGTAGATGGACTGCTCTTGTCTCCGGACGGATTCTCGCCCATCATCCTTCAGATATCTGATTCTGTTGATCCCCTTAACATACCTAATCGGAAAGTTCAACAGCCAGATCAGAGAACTTTTCTGGTTAGCCGTAAAAACTAGTTTTGGTCCAAATATCACCGGAAAACAACCAAAAAGGCTAGAAATGGTGTTAAAAACTTCCAAAATTCCAAGAATCACATTCAGTCTCATAACCCGACTACACCCAGCCTCAAATCTCTTCGTCTTTTCCGACAGAAACAAAAATAAAACCAAACACCAGTGAAATAGAAAAAAACAAGGGGAAGATTTAAGAGATGTCAACAGGCTTTACCTAGACGATGGTTGAAATGGCTACTATCAATGATCTGGAACTAAAGCTCCTCTAAGAACCGATCTTTGGGTTTTGAATCTTATAGGGAGAAGTGAGAGAGAGTGTGTGAAATAGTGAAGTGGAAGCACACGGACCTATTTGTAGGCACGGGTAGATGAAAAGGCAAAGCTTCCTGGAGAAGCTTCCACACACGTCACCCTCCCAATGGAGAGTTTTTCAGATGTGACGTATTTGACAAGTGACATGACCTAGTGGATCACAACCATTTCGCATTCCGGTTTCATTCATCCATTCGGAATCATCCTTATAGATGAATGGGGGAATCTGTAGAGGCCTAAATTCCTGAGCCCGGTTCGGATCCAAAGGCCCAAGCTCAAAACCTTCAACAGGCCATAGTCCAGGCCCAGGCCCAGTCATTCCAAAGGACTGAGCTCACACTGTTCTGAGAGGCCCGTTGGCCCAACTCCTTCCGGAAACACTCAAACCTGACCGAACTACCCGGTCACCAAAATCCCGGATCTTGCAGAGATCATTCTGCGAGGATCTCAGCAAGATCCATCCGATGGTTCATCAATCCTCTATAAATAAGAGGATCATTCTCTGAAGAAGGACACTCTCTTCTTTACTGAAACTCTGCCAAAATAAGTATACATAAGCACTCTCGAGTCTTTTATGTTCAACCACCAGTGATCACTCTCCGGCGATCTACTACTGACTCTGGTCACCATCTTGATCCTAATCAAGCGAGCCCAAGGCTGCTTCAGGTGTCTCTCAATTCCGAGCTACATCCTTCCGATAGGAATAATTTTCAACAAGACGTTATTGCTTTCTTTGTTATTCTCTTTATTTCATTCTTTAAAGTCCAAAGCTAACTTGGGCGTTGGAGTGCCTACGGCAGACACCACAACGGTGTCCTTAGGTCCGCTCGGACGTTTGTCTATTCTTTTGCAGGATCCCTTTACATCTGGAATCGGCCCTAGCTGAAAACTGAACCATCCGGTCCAGTAAGTCCGGATCAACTGTAGTTCTGAACCTTTACAAAGACACATGCAATTTACAATAATGATATAGTTCATCCCATCAAAGATAACAAAAGTCCCTTTATAGTATCAACATATTCATCACCTTAGTAAAAAGCCTAATATATTTACTGTGCAGATCACTGCTATGTCACGATTTCCCTCTTCTCCAAGCTTAAACATGCAGCTCCAATGGTGCCATCAAAAGCTGGACAATGTACAACTTGGTGAAAACGACCATGTGTTTTCCCACTTCTAAAATTTCTTGCATCACAAGCTTCTTTTCCTGTTCAGCTGATTCTGAGCATGTGTTTTCACTGCAGGAGCCTCAACATCTGTCCTCAGCTTCAATAACATTATCATGGTGGTTTATGTGATACAGGGACGGAGCGTCCTAGTGGGCTAGGGTGGGTTCAAGCCCACCCTAACCAAACCAAAAAAAAAATTATACATAATATTTATAATTTTTTAATAATAATAATATATAAATAGAATAAATACTATAATAATTATAGTAATTATATGTATAATTTTAACTTTTAAAACTGAATAAAAATTATTTATAATTTCACATAGTAGTTATTAATTTTTAGTGATATTATTATAAATAGAATAAATATTATAATAATTATTAAAAGTGTATACATATTTTTAATTTTTTAGAAACTAAATAAATATATTTAAAAACTAAAATCAAATTAAATAAAATATTTTAATTTTATTTTTATTTAAATTAAATTTATAAATACATATACTATTAAGTGTTGTAAAAAACGTAAATACATCCAAAATTAGCTTTCGGAAAAATGCGTATTTAGTAGCGCTATTTAAAATAGCTTCAATAATTATATTTACTTTTAAAATAATATTTGTAAAAATTATTTTCATGCTAGTATTGATTCACTTTATTAGAGTATGTTTGACATAGATTTTCAATTAATTGTAAAGTTAGCTATTAGATTGAATGTTTGATATTAAATTTAATTTTTAAATTAGTTGTTAGATATAAAATTACTAAAAATTTTATCTAATAGCTAATTTAAAAACTAAAACTAATATCAAACATTTCATAAAAATTAGAAGTTAATCTAATAGCTAAGTGGTATAACTTTTTGAAACATTAATCTAATATCTAATAAAAATCTAAGGGGGTGTTTGGATCCCTTAAGAGTTAATAATTAACCAACTAATTTTTAGGAGCTACTAATAATTAAGCTAGCTAATTAATAGTGGGTGTTTGGATCCACTAGTGACTAATTAGCAAATAGTGTCTAAATGACCAATCTGCCCCTATTAATTACTAACTAGCTAGCTAATAATTAATAGGGGTTGGAGATTGTGGGGTTATTGAGTTTTTTGCAACATGTTAGGAGGTATTAAGAGGTATTAGTAGGGTTGGTTCAATTAATGAAATAATTGTTAAGAGCTCTTGCTCTTACAAATTAAAAGGTCTCTTAAAATATCTGTTTAAATCCCTATGTATTAATTTTATCTTTTAAGGAATCCAAACGGAGTTTAAGTATTTTAATTATAAATAATTTATCTAAATTAAAACTTTATATACATAAAAATAATAAATTTTAAAAAAAATTTTATTGTACCGTACCGCGGGCGAAGCCCCGCATCCCAGATCAAAATTAGCCCACCCTGCCATAATTTTCTGACTACGTCCCTAATGTGATATTGATGACAGTGGACATGTTCTCTAACTTCTTGAATTTCTTGCATTGCAAGCTTCTTATTTTCCACATGTGTTTTCACTGTAGGATCCAGAACATCCATTCTTTGCCTCAATGTCATGATCGTGATGTTCATGATGACTGATTGTGATGATTCAGATCATCAGCTGCTCTGCTGTTGGGAAACTGCAGATTTTCCAACTTCTTGACATCAAGATGAGCACAGAGAAATTGGATGGCAATTGCGGAAAAAGGTTTATAATCCTCCCATTGTGAAAGTTATTCTTTCATATAATAATACAAGAGTAATGCTACACATGCCGAATCAATCCTCCGATTTTTCGTCCGAATTAATATAATAATATTATTTTATTAAAAATACATATCAAATCAATAGTCTCATTATCATTTTATTATAAAATTATTATTATTTTAACTTTGGTGCGAATTTTCGCACAACCAATTCGGTCCATCAATCATTTTTCATAATACAAATATAATACCCTCTGCACAATAACCTCACACTTTTATGACTCTAGATTTCTCTCTTTAATTGGCTATAATTGTGTCTCTAAAATTCTCCATACCCTCATTTAAGGTATGTTTCATACCCTCATTTAGGGTATGTTTAGTAGTTACCATTTTTATTTTTATTTTTTAAAAACTACTTTTTGAAATACATGTTTTTGAAAAACATCTTTAGTATGTATTTCATTTTCTATTTTTAAAAAATGGGAAAAATAGTTTTGAAAACGCATAATTAATAACTCATGTTGTGAGAAAACAATTCAAATCTGTTTTTCAAATTCATTTTTTTTAAAAAAAATTTGGTCATTTTTCATTTTCATTTTTAGCTACTTGTAAACATAGATGAGTTGACATATATTATGCTTTATGGAACAAATAGCTTTTCCACAAAAGTCACTCTAACACTTTGTTGTCTATTTAACTCTGGTGGTTCAATATAAAGGACTCTTTTTCTTTATATGTAAAAAATGTGGGATTTAGTTTCTTATTCAAATACCATAACTATTATAATACCAACATGAAAGACCCGGACGAGAGATGTCCATTAGAGATTAAAAATTGTTAGACTGACGTCCAAAGAAAAGGAAAAGGGATGCCAAATATAATGACCTATCCATTTTTCAACCAATGAAAGAGAAAATGAGATTAAAAATTTAAAACACAAAGGAAAAAAAAAAAAAAAAAGCTAAGACAAATCAAATTAATAAAAAGAAAATGAGTTAAAAATAAAATACATTTAAAAATTTTGTAGATGGAGAACATTTATACAAATATTCACTCTATAAGGCTGGCATGTAAAAATAGGGAGCAACATCGAACCAAGAATAATTTCTTACTTTTACATTTGTAACAAGCTTGTGACGACCAACAACTCATTCTTGGCTCTACTTTTTATCTTTTCAGGCAAGATTTCTAGACTTCATCACAATCACCATCTATTTTTATTTAAATATTTTTTCGTAAATTAGATATGCTATTAATAGAGAAAATTTGTGAATGATTTGAAATTTACAACTACTTCAATAAGAGCTTCTATAATTAATATGTATATATATATATATATATATATAATTAATTAATTGAAAACAACTCTTCCGTACTTTTTATGTATGTCGTCCAAAAATTTGGAATAAGGACTTATTCTTGTAGATAATGCATTACATTTTAAATTAAGTATGAAAAAAAAAATACTATATATCTATTATCTTTTGAATTATGAAATATTGATATAAAATGAAAATACTCTTTTTTAAATATGTTTTAATGTTTGTATTTTTGGAAGGATATATATGAGATAGGTAGGGTTTTGACCTTATTTATTTATATGTTTATGCTCATGCTTTTGGAATAGAATGAACATGGTCCTAAACTTTCATTTTATTTGTTACTTTAATGTTCAAGTCCCACGTGAAAATGAACTTATTCTCTATAAACATAAGGTTTATTTAACCCCCGCATTTAATATATATTTTTTTAGTTTAGCCTTTATTAAACTATATATGATTAAATTTGTTATTTTAACCATTTTATTAAACTATATATGATTACATCTGTTATTTTAACTATTTTGATAACTTAAGAAGCTTCGAGTCGACGCTTGATTTCAACTTTGTGACTTGACATACATATATTATTACACCTTACCATTTTATCCTTTATGCTTGGTAAAATTTTCCATTTGACCTTTAAATTATAGTGGATTTCATTTAAGTCCATGTGCTAGATTTTTTTATTATCTTTTTAACCCTTTATATCAAATTTGTCATTATAAATATTCTACATATTACAACACAACAATCAATCTCGTCTGAATCCAACATTTTGCTAGATTTTTTTATTATCTTTTTAACCCTTTATATCAAATTTGTCATTATAAATATTCTACATATTACAACACAACAATCAATCTCGTCTGAATCCAATATTTTCTAAACTCGAGAAATACATACGCTTCGACGAGAAAGAGGAAATAGCGGAAGAAGATAATAACTGCTTTATATTTTTTGGGCATAAATATCTATTTAGTCCTTATTGTTGGTATTCATTTCAATTTAACCCCCTTATATGTGGTTTCATTTTTTACTATGTACTTTAGCCCTTCAAATGTGTCCAGGAAAAGTTGAGCACTACTTCAACTTCCACGTAACTTAAAATGGCTAAAATGACTTGATTTTGTGAAATATGAGAACTAAAATTATATCTCATATTTTCAGGGGCTAAACTAAAACAACTTTGCCAAATATTTGGGATAAAATTGACCTTATGCCTTCTTTACATGTTTATTCTCCGTGTAGCTTTCCAACTTATAAAACAAAAGTGAAAAGTAAATTTATCTAAACATACCCATAATATTGCAGTTGGATGAGCCTCTAACTTGATTCGTATAAAAATAAATAAGTAAAATCTGAAACTTGTATTTTAGAGAATAATAAATTGAAATGAGCCAAACTTAAGCATATGCTTTAGAAATTTGCAATTTTATATTATTTGTTTAAATAATAAAATTTATAAAATTATATAAATATATTATATCGGTACGATATTTTATTTTTAATATATCTAAATTAGTTTACTTTTAGTTTAATTTTGAATTTTTAAGTTAGTATGAATCTATATAGCTGCTTATAAAAACTAACTTTAACTTGCTTCACTTGTGATTTAAGATGAGTTAACTCGTGAAATGCTTACAATTGGATGGTTTCATACTTCATCCATGTTTTAATAGTGGTTACGCTTCTCTCGTTTGGTCATGACCTTTTAATGATTACGCTTTTAATTTTTGGTTAACAAAACTAGCAAATGTACTTATTTACTCTCCACTTTTCAACTTCCTATAAAAATTAAATATTAATTTGGCCCACTTCTTCTATAAAAGAATTTTTTTATTATTTTAATAGTGGGTATAATAAATGTAGCTATTGTCAAAATAAGGAGGAAATAATAATTTAGTAAGTCTAACTCATGAATTTGATGGATCCATAATTGATTCATAGTGCGATACCCTTTGCATGAAGGACTAAAGCCCTCCAGATAACCATATTCTATCAAAATCTTGTAGTCGTGAGAGTATGAATCGTAGGAGTCTAGACCCTCGGTTCATGTTTAAAGAGTTTTGGGCTGATCCTAGCTCCTCTGTGCTCGGACATACTCATACGAAGTCCATCGTGTAAATTATGCTCAACCACAGAAGACCACCTCATCCAATAAAATGTGAAGCCCATCTGAAGGGCACGCCTCAACTTATAAGGTCACAATTCACCAAAGGGTATGAAGATACATTAAATCAGTCATACTAACACACTATTCTTTTCACACAAGCTACTTACCATCCCTGCTGGATTTGGACGAGATGTTCTTACTACAACAACCTCTAACAAAATTAGGTCCCTATAAATAGGCATCTAACTTCCTTCGAAAGATATGAAAAATTCTCAGCAAAAATCCTCATCTCTTGAACCAAGAACACCTATATTAGCTTGAGTGTCAAGATGCAAATTGCAGGCTCCACACCACCCTCCAAAGTTTGTTATCATTCTTATAGGTCGTGAGAGGAAAAAACGAACCATCTATAGTCCTACGTTATGAGGGATAAACTCCCCGTAGTCAAGAATCACACTAGTTTTGGTGCCCACTATGGGGCATTCCTCTATCAACTCTATGATGGTCACACCATAACCAACAAAATGTGTTATTCCAATCTACTCACCATCACATGCCATTAAACGGTATTATATGTTGAACTCTTGAAACAGAGAACCAAACCTTGAAGAATTCCTTCCACACTTTAAGAACTCCCATAAATACAACCATCCCACATAGTGCCTCTATTATCTAAAAATCTTATATTTGTATACTCTGATCTTAGTATGAACAATTATCCCCTCCCTTTTAAAACTTTTATTTACTTTTAACAATATTAAATAGATAGAGTATACAAATTTGAATTCCAATTACATATAGTCATTTATTTGAAGTTATATAGCAATACATTTATTTTAAATCATTAGTTATGTTATTTAGTTTTTAATTATTAAGCTATGTGTGAGGATGTCTTGAATCATAAGAAATTCCTAAAATTTTTAATTTTGGAAGGATTCATTTTAGAAAGGATTTCCTATTTTGAGTTAGGGTCCATTTTCTTATTGTTAGGATCTGTATTTGGGAATGATTTAGTTTTTCTAACTATAATTATTTGGTATTCCTTAATAGGAAAGGAAACCAACTAGGACACTATTATTAATGCTCACTACAAATAGATTTGTCTAATAATGAAAAAGGTATCTCATACTTTTCGATGATGATTCGATACTGACCTTATGGATGGTAATCATATGATTGGGATCTTACCCTCAATCATTAAGGATTATCACGTCATTGAAGAGATTTTGGTTACACACTAATATTATTCATCCTGATTTTCTATTAAGTTATTCAAAAGATTGTTTAACACATATGGTATAATTATTTTTAATTTGATGGTTTGAAAAAGATGTTATTTATCCGGCTGTTAAGTTATCTAGTAGGCTTTAGTTATTAATCTTGTGGTACATTTGGATAGTTAATGCATGATAGCATTTTGTATGGAGAAAGTGTCATCGGAATTCCATATAATTATTTATTTCTCAATAATTAAGTTGTTATCTTTGGGTGAATTGGTCACATTATGAAAATATGTTAAGTATCTTGTGTTGCTTCTTCACTACTTTGTTGTTTGTTTTAGATATTACAAGTTTTCAGCCATTTTTTTTAACAAACTAGTATAAGAGCGATTAGTTAGGATTAACTATGACATCAACATTGTTAGGATTGCCTTGAATCACAAAAATTTCTTTTTAGGAAGGTTTTCCTATTTTGAGTTTGGATCCATTTCCTGATTGTTTTATTCCTTGCTCTGGAAAGAATTAGTTTTCCTTATTTGGTTGATTGTATTCCTTAGTTGGAAAGTAAACAAATTAGGAAAGTTTATTTGATGATCACTATAAATAGAGTTGTCTCGTAAGAAGTAAGTATCTCATCCCTTTGGGGGTAGTGATCATCGTATTCAAATCTCGTCCATTTGGGGAGGTGATCATTAGATTGAGGTCATGCCCAATGAGGGTGATGATAATTGGGGTTGGAGTCTCACTATGAAGGAGATTTCGTATTAGGGTTGGGGTCTCGCCATTAAGGAGATTTCGTATTGGGTTGTCTCATCATTAAAGAGATTTTAATTGGGGGTTGTCTCGCCGTAATGAAATTTTGTTTGGGGGTTATCTCACCGTAAGGAGATTTTGTTTGGGGGTTGTCTCGCCATAATGAGATTTTGTATAGGGTTGTCTCGCCATGGTGGAGTTCTTCGCCTAAAGGAGATTTTGGTAGAGAAAGAAAATAATTTGTGCGGAGAGAGAGTGTTTTCCGAATGACTTGTAATTCTTATTTCTCATAGTAAAATTGTTATCTTTCAGTGGATTAGGCAATTTGAGTGAACCACGTTAAATATTGTGTTTGTGTTAGGGCTAATTGTTTTGGTTGAATCAAACTAGGAACTTAGAAGAAAGTGGGATAGAACCGGAAATTTCCTAACAAATTGCTATCAGAGCTTCGTTAGAAGATGGATTCCATGGTTAGATCAATGTTTGGTGCCTTGTGTCGAAAGTCTTTCTTGATATTGTGGTGGTCAGGTGGCTGACCCATTGGGTAGTAACGGCGGTGCAAGTTGATTTGACGGATCGGTGGGTTATCTCGAGGGGAGACTTGTTAGGGTTCTGGAAATTTGGTGGAATTTTGTTTAAAGATCAATAACTGAAAACATCTGGATTTTGGACTTGGTAGTTTCTCATTTGAGGTGGAGAAATATTTTGGATTTGATAGAGAATAAATTGAATGATAGAGACAAAATTGGATTGGTAGTGATCAAAGGAAAAAGATTCAAAATTTGAGGTGATTCAAGTCAAGGTGGAGATTTGTTAGGATTGCCTTGAATCACAAGGATTTCTTTTTAGGAAGGTTTTCCTATTTTGAATTATGATCTATTTCTTAATTGTTTGATTCTTTATTTTGGACAGATTTGGTTTTCCTAATTTGATTGATTGTATTCCTTAGTTGGAAAGAAAACAAATTAGGAAAGTTTATTTGATGATCACTATAAGTAGTTGTCTCATGAAGAAGTAAGTTTCTCTTCCCTTTGGTGGTGGTGATCATCGTATTGGAATCTCGTCCCTTTAGGATGGTGATCATTGGATTGAGGTCATGCCCAGTGAGGCTGATGATAATTGGGGTTGGGGTCTCGCCATGAAAGAGATTTCATATTAGGGTTGGGGTCTCCCCATTAAAGAGATTTCGTATTGGGGTTTCTCGCAATTAAGAAGATTTTGATTGGGTGGTTGTCTCGCTGAAATGAGATTTTGTTTGGGCGTTGTCTCACCGTAAGGAGATTTTGTTTGGGGGGTTCTCTCGCCATGGTGGAGTTGTTCGCCTAAAAGAGATTTTGGTTGAGAAAGGAAATAATTTTGTGTGGAGAGAGAGTGTTGTCCGAATGACTTGTAATTCTTATTTCTCATAGTAAAATTGTTATCTTTCCGTGGATTAGACAATTTAAGGGAACGACGTTAAATATTGTGTTTGTGTTTGGACTGATTGTTTTGGTTGAATCGAACTAGAAACTAAGAAGAAAGTGGGATAGAAGCGGAAATTTCCTAACAAACATCATAAAAAAAAAGTTTGTTCATCATTTGATTGATTTGATCATCGAACTCATAACCCATCATAAAATAAGAATCAATTGAAATGCAAATATTGTATAGCATATCTATATAACCCATACACATAAAAATAGTTAGCTTCACCAAAATGGTAAAAAAATATTATATATATATATATATATTAAAAGGGACCGGACAAATGTTCATGCTAATATGTACTAAAATGAGGATATAGTAAAATATTTAATAGATTCTAATCATAACGTCATACCCTTCGCATGGAGGACTAAAACCACCTCGATAACCATATTCTAAAAAAACAAAAAAAAAGAAAGAAAAAAAAGTCCATAATCGCGAGTGTACAAATTGTAGAAGTCTAGACTCCCGGTCACCATCCGATGGATTTAGGGTCATTCATAGGGATTCCATGTTTAGGTGTATTTCCATGAAAACCATAGTGTGAATCATGCTCACCCACTAGGTACCACCTCATTTAATAAAGTGCTAAGCCCATCTTATGGGCACACCTCTGATAAGTGTGGAGTCTGTATTTTATTATTTTATTTTTCTCTTTTTATATTGGGCTCAAATTGTGTGGGGCCAGTTAAAATATAAATAGATCTCTTGTAATTGTAAACCCTATGTACTCAGAAAAGAGAGTAGAAACCCTAATACTAGTGCAACATGGAGTAGGCAGTTTTGGCCAAACCACAGAAAAATCCGCGTGTTCTTTACTCTTATGAATCCTAACTTTCTATCTTGCCTACATTATTTCCTAACAAGTGGTATCAGAGCCTCGGTTCGAAGTAATGGCAGAAGATGAAAAAGTTAAGATTGATAAGTTCGATGGAACAAATTATGGAGTTTGGAAGATACAAATCGAAGATTATTTGTCTCAGAAAAAGTTACATCAACCTCTCAAGAAAGATAAGCCTGAAGGAATGTCAGACGCAGACTGGAAACTTCTGGATCGGCAAGCCCTTGGCGTGGTCAGATTGACGTTGGCGAGGAATGTTGCGTACAATATTGTCAACGAGGAGACTACTTACGGATTGATCGAGGCGTTATCAAATATGTATGAGAAACCTTCTGCTTCTAATAAGGTATATTTGATTCGTCAGTTGGTGAACACCAGGATGAAAGAAAGAGGGTCGGTCACTAATCATGTGAACGAATTTAATTCTATTATATCGAGATAAGATTAGGTAAAGATTAAATTTCATGATGAAGTTCAGGCGGTACTCCTATTGTCATCCTTGCCAGATAGTTTGGCAGCAACAGTTACGACAATAAGCAGTTCATTAGGAACAAATACTCTCAGTTTTAAAGGTATTCGAGATTTGATTCTCAGTGAAGATACATGCAAATGTAATGTTGCAGAGTCATCTGGATCAGGTTCTGCGTTGTTTACTGAAAGTAGAGATAGAAAGTCTCAGGGAGGTCAGAACCAAAAAGGTAGACTTAAATCGAGAAAGAGAAGTGACTCAACAAGCGGTAAGGAATGGCGTAAAGATATTGTATGCTGGAATTGCAATAAGACTGGTCACTTCAGAAATCAGTGTAGAAACCCAAAAGACAGAAGAGAGAATGATTCGGTGAACGCGGCGATAGAAGATTCTGATGCACTTGCTTGCTGTGTAGAATGTCTAATAGAATCTTGTATTATTGATTCGGGTGCGTCGTTCCACTCAACTCCGTGCAAGGAATTATTACACAACTTTGTTCCGGGAAGGCTTGGAAAGGTTCATCTTGCTGATGATGAACCATTATTCATCGAAGGGAAAGGTGATGTGAACTTGAAGACACCTAAAGGGATGGTATGGAAACTAACAGATTTTAGGTTTGTTCCTAGACTCAAAAGAAATTTGATTTCAGTAGGCCAGTTGGATACAGATGGTTATCATACAGCTTTTGCAAATGGGCAATGGATGGTCTCAAGGGGTAATCTGATTTTAGTAGGAGGACAAAAGGTTGGAACCTTGTATGTTGCAGAAAAATCAGATTATTTAAATACAGTCAACAATGGTGTTAGTCCTTCAAATTTGTGGCACCATACACTTGGACAAATGAGCGAGAAGAGCATGATGCAGTTAGCAACAAATGGCAAGATTCCAGAGTTAAAGACAGTTGATCTTAGTTTTTGAGAACCATGTGTATTGGGAAAGCAAAAGAGAGTGACTTTCACAAAGGTTGCCAAGACACCAAAGGCTAGAAAACTTGAACTAGTACATACAGATGTGTATGGTCCTACATCCGTGGAGTCAATTGGAGGAGCTCGTTATTATGTCACCTTTATCGATGATGCGATAAGAAAGGTATGGGTTTATTTTCTGAAAAATAAATCTGATGTGTTTTCTACTTTCAAAAGATGGAAAACTGAGGTAAAGAACCAGATTGATTTGAAAATCAAATGTTTGAAATCTGATTATGGTGGAGAGTATAATAGTCGGGAGTTCAAAGAGTATTGTGCAGAGAATGGTACTAGAATGATCAAAGGAGACATTGCAGCAGAATGGTGTAGCGGAGCGTATGAACATAACTCTTAATGAGAGAGCGAGAAGTATTAGACTACATGCAGGGCTGCCAAAGAAATTCTGGGCAGAAGCCGTTAATACAGCAGCATATCTCATAAATTGTGGACCTTCAGTTCCATATTGTTCAAGATTCCTGATGAGGTTTGGTCAGGAAAAGAGGTAAATCTTTCACACTTGAGAACTTTTGGCTGCTTTTCATATGTGCGAGTTACAGATTCTGACAGAGATAAAATTGACTCAAAATTGAAAAAGTGTTATTTTATCGGCTACGGTTCTGATGACATGGGTTATTGTTTCTGGGATGATGATAGCAGAAGGGTTTTCAGAAGTAGAGATATTATTTTTCATGAGGACATCTTATACAAACACAAGTTTATGGCAGATTCTGAGGTTACAATGAAACAGACTGAGAAAACAGAAGAAGCAGTGTTGGAAGATATTACTGATGATGATATTGGTGCAAACGAAGATATACCAATAAATCCGGATACACCTACAGTTGTATTGAGGAGGTTTGAGAGAGAGTGAAAGCAAGTGGATAGGTATTCTCCATCCAAGTTTTATTTGCTTTTGACAGAACATGGTGAACTAGAATGTTACTTAGAGGCAATACAGACGGATGATTCTAAACAATGGGAGGATGCAATGCAAGAAGAGATGTCTTCTCTTGAAAAGAACAAAACTTGGTCATTGACTAAGTTACTAGTAGGAAAGAAGGCGCTTGAGAATAAATGGGTATGCAGAGTCAAGGAAGAACCTAATGGAAGCAAGCGATACAAAGCAAGTTTAGTAGTAAAAGGTTTTCAGCAAAAGAAGGGTATTCACTACAACGAGATTTTCTCTCCTATAGTAAAAATGACTATTATCAGATTGGTTTTGGGGCTTGTAGCTGCAGAGGATTTACATCTAGAGCAGTTAGATGTAAAGACTGCATTCTTACATGGAGATCTAGACGAGGATATCTATATGAAGCAGCCAGAGGGTTTTCAGATTACTGGTAGAGAAGACATGGTTTGCAAGTTGTAGAAAAGCTTGTATGGTTTGAAACAAGCTCTCAGGCAGTGGTACTTGAAATTTGATGGCTTTATGACTAACAATGGTTACAAGAGATGTGAGATGGATCATTGTTGCTATATCAAGTCTTTTGCAAACTCCTACATAATTTTGTTACTTTATGTTGATGACATGTTAGTTGCAGGATCTGACATGATAGAAATCAACAAGTTAAGTATCAATTATCTGATGTTTTTTAGATGAAAGATTTAGGTCCTACACAGCAGTTTCTTGGGATGAGGATTACCAGAAACAAGTTAGAAGGTACTTTGAAGCTGTCCCAAACGAAGTATGTTCAAAAGATAATTGACAGGTTTAATCTACGGGATGCTACAGTTCGGACCACTCCTTTGGGAAGTCACTTTAAACTTTCAAAGGAGCTATCACCAAAAACAGATGAAGATAAAGATTACATGAGCAGAGTTCCTTATGCATCAGCAGTTGGTAGCTTGATGTATGCGATGGTATGTACTAGACCAGACATTGCTCATGCAGTGGGAGTTGTGAGTCGGTTTATGTCAAATCCAGGAAAAGAGCATTGGAAAGCAGTAAAGTGGCTTTTCCGTTACTTGAAAGGCACTGCGGATAGAGGACTTTGTTTCAGACGAACAAATACTATCATAGAAGGCTTTACTGATGCAAATTTAGGAGGCGACTTGGATAGGAGAAAAAGTACTACAAGGTATATTTTTACTCTAGGTGGTACAATTGTAGGCTGGATGTCTCGACTTCAGAAAAGTGTTGCGCTCTCCACTACAGAAGCTGAGTACATGGCTATTTCAGAAGCTAGCAATGAGATGATTTGGTTGAAAAACTTTATGGCAGAATTAGGTAAGGAGCAGATTCAAAGTGTACTCTACAGTGATAGTCAGAGTGCAATCAATCTTGCAGAGAATCCAGTGTTTCATGCCAAGACAAAGCAAATTCAACTAAGATATCATTTTATCCGCTAGCTGATTGTTGATGAGGTGTTAACCTTGGTAAAGATAGCATGTGATGACAACACGGCAGATATGTTTACTAAGGTGGTTACCAAAAAGAAGCTGAAGCATTGCATAGCTTTAGCTGGCCTTCAGAGCTGATCGTAGAGAAGGCTATTGCACTGGCGAAGGAAAAGAAGGGTCTACTAGATTTACAAGAGTGATAAAAATAGTAATGTCAGCCTCCAAGTGGGAGATTGTTAGGTCTGCAGTCTGTATTTTATTATTTTATTTTTCTCTTTTTATGTTGAGCTCAGATTGTGTCGGGTCAGTTAGAATATAAATAGATCTCTTGTAATTGTAAACCCCATGTACTCAGAAAAAAGAGTAGAAACCCTAATACTAGTGCAACATGTAGTAGGCAGTTTTGGCCACACCACATAAAATTCTGTGTGTACTTTACTCTTCAGAATTTTAGTTTTCTATCTTACCTACATTATTTCCTAACAACCTCAACATATTAAATTACGACTCACTAAAGGGTCTAGAAATCCATCAACCTAGTCCTACTATTACTCTCTTAACTGTTCACACAAGCTACATATCCGTTTTGCTGAAACACTTTATTACAATAACCTCTAACATAATTAAACCCCTTATAAATAGGAACATGACTTCCTTAAAAATGTATGATAAATTCTTACCAAAATTTTTTATCTCTTTGAAACAATAATGCTCCTATTGACTTAATTTCTGAAAAGGAATGAGAAGCTCACATTGGCCCTAAAATTTGTTGTCAGAGGAAAGAAGCATCAATAGCCCTATAATACAAGGGATCAACCCTCCGGAATTAGGAACGCTTCAAAAATATGAATTGAACTTGAACTCTAATTTTACGATTATATAAAGATGATAATAATAATAATAATAATAATAATAATAATAATAATAATAATAATAATAATAATAATAATAATAAAAGACAGTAAGTTTGAGTATACAGTCAAACCCCTCTATAACAGCACAGTTTTTCGGCTGTTATAGTGAATGACTGTTATTTGCATATAATGGTCATATGAAGGTCATAGATCTCACTTAACTGTTATAAATTCATTATATATTTTTTATAAAAATAAACTCTAAATAAAATATGCATAGTTTAGAATATTTTTTAAGTTAAATTTATTCAAATTTAATGGAAAAAGTCTACAATAGTAGTTTGTTTAGAAGA
Source organism: Cardiospermum halicacabum (assembly GCA_031304145.1). NCBI lineage: Eukaryota > Viridiplantae > Streptophyta > Magnoliopsida > Sapindales > Sapindaceae > Cardiospermum > Cardiospermum halicacabum. The sequence goes on along the minus strand of CM062396.1, from coordinate 11,741,000 downwards.
TTCTCATCTCTTACTAACAATATTACGCTTGAATCGACAAAGATTTTGGTCCAAACTTTGAACAAAAAATATTCAATTGCCTTCCCTCTAGGTAATCCAATACGGAGAAACCATGCAGAGTCTATTTTGTCAGATAAGAGACTCCCTCTGAGACCAGCACGGTGAATGATCTCTGTTTTAATGTCTCGAATTATTTTCATTAATTATCTATAATTATGAAACCTTTCAAATTCAATCATATTCGTTATCATTTTTTATGTAATCTTTTCCTTCATCATTTTTAGTTATTAAACATTAAAAAACTTATTCTATCTATTGACGTTAATTACAATAATTATCTAAATTTTTTTTATTTTTATATTATTTTATTATAAACAATAATGTATTATATTTGACTAAGCCATTATAGATGATGAGTTTTACACAGAGTGTTTTATTCAAATTACGATTGTTGCTATTATAAGCAAATTGTTGTAATAGAGGATTAAAATAATATTGAAAAAATCGGTTTTAAAAGAAATCAAGCTATTATAGTGAATTGCTATTGTAGAGAATGATAGTTATAGAGGGGTTTGACTATATATATGGATTTTAAAGCTGATTTGTAAACATATTTTTCTAATAATTGTTTTTTTTTCTTGATTAAATTATATTGTCGTTTAAATAGTGATTTGTCATTTACTAGGTACATTCAAGAGATGTTGTGAACATGTAAATTATATTTAATTCAAATTAAAAAGTTATATATATCTTGAAAACATCTTATATATTATAAATGCGTACATAAAATTATTTCTAAAATTTGAAAACAATTTCCCTTATTATTTTTATTTTTTTAAATAATTTTAGACTATCTTTTCCCCAAAATTAATTTGGAACTACTTTCTTAATAGTATTATAGTAATATTATTTAATTAAAAAATATATAATATATGATAACTTTGTCATACATTTTTATCTTTTTCAATCTGAATTCTTAAATCATATAAAATGCATTATAATTTTTAAAAAACTATTATATATATATATATATATATATATATATATATATTTCAAACATCTTATTATCTTTTTATCAACTCACTCTTGTATTTATTTTTCTAGTATTTATAGTAAATTAATTTGTTTGAGAGGTTGGGGAAGACTGAAGTTTTGAAAAAAAAGATTATGCAAGTATTCAGAAGTTAAAGAAAGATGGTGTGGAATTTCATATTCAATCTTTCTATTTCATTTGTTGGTTTGAATGACTCCTAGTCTCCCTAACCTTAATTAAAATCAATTTACTCGGTATTAAAAATTAAATAATGAAAATACGATTTTAATTTTGTGAAGAGAGGTATTTGATTGATTGAAATTTTATATCATTATTAGTGAATATATTATTGATAATATTGGAGTTTGATTTAAAATTTTGAAATGTTTTTTTTTTTAATTTTTAAAAGTTTGTAAATAATTATTTTGATAATTATAGATTAGTATGTAAAATCATTTAAATATTCATAGATTTTTATAAAATTATAATTTAATATAGATAATTCTAATATTATTTAAATTTCAATTAAATATATTTTAAGATTTTATTTATATTTTACTGGATATCTTCACAATATTTAAATGATAATTAACTTTACTTTTCTGAGCCTTAACTTGTTCTAAAATCTCTGTATTTATTTTTTCTATTATTTGTAGAAAAAAATAATAATAAATTACTGTTTTAGATAAAAATAGATATTGGGGCAAGTACTATATGTCTCTGGTATTAAATAGATCGAGTATTAGGTTGTATACCGTCTTAAAGATTATAATTGATAGTCATTTTTTGTTCCGTGTTGTTTTATTTTATTTTATTTTATTTTATTTTATTTATTTATTTAATATGTATAGTCTATTAATTCTCTCTTTTTTACTTGTTATTCCTCCCTCTCTTCGGTTGTGTTTGTATAATTTTTTAACCATATAAAAAGAATAAAAAAAAAAAAAATTTCTCATCCACTTCCCATGCAAAGGGTTTGAGGAAAATTTTCTTTATCATAGCCATGGTTTTAATAATTTTATTAAACTAAAATATAAAAGAGAATAAAACAAATACTAAAAAATATTAAAATAAAATATATTTGTTGATTATGATTTTTATTCGAGTTTCCCAATTTAAAAATTAAAATTCATATTTCTTAACTATTTTACTGTCATCTATTATGTATAATTGAAATAGCAATACTCAATAAAAAATTTTTAAAAAAATAAAAAATTCTCGCAATAAATTATTGATATTTATCTTAAAAATCTCATATTTAATATAAATCAACATAATATCTCTATTTTTAATATAAAATATTTTTTTATTATCAAATTTATTTCATAAAAAATTTATGAATAAAAACATAAATATAATATGTATTACTCATATTTATGCAATATAATTATATGATCATATAAATATAATATGTTTAATTATAAATATATGACGTAATATATTTAGATTTTCTCATTTTGCATTGGAAAAAATTATTAAAAGTAGACAAAATCGATAATAAAAATTTTAGATAAAATCGACAATATAAATTTTAGATACTATTTAAAAATTGTCTTATAATTATAAAACATTAATTAAAAAAAAGTAATATTTGTTTCCATATTTTTATACTTACGATTGAAAAAAAAAAACTATTATCTTGAAAACTATACATTACTATCTTTATATAGAAATAATCAGAATGGATTAGAAAAAAAATGCTTGTGCAAAGAATTTGATAGAGTCATCCTTAACTTATCTCTAATCTTTGTTCTGAATACTACCATTATATTGTACCATCTCTAGTTAAAAATATAATATGATAGTGTTTCGAATGGCGTACAAATTTTGTTTGCAATTCAATGACATATCCTCATCGGAAAGAATTGAGTCCAAATTTGTAGGTTGATTAATTACGTCACTTTTTTTTTCCTAGTGAAAGCATATCAATACATTATATTCTTACACTATGTACTATCCAAACTCTTTTAAATATTTTTTTTTCGTTTTTTTTTTACTGTAAAATAAAATTAGATACCTCAATCATCACCAATTGATAGAGAGTTAATTTGGCCTCCGAAACTTCAACTCCCTCATTAATATAATACTTCAATTTATCTATTTTCAAATATCATTGTATTCTTGGAATTTTCATTTACATATTGGTCACAGAATTCGGTTAACCAAAACCGAAACCAAATTTTCGATTTGTAGTTGACCGAACTTCAAATTTTGCTAATCGAAAATCGAACTGAAATTAAATTAGTTAATCGAAAACTAAAATCGAAATTTTTCGATTAATCGAAGTGAATTAACTGAAAACCGAAAATAGTCACCGAAAATAGTCATATTTCCATTAACCAAATCGAATATATTTTCTGTTTTCGATTCGATTTTGGTAAAAACTGAATTCTACATACCCTACTATATATATATATATATATGTGTGAAAATTCTCATTTTTAGACCAAAAATTAAAATAAAAATTTGTTTTAGTCCATCAGTATAATTTTTTCAAACTAAACATTTTATAAAGATTTTTACTAGTATTGAACCAAAATGACAAAAACATCCTAACTAATAAAAATAAAATAAAATATTTAAAAAAAATAAAAATAATTATAAGAATTTTAATGAAAAACGAAAAACACCCTCAAACTCTCTGTCTTCCTAATCGACCGTTTGAACCCAACCATTTGAACACAAAAGGTTTTTCTTAATCAACCGTTCACTCTCACCTTCACTCCAATCTAACTATCTCTCAAAATCAATTCAACCCTCAAAATCAGTTCATTCTCACTCTCTGTCAAAATCAATTCAACCCAAATATTCGATACTCTCTCGTTCAAATTGATTCTATGGCGAAAAAACCTTCGCGAAGAAGATGACAGCCACAAATGGCTCCGCCGGTAGGTCCACTGTTGCTTAAAAGTCAGTGGGTAAGAATATGAATGAAGCGGCGGCGACGAAGAAGGCACTTGTCTAGGTGATAACGACGAGAAAGTCAAAAATAGAGGTTAGTTTCTCCTGCTTTGAATCTTGTGTTCTGGTTATTAAGATGATAGGGTTTTAATTGCTTTGTATCTGGTTGATGAAGTTCATGTTGTTGGTTTAATTTTGTAAGAATGACTGTGGTGTATTTGGTTTTGTTGTTTTGTTCATTCTGAGTAAAGGTAGGTTTATAGGTTTAGTTTGGTTTGATTGGTTCGTGCATGTTTTAATTTGTTTGTTTTGCTTGGGTTGATTTAGTTGATTGGTTTGTAGATATATGTTAACTTTGTTTAGTATACTTCCCAGTCTTCACCACCGGGAAGCTGAAGAAAATATATTACGCTTCCCTGTGTGACACATTAGGAAGCCATTTTTGTAGTCTGCTTCCCGGTTTGGCGAACCGGAAAGCTATAAAAGTTTAGGATGCTTTCCAATCGATGATACCAGGAAGCATAAGTTATTATACTGTTGTATTCTATTAATGTTTACTATGCTTCCCAGTCTTAAGCTTCAAGAAGCTGAGTAAATGTTTGTTATTGATGAAACAGGTGCTTCCAAGTCACCAATACCTGAAAGCAGTTGAAATTTCATTCTGCTTCCAGGTGCTGGTGACAAGGAAGCACCCGTTTCATTAAAGAGGTGCTTCCAGGTCCCCAGCACCTGGAAGCAGTATAAATTTCAACTGTTTCCAGGTGTTGTGACCTGGAAGCACCTATTTTATTAATAATGAAATAGGTGCTTCCAGGTCACGAGCATCTGGAAGCAGAATGAAATTTCAACAGCTTCCAGGTGCAGGCGACCAGGAAGCACCTATTTCATTAATGAAGATGAATTTTCATTTGGATTTTTGTTTGTGTTTTTTGAATTATTACTTTTCTAACTTCTTATTTGAATCCAATATAGTTAAAGATAAAGATAAATGTGATAGTGATGAGCACACGAGAGAGATTAGAAAAAAGGCGAGAAATGAGCCCTGCAAATGAAGAAGAAGACAATGGTTCATATGAAGATGAAGATGGTGGAGATGCCAAAGTTGAAGAGATAGTAAATAGGGAAGAGTTTGAAGATGATGAAAAAGAATGACAGTGGGTGGTTTCATTATCAGTCAGCGATCACCTATTCAACATAATCCTGATGTTAAAAGGGAAGGGATGAATATTCAACAAATCGAAAAAGTTGATGATGCAACAAGAATGAGGAAGAAAATGTATATTCTATTTACGAGTACTCGGTGGAGGTTGATGGAGGTTCGGATATGCCATCTAGTTATTATTAAATAATATATAAATTATACTAATGATAGTTTGTATAAGATTTTATATTAGTATTTCTAATGAAGTTAGTTATCATTTCTCAAGGATAGTGTGTTGTATATATGTGAAGCAAATCCTACAAGTCATAAATATGGAAGTAGGAGGTATTTTACATTTATAGTTGAATAAACAACTAAAGAACCATGCTTCAAGGTCATGAACACCTGGAAGCAGGAGTCTTTTTTGCCTACTTCTAAGTGTTGGTTACCTGGAAGCTAGTTTATATAGCTTCTAGGTCAACAAACCTGGAAGCAGACAAAAAAAGCTCTTGTTTCCCAGTACTGTTAGCTTGGAAGCTAGTTTAAGAATGAATTTGCAATTTTTAACATTACAAAAACATGCTTCTAGGTCCTGAACACCTGGAAGCATGAGGCAATTTTGCCTATTTCCAGGTGTTCAAGACCTGGAAGCTAGGTAAAGTAGCTTCCAGGTCATGAACACCTGAAAATAGGCAAAAGAGTCTTATACTTCCAAGTGTTAAAGACCTGGAAACATATTTCTGTGTTGTTAAAAATTACAAATTAATTCTTTAAATTTACCAAATGATTAAGTTATCACCCTGCAATCAATTTATTATCATAAGTAAGTGTTGTGAAACCATTGGGCATGTGTTGGTTACTTATCTTAGAAAATATACTCCTACGTAGGACTAGGAAACATCATGTTGTTTGATTTTCAATAAGCCATGATATTATTATCTAATATTGTTCAAGACGTTGCATGCATGATAAATAAATGGTTTTAACAACTCTGAATCGACCCCCCGCCCCTCAATTCGAGCACATTTTTTATACGAATACATAATTCATTATATTTCAATCGTTCAAATTGAGTGGAAGATGAGCCCCAAAATATTTGTAAGATCTCATTACATATACCACAACTGTTACAATGTTAATGGTTGAATAAAGAGCCAAATAACATGCTTCCAGGTCATGAACACCTGGAAGCAAGAGGCACTTTTTGCCTGTTTCCAGGCGTTTATGACCTGGAAGCTGGGTAAAGTAGCTTCCAGGTCATAAACACCTGGAAACAGGCAAGAAAGTCTCCTGCTTCAATGTGTTAAAGACCAAGAAGCATGTTTTTATGTTGTTAAAAATTGCAATTTCAATCTTAAAATTCACCAAATAAGTAAGAAATCACCCTGCAATCAATATGTTATCATAAGTGTTGTTAAACCATTGGGAATGTGTTGGTTACTTATCTTAGAAAGTATACTCCTACATAGGACTATAAAAAACATCATGTTGTTCGATTTTCAATATGCCATGAAATTATTATCTAATATTGTTCAATACATTGCACACATGATAAATGGATGGTTTTAACAACTCCGAATCAACTCTTCGTCCCTCGATCGGAGCATATTTTTTATATGAACACATAAAAGTGGATAGTTCAATCATTCAAAAGGAGTTGAAAATGAGCCCCACAACAATTATTAAATCCTGTTACATAATCCCTAGCTGATACAACATTAAAGGTTGAAAAAAGATAACTAAAATATGCTTTCAAGTCATGCACACCTGGAAGCATGAGACCCTTTTTGCTTGTTTCCAGGTGTTCATGACCTGGAAGCTACCTTGCCTAGCTTGCGGGTCTTAAACACCTGGAAACAGGCAAAATTACCTCTTGCTTCCAGGTGTTCAGGACCTGAAAGCATGTTTTTGTGATGTTAAAAATTGCAAATTTATTTTAAAAAATCACAAAGTAAGTAAATAATGATCCTGCAAACAATTGGGTTTCATAAGTAAGTATTGTAAAACCATTGGGAATGTGTTGGTTACTTATCCTAGAAAGTATACTCCTACATAGGACTTGAAACCATCATGTTATTTGATTTTCAATATGCAATGAAAATATTATCTAATGATGTTCATGATGTTGCAAGAATAATAAATGGATGGTTTTAACAACTCCGAATCGATCCACCGGTCCCTCGATCGGAGCACATTTTCGATACGAACACATAAAGTGGATAGTTTAATCGTGCAAATGGAGTTGAAAATAAGCCCCACTACAATTATTAGATCCCATTACATAATCTCCCACTGATACAATACTAAAAGTTGAATAAAGAGAACCAAAAACATGCTTCCAAGTCATGAACACCTGGAAGAAAGAGGCTCTTTTTTCCTGTTTCCAGGTGTTTATGGCCTGGAAGCTACTTTACCTAGCTTCCAAGTCATGAACATCTGGAAACAAGCAAAACTGCCTCTTGCTTCCAGGTGTTTAGGACCTAGAAGCATGTTTTTATAATGATAAAAATTAAAAACTCATTTTAAAAAATCACAAAGTAAGAAAATAATAACCCTACAAATAATTGAGTTTAATTTCTTTATAATATGGTGGTATATGTATTGCTTCTCGGGCACCTACACCGGGAAGTAGTCAGGTTTTTTGCTTGCTTCCTAGTGTGAATGACTAAGAAGCAGGTTAGTCTGCTTCTTGGTCCTTCACAACAGGAAGCAAGCAAAAAACTGACTATTTTTTGGTGTAGGTGACCGGGAAACAATACTAACCTTTCTTTATTACAACCCAAATCGTGTAAAAGACCAACGTAACTTTTTGCATATTCACAATACAATATCGTTCTTTGAAAATAGAAGACTCCTATTAATTTCAACGTAAATAAGATTCATCAAACAAAATAAAACAATCAATTAATGTATGTCACTAAAATTTGTCTGAAGCATCGGATCACGCTTCAGGATCTGAGTGTTCTTCATCAGACGAAGAATCATCTAGATGAAGGCTATGTTCTTTTGTGATGAATGAGATTGATTTTTTCTTCATATAATGCTCTCCACCACTCTTTGTTGTAATACTCATGGCATAATGTATGCGGTGAACCCTCATCAACCTATGTAAAGTTCACAAAAATTAAATATAAGAGAATTATTTGAATCAATAAAATAAAAGAAAGGCATAATATTATTTGAATTAATAAAATATGAAACTAAAATAAAGAAAAACATCTAGCTTCCCGGTCCTAAAAACCGAAAAGCAGTTAGAAATCGAATTTGCCTCCCGGTCTAGAAACATGGATGCAAAAAAATATTTTGCTTCCCGATTAAAAGTACTGGTAAACAAGCAAAATATACTTTAGCTTCCCGATCTAGGCAGCCAGGAATCAAAAAACTACCCAGTGGTTTCCTAGTCCCAACACCAGGAAACAGTTCAAAAACTAGTCTGCTTCCTGGTATGGAACCCAGGAAGCACCATATCTGCTTCCTGGTGTCTGGACCAGGAAACATAATAGTTTTTAAACTGTTTCCAGGTGTCGCGACCGGAAAGCACCTGGGAAAAAAAATTTCCATTCGAAAATTCGACAAATCACACTCGTACATAGAAAAAGTTGGTTCCAAATAACAACAAATCAATACATCGGGAACCTAACCTAATAAAACTATGCCTATAGCACATAATTATATGTCCCTACACGACACAATACAATCTCTATCATGCCGAAAACCCCAATAGCTTAAGAAACATATCTTTTAAGAGCAATTGAAGAAGATTTTTGAGTTATTTGCTAGAAGGAATTCTACAATTATGATGGGGATTCATTCAATTTGGTTAAAGAAATTCATGGTTTGTAGATTTTTGAGTTTCATGCAAAATTAGGGTTCTTTCAATTTAGGAATAATTTTGATTTTTAATTGTTTATTTTGGTGGGGACTTTTTATTAATTTGATAGGGTTATTTTGTAAATATTTGATTTGAATTCAAATATTTAAATATGAGGACATATGAGACTATACACACTTCTTAAGAGATAATAAAATTATTTTAATTTATTTTTTAATATGAGATGGTACTATTGTCAATTTGGTCTATTGGATGTAAAAACTTGTGTGATTTGTTTATTTTTAAAAATATTTACTGTGAGATTAAAAATTTAAAATTTTTAATTTAAGGCTTAATTATGCAAAGTATTAATTTTCTTGAGAGGTTGGTGAAAACTGAATATTCAATACAAAAGTAAAATGTGGATCCTCCAGGTTTGTACAATTTGAACTCCCACGATTTTGGAATGAGTATATAATGTGTCAAAATTTTGCAGAAGAAAATTAAGAATATAAGAATTAATTCATGATGATATTGATTACGAAAGAAATTGAGCTTATATGTTTATTTCCAAATATGAACAACCAAATGTTCATATTGACCGTTAGGGGGAAAAAACATATAGGTGTAGTTATTACAGTATTTTATTTTGCTTTGGAAGTTGTCAAAATATTTCATTTTAAAATGGCAATATTTATAATTTAAGTTATTATTTTTAAAAATAATTATTTTTATTGAAATAAAAATAAATATAATTTTTTTAATTAACACCTTGTCCAGATTTTATTTAATTTATTTTTTAATATAAATCATAATTTTTGGACATAGATAAATACCGCATCATATCATATTTTAGTTCTATATGTATTTTTATTTAAAAATATATTTTAAAATATATTTATTTCGAAATAAAAATATTTAATTTAAATATGATAATATAAAAAATTACCACTATTATTTTAAAAATTTAAAACGAAGAGATTAAAAACTCTAAAAAAAAAAATGGAGAACAGCCAATTGAAGACGTTTTTATTAGAAAGAGATGATTATACTCGCGCTCACAGTTAATAACTCTATGAGTTTCATACATATTCTCAATAATTTAAATTATTAAATAGAAAGTACTACTCAAGACATAATAATAGTTACACCACAATTGATTACTTGTGTGATTGTGATCTTCATTTTCATGATCGAATTTTTCTCCAAAATTATCATATCAAAATGTATTTAGTATGTTGAAGTGTTAACCGCGCAAAGTGTAATTTATTAAATTGTAATCAATCGTATTGAATTATTAATTCTCTTGAATTTATTTATAAATTAAACTCATATATAATATTTTGAATTATTAGTTATATGAAATTTAAATATAAATTGAATTATAATATTTATAAAGTAAACTATTAATTAGTTAATTAAGAGAAATGATAAATATAAATTAAATTAAAATATCCATAATTAAAATATTAATTAAATCAGAATATATTAATTAATTTAAAATAAGGATAAAATTAGAACTGTGTTGTATTTACTGTTATGAAACCAAAATTAGAACCAACATACAAAATAACTTACATAATGCTAGAGAGATGATCTAGAGAGAGGGGGAGAGGAAACAACAAGTGAATTGGTAAGTTTTTCATTCCTTCTTTTCCACATATTTATAGGCACAAGGATGGGACACTTGTCTCATTTGTGTTAATTAACACATGCACCATGACACACTTACAAGTTTGTGGAATCCATCTATATACCATTACATAATATTCACCCTTGGATTTCACCAATCAACTGCCTCGTTAAAAACCTTATTAGAAAAACCCAGTGGGACAAAAACTGAATGAGGAAAAAAGAGTACAGTTTGAACCCAGACATTTTACAAAACTCCCCCTAAAGGAAACACCCATAAATCAATCAACTAATTTGGAGAGTCTTCGCATTCCGATTTCGTGAAGCCGCTTTTCGAATGTGGAAGTTGGTAATATCTTTGTCAGTAAATCGCCAAATTGTTTGAAGACCGAATTTGCTTCATGTTGATTTGTCTAGATTCTTGGAGCTCGTGGCTGTAGAAAAATTTGGGAGATATATGCTTCGTTCTATCCCCTTTGATATATCCATCTCTCACTTGGGCGATACAAGCAGCATTATATTCGTAAAGAATTGTTGGCTCGTATGATTGTGGGATACCATATGAACTCTGAATATGATGTATAACCGATCTCAACCAGACACATTCCCGACTGGCTTCATGCAATGCCAAAATTTCAGCATGATTTGAAAAAGTAGCAACCAAAGTTTGCTTTATGGATCTCCAAGAGATAGCTGTGCCATTATATGTAAAAATATATCCAAATTGAGAACGAGCTTTGTGTGGATCCGAAAGATAACCGGCATTAGCATAACCAACCAACCAACCCAAAAGGATTATCCGAATTTGAATAAAACGGTCTCAAATCAACAGTTCCTCGAAGATATCTGAAATTTGTTTAATTCCATTCCAGTGACGACGAGTCGGGGCAGAACTATATCCAGCCAATAAATTTACAGCAAAAACAATGTTTGGTCTAGTACATTGGGCTAGATATAGGAGGGCACCAATTGCGGTCAAATATGGTATTCCCTGAATCCAAAATATTTTCATCATTGTGGTGCCAAATAAACCACAGCCAAATATCAGGTTAAGATTGCTTGAGAAAAATAGCTTAACAGCTTACAAAGGTGATTTCATAGAGTTTTGCTCTAATGAAAAATTTCGGATCCTTCTCTAGTCATCCCTACCCCTATTTATAGGAGGTGTTTGGGTCCTATTTCTATTTGGATTGGGACTCCTTATTCTCCCTGGGTTCGGTTTCCTTTTCGGACTTGGTCTTTCATTGGGCTTGATCTCCTTCTAGGGCTTGGATTTCTTCTTGGACTTGGATTCCTTATTGGACTTGATTTCCTTCTTGGACTTGGTTTCCTCTCTGGGCTTGTTAGTGCCATCCGGGTCTGTGTCGGGTTCTTCGGCCGCAGAGGTGTGTTCGGCCGCAGGTTCAATAAGCTCATTTCGGCCGAAGGGGCATTGGTCTTCTTCGGCCGAAGGCTTTGGCTGTGTTTATGACTTAGGTTTATTTTTCAATTTGTTGAGGGTCTGCAGATTTCTGAGACCGTAAGTTGTTTTCCCACCACAGTAATCCCCCTATTGCCATTACTTGGCTTTTTCAAGTGTGGCAATAAGTTGGTGGCCTATTTTGGTCGAAGAAGTCTCCTTTCATTAGGGTCCTTTCGGCCGAGAGGTCATCTTTTATGCTGGGTGTGTCGCCAGCTAGGATTCCACTAGTTAGTCAATTTTTTCCTTTTGCCTTCCACGTTAGCGTTTGCGTATCAAATCTTTTAAATTTGACGGCTCCTTGACTGCTGTGCCCTAAAAGTGAAATCATTACCTCTCTATTTAAGTGCTGGTTTGCTTCTCTCTCTTTTGTATCTTTTCAAATTCATTTCTTAGTCTCTCTCTCTAAGGCGAAGCTCAACCGCCATCGTCTCTTCCGGTGAAGCTTTTGGTTCTAGTTTTCAGTTCTTCTTCCTTGAATTCTCAAGGTTAGCTTCTGTCGCTTCTTTTCTTTAGTTTTCCAATTGCTTTTACTGCTTTAGTTTTGCCGGTTTTGGCCTTGTTGCTGCCTGTTTTGTGAATTTTTTATTTCGCCGTTGGGTTTGCTGTGGTTTTCCGGCAATCTGCCGATCTTGTTTGGTTAATGGTTAGGTTTCCAATCGATTTCTCTTCTGCTGACTGGGTTTTGATTTTGTCTTTTCGTATTTTTCTCGCTTTTCCTTATATTTTATTTTATTTTCCATGTGTACACGTGTCCGCGACTTCAGAGTGCTACCTTTTGTGTATCGGTGTTTGTGTTGCCCTAACTTCGGTCGAAGACCATTAACCTGCTTTTTTCAGTCGAGTGTAGATGTCGTCTTCTAACTCCTTGGATACGTCCACTTTTGCTGGTCTCACCTGTGATTTTTCGGCCGAAGAGGATAATGCCGAGTGTTTGTCCGCCCGTAATCCTCCGGCCGAATCTAGGCCGCAAGGTATTCTCCCTCATTGGCTTAACGTTTCAAGTACTATGACGAGGGGAGAGTTGGAGGCTATGCGTTTTAGTTGCAAGTTTCCTGATTGGGTCGAGACTAGGCTTCCCAATGATAATGAGAAGGTTGACGATGTTTTGGCCGAGGGATGGGAGCCTTATTATCTTAGGCATTTCGAGATTGGTCTTAGGTTTCCCATCATGGGTCTAGTTGAGGAGTTATGCACTTGGTGCCAGATCCATCCTAGCCAGTTGACTCCGCTCGCTATCCGTATATTGCTGAGCGTGGACCGCTTGAAAGAGAAGTATAATTTATCGTTTTCGGCCGAAGACTTCTTCTATTCTTACTTTATTAAACGCAAAAAACCGGATACTGGTAGATATGTCTTGAACGCTCGGCCTCATGGAAAGATACTGATTCTGGGTTTCAAGTCTAACGAACGCCGGTGGAAAGACAAGTACTTCTTTGTAAGGGGCGCCACTCGCTTGGGCAAGGGCCCGAGCTATCCGTTGTGTTGGATGGATTCACGTAGTCTTCTTGTGACTTGTCTTACATTTTGTCGGTTCTTGTTCGGTCGTTTTGTATTGAATGGTTTTCGTTATGGTTGCAGCTAAACACGGTGCCAAGAATTGCAAGTCGACTCCTCGGGCGCGTGCAAGGAGCGAGGCTATAATCGTGCTTCCTGATAAGAAATGCGGTCACAAGAGGTTGCTGCACGAGCTATGCATAAGCCGTTTTTGGGCTTTCACCAGGACAAGTAGGAGGATTCTGATTTTCTCTACCAGTTTTCCAAGTATTTTCATGCGGTCGAATTAACATGATGTCGAAGCCGTTGGGTCAGCGGGCGCTCGCCATGCGCGCCATCATGCGTCAAATCTAGGCGGAGCAAGAGAAGGCCTTTGCCTTTCGTCAAGGAAGTATTTCGACCGAAGAGAGGCAGGGGTCGTCGGCAGACAATGCTCGTTCAAGTCGGGCGCCATCTGATGGAGAGGATCCCCATGAGGCTGAGGGGGTTACTATGGCTGAGCAGCAGCCTTCGGTTGAAGAGGATAGGAGTCCTGTTGCTTCTATTGACAAGGAAAAGAGGCCGAGGGAGGAAGAGGAGGAGAAAGAGGAGGAGCTTGTGCGCCCGCGTTGACGGGTTAAGCACACTGGTAGGAAGCCCGCTTCTGGGGGGAGCGGCCTCTTCCTCAAATTTCTCGGCGATTCTTCCACTCGAAGGGTTACGACCGGGATGGTGAAGGCTGCAGATGGTTTTTTCTTTCCTCAGGATGAGGAATGGTTGAACTCTCTGTCCTTCACCCAGTTCAACGAGATGGCCGTTGGTGCCTTGTATAGGGTAGGTTCCTGAAACTTCACCTTGTATTGATTTCTTTTGTCTTGTTTTTGATGGTTTGGTCTTCTTTCAAGCACTTCAAGGTGCGGTGGGGATGCGTCGCCATTTTTTGACCGTTATGCGTGATCGAGGAGAGATGGAGGCGAGCGTCAGCAAGGCTTCGACCGAACTTAAAGCCGCCCAAGATGACTTGGGGAAGGTAACGGCTCAGTGCGTTGAGGCCGTTAGACGCTCTGAGGCGTTGCAGGCTCATAACTTGGGCCTCGAGTCCTCAAGCAAGGTGAAGGACGCTGAGCTCAACAGGCAGGCCAAAGAAATAAAAGAGCTAAAAGCTTTCAAGTCTGCAGCTGAAGGGAAGATAAAAGACTTGGAGGGTCAAGTGGAGGTCTTGACCGAGGAGGCTGCCTAGGCCGAGGTCACCACTAGAACCTATGCCCTCGAGCAAGTCATTAGGGGGTCATTGACTCCGGAATCGGCGAAGACGGAGCTTGATGCTACGGCCGCGTTGCGAGAGGGCGCTGATTTATAACTTTTCATTTCTTGTAATGCTGTCTGAATGTAATCTTTATTAATCAACGAAAAGATATTTTGCAATTTTTTCTGTGTTTTCTTTATCTTTTTTTTTTCGATCGGGGAACCAATCCCCCAATTTATGTTAGACTTTTCGGAGTTCTTGGGTGAAGTGTTTTCGCTCGAGACCCTTTGGATTTTCCAGAGGCTTGTTCCGTAATTTTTTTTTGGGCTGCCTTTTGCCAATGCGTCTTGGCCCGAGGCCTTCTGGTTTTACCAGAGGCTTGCCCATTGGTAATTTTTTTTTTGGGTTGCCCTTTGGCAATGTGTCTTCGCCCGAGACCTTCTGGATTTACCAGAGGCTTACCCTTTGGCAATTTTTTCGGGTTGCCCTTTGGCAATGTGTCTTCTCCCGAGACTTTCTGGATTTACCAGAGGCTTGCCCTTTGGCAATTTTTTCGGGTTGCCTTTTGGCGATGTATCTTCGCCCGAGACCTTCTGAATTTACCGGAGGCTTGCCCTTTGGCAATTTTTTCGGGTTGCCTTTTGGCGATGTATCTTCGCTCGAGACCTTCTGGATTTACCGGAGGCTTGCCCTTTGGCAATTTTTTCGGGTTGCCCTTTGGCAATGTATCTTCGCCCGAGACCTTCAGGATTTACCAGAGGCTTGCCCTTTGGCAATTTTTTCGGGTTGCCCTTTGGCAATGTAACTTCGCCTGAGACCTTCTGGATTTACCAGTGGCTTACCCTTTGGCAATTTTTTCGGGTTGCCCTTTGGCAGTGTATCTTCGCCCGAGACCTTCTGGATTTACCAGAGGCTTGCCCTTTGGCAATTTTTCCGGGTTGCCCTTTGGCAATGTATCTTCGCCCGAGACCTTCTGGATTTACCAGACGCTTGCCCTTTGGCAATTTTTTCGGGTTGCCCTTTGGCAATGTATCTTCGCCCGAGACCTTCTGGATTTACCAGAGGCTTGCCCTTTGGCAATGTATCTTCGGGTTGCCCTTTGGCAATGTATCTTTGCCCGAGACCTTCTGGATTTACCAGAGGCTTGCCCTTTGGTAATTTTTTCGGGTTTTCCTTTGGCAATGTATCTTCGCCCGAGACCTTCTGGATTTACCAGAGGCTTGCCCTTTGGCAATTTTTTTGGGTTGCCCTTTGGCAGTGTATCTTCGCCCGAGACCTGGATTTACCAGAGGCTTGCCCTTTGGCAATGTGCAAGATATAAAAGAGTAAGGGGTAAGATGAAAAGCTTTGTTTTATTGCTTTAAAGTGGTGCCTCGTTAAAAACCCTTCTTGGGGAAAAGAGTGCCCGTTATTACAGTTGGTGCTATATTCAAAATTGGTACCTTTTGAGGTGATGTATGTTCCAGCTATGTTCTATCTCCTTTCCTTCTTTTGTGAGCAGCTTGTAGGACCCTTTTCCGGATGCTCGTTCCACTTGGTATGGTCCTTCCCAGCTTTCGGCCAGTTTTCCATGAGCTTGGTTTCTCGTGCTTTGGAATACCCTTCTGAGTACCCAATCTCCAGGTTGGAAGGCTCGGGCCTTGACTTTTTTATTGTACTGCCTTGCTATCCTCATTTGGTATTCGGCTATTCTTCGTTGTGCGTTTTCCCTTTTTTCGTCCGAAGTATCTCTTTCGAAGGCTAGGACATGTTCATTAGCCCTTCCATTTAGCCTTTCTTAAGGTGATAGGATTTTTGTCGGGAGTACTGCTTCCGTTCCGTAGACCATCGAGAAGGGGATTTGTAGTGTTGAGGTTCTGGGGGTGGTTCTGAACGCCCAGAGAACTTCGGGAAGGGCTTCGGGCCACAGTCCTTTGGCCCCCTCTAGTTTTTTCTTGAGGGAGTCTACCGCCGCCTTGTTGGATGCTTCGGCTTGTCCATTAGCTTGGGGGTATCTCGAGGTTGAGTATGTGAGTTTTATGTTCAACTGGTTGCAGAAGTCTTTCAGTGTTTGCGCTATGAATTGGGGGCCGTTGTCAGTGATTATTTCTCGTGGTATGCCGAATCTACAGATGATGTGCTTCCAGATAAATTTCTGCACTTCTTGCTCTCTGACTCTTTCTAACGCTTCAGCTTCTATCCATTTCGTGAAGTAGTCAGTTACCATCAGTATATATCTTTTTCGACCCTGTGAGGATATTAGGAAAAGCCCGATGATGTCCATCCCCCATTCGTCAAACGGCCATGGAGAGGTAATGCTGTGTAGGTTTCTGGCGGGAAGGTTGGAGTAGTTGGCATGCCTTTGGAATTTATCGCATTTCTTTACGAGTTCGGCTGCATCCGTCTTCATGGTTGGCCAGTAGTATCCGGCTCTATGCGCTCTGAATGCCAGGCTTCTGCCTCCGGAATGGTTCCCGGCTGATCCATCATGGAGTTCTTTCAACACCAGTTCGGCCTCGGAGAGGGAGATGCAGTTTAGGAAGGGACCGCCTATGGATCTTTTAAAAAGTATTCCTCCAAAGATGTAGAATCTGGCAGCCTGGGCTGGTAGTTTTATCACCTCTGCCTTGTCTTCAGGCACTTGACCATGGTTGATGTATCTGATGATGGGGGCTCTCCAGTCGCTCTGTTCTATGGCCAAGGTTTCTTCATACTCGATGGCTGCTTTGGGAAGGAAGGCATATACAATTGGCCCTGTTGGCTCATCTTTTTGCATTGAGGCCCCGAGGTTTGCCATAGCATCGGCCCTTTCATTTTCTTCCCTTGGGATCTGCTTTATTGCGGCCCTTTGGAAGCGCTTCATGAGATCTTTGGCTATCTTCAAGTATTTGGCCATCTTTTCGTTTCGGGCCTGGTTTGCGCCGTTTATTTGATTCACCACCAATTGGGAATCGCATTTGATCGTTAAGTTGTGCGCTCCACTTTCTTTTGCCACCCTTAACCCTGCAATCAGGGCTTTGTATTCGGCCTCATTATTGGTGGCTGGGAATTTGCAGCGGATTGCTTGGAGTATTGGGGGCAGATTTGGGGGCCAGAGACATATGCCCAGGCCGCTGCCACTTTGTCTGCTGGCTCCGTCTACTTCTAGTACCCATTCTTCGGTTGCAGAAGTTACTAGCTGATTTACTTCGACCTCTGTTATTTCCGTGGACAGGTTTTCTTTGAAGTCTGCTAAAAAATCTGCGAGGGCTTGGGATTTGATGGCCTTTTTCCCTTCAAACGAGATGTCATGTTCGCTGAGTTCTAGGGCCCACTTCATTAGTCTTCCGGATTTCTCTGGGGAGTGCAGCACGCTTCGCAAAGGCAACGAAGTTATTACCACGATTGGGTGTCCTTGGAAGTATGCCCGGAGTTTTCTTGCAGCAAACACTAGGCTCAGGATCGCTTTTTCTAAGACTGGATATCTTGTCTCTGCCGAGGTTAGAGTCTTACTAGCGAAGTATACCAGTTACTGTTTCCCCCCGACTTCTTTGACCCGGACTGTACTTACCACAATCTGTGAATGTGAAAGATACAGATATAACTTTTCATTAGCTTTTGGTTTAGCTAAGAGTGGAGGGCTGGTTAAGAAGTCTTTGATGTCTGCTAGTGCTTTTCTGCAGTTTTCGGTCCATTCAAATTCTTTGGACTTTTTAAGTGCCTCAAAAAATGGCAGAAACTTTTCCGATGCCTTCGGGATGAACCTGGTCAGGGCCGCCAATCTTCCAGTGAGCTTTTGCACGTCTTTCTTGTTTTGAGGCTCTGCTATGTTTAGGATCGGCTTGATTTTGTCCGGGTTGGCCTCAATTCCTTTCTTCGTAACTAGGTACCCCAAGAATTTTCCCGCTTTGACCCCGAATTGGCATTTGGTGGGGTTCAACTTCATGTTGTACTTTCGGAGGGTTTCGAATGCTTGACTTAGATGGTGGACATGCTGGCTCGTTTGTTCCGACTTTACTAACATATCGTCAATGTATACCTCCATGGTCTTTCCCAGTTTATCAGCGAACATTTTGTTCATGAGTCTTTGATAGGTGGAGCCCGCATTCTTTAGCCCGAAGGGCATTACTTTGTAGCAATAGATGCCCCGTTCCATGATGAAAGCGGTTTTTTCTTGGTCGCCGGGGTGCATTAGTATTTGATTGTACCCGGAGTATGCATCCATGAAGCTCAGCATCTCGTATCCTGCGGTCGCATCGATGGTGAGGTCTATGTGCGGCAGTGGGAACGGATCTTTCAGGCACCCTTTATTTAGATCGGTGAAGTCGATGCACACCCTCCATTTTCCATTCTTCCTTTTTACGACCACCACGTTCACGAGCCATTCGGGGTATTGGACCTCCCTGATTGACCCATTTGTAAGGAGTTTCTCCACTTCTTCGTTGATGATCTCATTCCGCTCTTGGGCAAACCTTCTGCGCTTTTGCCTCACTGGTTTCACCCCCTCTTTCACATTCAGTTTGTGGGTAATGACTGCTGTGTCGATTCCAGTCATATCTGTGTGTGACCAGGCGAAGCAATCTTGGTTGTCCCTAAGGAAGTCTATCAATTCTTCCTTCTCTCCTCTCCAGCATGGCCCCGATTTTCACTGTTTTCCCCTTGTCCAGTGATATTTCGTCCACTTCGTGATCGGCCGGCTCAAGGCGTGCCTCCGGCCACGTCTGTGATTGCTATACTTCTGCCGCTTTTTGCTTCAGGCAATTGGTGTAGCATTCTTTGGACGCGTTTTATTCTCCTTTTATTTGCTTGATCCCGTGTGGAGTCGGGAATTTAATTAGCTGATGATATGTTAAGGGTATGGCTTTCATCCCGTGAATCCAGGGTCTTCCTAAAATCACGTTATAAGCAGAATTGGAACTTATTACCAGGAAGGTGGTGTGGAGGTCTATTCCTTCTGCGTATACCGGTAACTCGATTTCTCCAATGGTAGAGGTGGCTTTTCCGTCGAAGCCTACGAGGGAGATAGCCTTACTGCGCATCGCTTTTTCGTCCAGCTGCATGTTTCTGAACGTCTCCAGGAATAGGATATTGGCTGAGCTGCCGTTGTCGACTAGTACCCTCTTTACCGTCAAGTTTGCTATGGAGATTTTGATCACCAAAGCGTCGTGGTGAGGTGCGTTTATTTCTCCGGCTTCTCCTTCGGTGAAAGTGATGGAGTAATGGTTGTTCGTGCTTTCACTCCTGGTGCTGTATATGCTCTGAGTTTCTCTGAGCTTTCTCTTCGCAGCCAATCTTGTTAGTCCGTATATATCGGATCCCCTAGCTATCATGTTAATCACCCTTTCTTCTGCATTTGCTATTGGAGTTGGGTTCATCCGCTGTCGGTTTTTGTCGGCTTCGTCCGCAATTTCCCTCCCTTTCTCAGTTAAGTATTCTCGTAGGTGTCCTGTTTTAATAAGTTCTGCCACCTCTCTTTTCAGGGTCCAGCATTCATCAGTGCTGTGGCCATGGTCTCCGTGGAATTGACAGTATCGAGACATATCTTTCTTCGCAGAGGGGTTTTTAGATTTCTCGGGCCACCTGACTCTGTCCCCTAAGGTTTTGAGTACTGTCAGAGCCTCCCTCGTAGGTATGGTAAGGGGGTACGGAAGCAGTTCTTTCTCCCTGCGTATAGGATCGGGGCCAGTATAACTTAGCCTGGAGGGACCGCTGCGGTTGAAGTCTCTCTGGTTTCTTCTATGATCCTCGCTTCGTCCACTGCTACTGCGGTCGTTTCGTCCTCGTTGATTCGAGGCATTTTGCGGCCCCTTAGTATTCCGAGGTTGGAATTCTTCTTCGTACTCCATCGCATCCTCTGCTCTTTCTAGGACGTCTTCGAAGGTCCTTGGTTTTATCAATTTGAGGCTTTCGTAAAATTTTGACGTGTTTACAAGCCTTTTTACGAAGGCCTTGATGGCGCTTTTATCCCTGCAACCCGGGATGACCATCTTGGTTTCTTTGAACTTTTTCACATATTGCCTAAGGCTTTCATTGACCCCTTGTCTTAGGTCGTAAAGATCATCCACATCTTTCTTTTTTTTTCCGGCTATCGGAGAAGTGGTTGACGAACTTCGTGGCTAGTGAGGAGAAGGATCTGATGCTTTTCCCGGGAGGGAAGAATACCATCTCTGGGCGGTTCCGGTTAAGGTGGAACCAAAGGCTTTACACATTATGGCTTCCATATCTTCTTCTGGGATATTGCACGTCCCCATGCGAGTCTTGTATTCAGCGATGTGGTCCTCAGGGTCCGTGGTTCCTTCGTAGGGCTTCATGCTGGGAGTGGAGAATCTCTTAGGCATTCTGGTGTCCAGGATCCAGGACGCGAATGGTGTGTCGGAATAGCGCGTAGTTGAAGAGCGCATCGTTATTCTTCTTCCCGAGGCTCGTTGTACTAGGTCCTTGAGTTCTCTGATTTCACGGTCACGGCGTTTTTCACGAGTTCTTTTGGACGACGTTGGCCTCGTCTGTTCATCATCAGAATTGCTTGAGCTGTTCAGATCTAGAGTTTTGCGACTTTCTGTTGATCCATCGCTTTCTTCTGACCCTTTGTCGGAGCCTTCCTCAAAGTTAAGTCTCTTCTTGCGGAGGGGTGAATATCTCCGGCTTGATCACTTTGGTCTTCAATTAGAGGAGATTTTTCTTGATTCTGCTTCTTTTTTCCATAGTTCTTTTTCTTCCTCTACTTTCTTGAGCATCTCCGTCATTATGGCGAGTTGCTCCTCTGGCGTCTTTGGAGTGTGGTCTTCTACGATGACGGTGTTGGGATTTGCTGGTGCCATGTTTGACGAGGATGGAATGGAGCTGGGTTAATTGGGAATTGGATTTTGTTATTTCTTTCAGATCTCAGCCTTGTGTGTGAGGTTTCATTGCCCCACGGTGGGCGCCAAACTGTGGTGCCAAATAAACCACAGCCAAATATCAAGCTAAGATTGCTTGAGAAAAATAGCTTAACAGCTTACAAAGGTGATTTCACAGAGTTTTGCTCTAATAAAAAATTTCGGATCCTTCTCTAATCATCCCTACCCCCTATTTATAGGAGGTGTTTGGGTCCTGTTTCTATTTGGATTGGGACTCCTTATTCTCCCTGGGTTCGGTTTCCTTTTCGGACTTGGTCTTTCATTGGGCTTGACTCCCTTTTTGGGCTTGATCTCCTTCTAGGGCTTGGATTCCTTCTTGGACTTGGATTCCTTATTGGAATTGATTTCCTTCTTGGACTTGAATTCCTCTCTGGGCTTGTTAGTGCCATCCGGGTCTGTGTCGGGTTCTTCGGCCGCAGGTTCAATAAGCCCATTTCGGCCGAAGGGGCATTGGTCTTCTTCGACCGAAGGCTTTGGCTGTGTTTATGACTTAGGTTTATTTTTCAATTTGTTGAGGGTCCGCAGCTTTCTGAGACCGTAAGTTGTTTTCCCACCACAATCATTATCTTTGGGTCTGAATGGATCCTTTTTGGGATCAAGAGAACGAAGGACTATTGGGGTGCTTAATGGGTGACATTTTTCCAAATTAAATCTTTTTAAGATCTTTTCTGTATAAGCTTTCTGATGGATCAAAATTCCATTATTTCTATGTTCAATTTCTAATCCCAGACAATATTTTGTTTTTCCCAGGTCTTTCATTTCAAATTCTCTTTTCAAATATTCAGTAGTCTCTTGGATTTCATTTTAAGTTCCAATCAAGTTCATATTATCAAAATAGACTGCTACTATTGCAAATCTGGATCCCGATTTTCTAATGAACACACATGGACAAATAATATCATTAATGTACCCTTCCTTAATTATGTATTCACTCAGACGATTATAGCACATTCATCCAGACTGTTTTAATCCATATAGTGACCTTTGTAATTTCACTAAGTATAACCCTCGAGGTTTATTAATTTCAGAGATTTTTAATCCTTCTGGCACTTTCATGAAGATATCTGTATTCAGGGAACCATATAGATATGTTGTTACCACATCCATTAATCTCATTTCCAGATTCCTTTCTTTCGCCAATCCAATCAAAAACCAGAAAGTAATTGTATCCATCACAGGTGAATACGTTTCATCAAAATCAATCCCAGACCTTTGTGAGAAACCTTGAGCAACCAATCGAGCTTTATATCTCACAATTTCGTTTTTCTCATTTCGCTTTCGAACGAATACCCATTTATAACCAGCTGGATTAACACTTTCTGGTGTTTCAATAATGGGTCCAAAAACGTTCCGTTTTGTAACGTCCCAATTTTGGGGCTAAGCGTTTATAGCTTTTGGATTACAGTTGATTTTTCGAGATTTTGATTCCTTTCATGTAACTTTTGAAAGTTCTTGAATATTGAATTGGTATTATTCATCTTTGGATGCTCTAAGAATGTTTAATGGTATTATAATGTTTATATTTCGAAAATCGAAGCAAAAACGAAGCAGAACGAATGAAGGAATGAAAGTGCGCAGCACTGGTCGCGCTGGCTACATAAGCCTTCTGTAGCCAGGCTTGTCGCCAGCGCTGGCGACAAGGGGATATGTCGCCACCCTTGTCGCGAGCGAGCGAATTCTGCAATATTGAAGTGTTACTCTTGGTGCGCTTTGGCGATATAAGGCCTATATCGCCAGCCTTGTCGCCAACCACCGAAATCGGATTTTTAAAACCTAAATTGACCGAATCTTCTTCATTCGCAACCTCTCTCTCGAATTCTCTCATCTCGCAAGTGTTTGTTCTCTCCGTTTCCTCGCAATCTCTCTATTTGATTGTCTCCGGTAAGTCTCCAATCGACCTTTATCTTCTACGCTATTAGTATAAGCATGATTGATGTTGGTTTATGGTGTAATCGTTATCGTCTCTAATGATGGATTGGTTAGGGTTTGTTGGAAACCCTAGGTTTTGGGGATAATTGATTTGGATGGTACATTGTTGATGATTGGATTGGGTTTTAGTGTATTCGTGTTATCGTCACCGTTTATTGCTCGTTCGTTTAGCGTCTCTTCGCGATTGGAATAGGTTTTGATTATTGCGTCCTACGTATTCGATCGATTTCCTAATCGAGTTATCGTTCCTTGTTCCTTGTTAGGCGAAGCGGAAGGTGCTGTAGAACGTACCGGTGACGCCTAGCTAATTGTCGTCGGAAGAAAGGTTAGCAACGTCGTCTTGAACTCCATATTGGATGTTGTTTGTTTTATGAATTGTGCATTAAACTGGTTAATAAGATAATCACTTGAATTGACAATTGGATAGGATTGGATAGTAAATGATAGAATGATATTGTTTGTCGTATTGCTGGTTATTGCTGATATAGAACTATTAGCGATTCTATTGCATGTTAGACTTAAGCTTTTGTTAGCTAGAGCTGGAAATAATTGGATAAGGCACTAGTAAAGTACCTCTCACATATTGATTGAAAGCCAATGGATTGTAATAATGAGATTGTTAAATTGTTAAAGGAAGAATTGTGTGTTTGATCACCTAACTACTGAATAATGATTGCCCTAACTATGGTTGAAAGTAATGATAGAGTGACATGTTATTAGGGGTACCTGAGATATCTCAACCTATTGAGCAAAATAGGATCTTTGGTTTAGCTAACCACATTGAAAAATTGAGTGACGACTCCTATTTGGTGTGATGGCACCACCGCCTGCGGGCATATTGTTATTGGTGGTCTTCGGACCTAATTGATGGGATTCTAAGGTAGTAGTCCGTCCCGAGAGGGGGGGATAAACGGCTCTACGGATCTCGGTCTTCGGACCATATTGGTGGCTTCGGCCTAATTGGCTCCGTTTCATTATTGATCCTAGATTAGTGGCAGTCAATAAAACTGGAAATATAAATTGATTGATATTGCGTGATGATTGCTAGTGATTAGTTAATTGTTTTGGGGGATTCCTAAAAAAAGTTTGAGATCATAATTGGACGTTGATAATATTTAACACACCTAATGAATAAAATCAGATTTAATAGACTATCTCACTTTATTGAACCGAAATGGCGTTAGACTTGGGTGGGATTGTATTCTCTTCCCTTGATTGCTAGATTTAGGTGCATTTGCATGCCTTCTCATCATTGAATGTTTAATCAGATGCATTGTGTGTGTATGTTGGAGTATGACTTGCTAACCAGACATCGATAGTCTGACGTTATTTTTCTTCCATTTTCTTGTCTACCTATTGAAATGTGAAACAGGTGATCGAGCAGATTGAAGGTCTCATTGCATTTTCATTTCATGTTTTTGGAACACTACTGAAAGCTGCCTTCTTCTTGTATTTTGATTAGTTTTTGAAAGTCATGTAGACCCTTTTTAAGTATTTCTGTTTGTAATGTTTTAAGACAATTGTTATGGGATTTGTAAGTCTTTTTAAAGTACTTGAGTACTTAATATTTTCGGATAATTATTTTAAGATTTTGAACTATTTTTTGGATGATTGATATATTTGCGAACAGGTTTATTTTCTAATGAATTATCTGGATTATGTAATTGTTTTTGGAAACAAGATGATTATTTTGTAATTGAAAATCCTAATATTAATACTTATATTCCGCATTAAAGAATGAACGTATTGATTGTTAATGTGGCGTTCCGGCTTCCGTTCGCGGCTTCGCCGTGGCCAGGGGTTGGACGTTACATTTGTTGGTATCAGAGCACCGGTTCTCGGTTGCTTCTTGTCTGTGTGCTTGTATGCATTAGTGTATAGGAAGTGTTTTGTAAAT
Source organism: Cardiospermum halicacabum (assembly GCA_031304145.1). NCBI lineage: Eukaryota > Viridiplantae > Streptophyta > Magnoliopsida > Sapindales > Sapindaceae > Cardiospermum > Cardiospermum halicacabum. The sequence goes on along the minus strand of CM062396.1, from coordinate 11,715,621 downwards.
TATTTTTGAAAACTCATGACATTGCATTCACATCATTAAGTCTAATGCTCGATCACTTGTGACTATTTCAGATAGTAGAACAATTCCGGATTATGGCCAGAACACGCCGTAACCCTAACGAAAACCCTTCTGGTTCTAGAGCTCCTGGAAGCGATAGAACGTTCGATAACGAAGAGCCATTGGATGCTAATGCGGCTCAAGCGCGGGCATTTGAGCATATTGCCCAGTTCATGGAAGCGTTTCGAGGTGGTCAGCTAGAAGGACCAGCTAGGCAAGAAAGGTCAGCAGTGGAAAGGTTGCCCAAGAAGAAGATTGAACTCTTCAAGGGTACTAGTGTAGAAAGCTCTGAGATGGCAGAGAACTGGTTGGAAGATATGGTTAGGGTCTGTGATGAGATCCACTGTACTGATGAGGAGAAATTGGAATGCTTGGTATCTCTGCTCAGAAGTAATGCTACCAGGTGGTGGGAGTCTGTCGTTCTCACTAAGCCTGAGGAGGAAAGGACCTATGAATTCTTTCGCACTGAATTTCGGAAGAATTATGTGGGTCAGGTGTACTTGGACAAGAGAAGGATGGATTTCATTCACTTGAAGCAGAAGGACAAGACAGTGATGGATTATAAGCTGGAATTTGTGAAGCTCAGCCGCTATTGCCTAGAGTTGGTACCTAATCCTAAAGAATGGTGCCGCAATTTTGAGGAGGGGTTGAATGTCGAACTCCAGCGGGATTTGCTCACTCTTCGGACTGAGAACTTCAATGATCTGGTTGATGCTGCATTGAGGGCAGAGCAGCTTCATAAGCGAGTTAAGGGCATCAGTCGAAAAGCTGGTGAGACGAAGAGTGCAGGGCCTTCGATTGGTAATAATCCGAATAAGAAGGCGAAAACTCAGAGTCAAGGAGGTTATGGAGGTGGCGGTGCTAGTTGGCCACAGAATAACAATAGGGGACCTGGAAAGCAACCTACTGCATCTGTTGCTAGTGTTCCTTCTCGTGGTGGTTCTAATCTGGATGCTCCATTGTGTAACTACTGTGGCAAGTTGCATTGGGGCGAGTGCAAGAAAGCCTCTGGTGCTTGTATTCTGTGTGGTGAACAGGGTCACTTTGTGAGGGATTGTCCCCAGAATTCTAGAGCACCACCGAAAGCGACTTCATCTGAAGTAGTATCGGTTCAGAAGAATGTCAGATCCGCTCCTGCTGCTGCTCAGAGTGGTCATCGTGGTGGAGCACCATCTGGGAATGCGAATAGAACTGAAGGGCGTGCTCCTGCACGTACTTATGCATTGAGGGGACGTGATGATGTTGATACTCCTGATGTGATCACCGTTACATTTTCTATCCTTAATGCTCCTGTTTTCACTTTAATTGATCCTGGTTCAACGCTGTCCTAAATATGTAGTAATGTATTGGCTGATAAGGGTTGGGAGACTTCTAAGATAGCTTTCGACATAGTTGTTACCAATCCTTTAGGGAATAGTATGGTTGTTAACAGGGAGTATAGGGATGTGCCTTTAGTGATTCAGGGTAAGACTTTCAAGGGTCATTTATTGGAGATGAAAAGTCCAGAGTTTGATGTGATTCTGGGAATGGATTGGTTATCCTGTCATGGGGTAATATTGGATTGCAGAGCTAAACGGTTTACGTTACAGTCTCCGGAAGGAACTATAACGGTATTGGGGGATCGTAGCAGAACGGTTAAAGGGGTTATCTCTGCAGCTTTAGCAGACAGATTGATGAGGCAAGGTTGTGAGGCTTATTTAGCTCACATAATTGATGGTAGTAAGAAGCGATCGGATGGGAAGTTTATACCAACGGTTTCTGAATTCTTGGATGTATTTCAAGAAGAATTGCCGGGTTTGCCACCGGAGGATGAAGTAGAGTTTTCAGTAGAGCTCATTCCAGGAGCAGCTCCAGTATCTATGGCTCCTTACCGGATGGCTCCAGCTGAATTAAAGGAGTTGAAGGTTCAATTGCAGGAATTACTCGATAAGGGTTACATCAGACCGAGTGTCTCTCATTGGGGTGCTCCAGTTCTATTTGTAAAGAAGAATGATGGGTCATTCCGATTGTGTATCGACTATCGGCAGTTGAACAAGTTGACTATGAAGAACAAGTACCTGCTTCCCAGAATTGATGATTTATTTGACCAGTTGAGGGGAGCAGGTGTGTTCTCTAAAATTGATTTGAGGTCGGGATACCATCAGTTGAGAATCAAGGATAGCGATATTCCTAAATCGGCGTTAAGAATACGATATGGGCATTATGAATTCGTAGTTATGCCTTTCGGATTAACTAATGCACCAGCAGTGTTTATGGACCTAATGAATTGAGTGTTCAAGGAGTATTTGGATCAGTTTGTTGTTGTCTTTATCGATGACATTCTAGTTTACTCAAAGAATGAGGAAGAGCATGATAGGCATTTGCGGGTTGTGTTGTAGATATTTAGAGAGAAGCAATTATATGCGAAGCTCTCAAAATGTGAGTTCTGGATGACCGAAGTCGCATTTCTAGGGCATGTTATAACGAAGGATGGGATCAGTGTGGACCCTAAGAAAATAGAGGCAGTATTGGCATGGCAACTGCCCAAAAATGCAACTGAAGTGAGGATCTTTCTGGGACTAGCTGGTTATTATCGCCGGTTTGTCAAAGGATTCTCTTCTATTGCAGGTCCATTGACTAAACTGCTTCATAAGGGTACCAAGTTTGAATGGACGGTCAAATGTCAGGAAAGGTTTGACAAGTTGAAGAAGTTATTGACAGAAGCACCAGTTTTGGTTCAACTGGTTGAAGGGTTGGATTATGTGGTGTATAGTGATGCGTCTCTGCAGGGTTTGGGATGTGTATTGATGCAAGAAGGAAAGGTGATTGCATATGTCTCAAGACAGCTTAAGCCCCATGAGTGTAATTACCCAACTCACGATCTTGAATTAGCGGCTATAGTGTTTGCCTTGAAGATTTGGAGACACTATCTGTATGGGGCTAAATGTTGTGTGTACACAGATCATAAGAGTCTTCAGTATCTACCTACTCAGAAGGAGTTGAATTTGAGACAACGAAGGTGGGTGGAGTTTCTGAAAGACTATGATCTTGTGATTGATTATCACCCAGAAAGGTGAATGTAGTGGCCGATGCATTGAGTCGGAAGTCAATGAACTCTTTGGCATAGATGATGGCTAAATTGGAGATTGTTGATGATGCAACTGTAGCCGAGTTGGTTGTGAAACCTACTTTGATTCCGCGTATTCTGGAAGCGCAACGGAAAGATGATAGAGTGGTTGAATGGTTCCGTAAGATTGATGATGGTAGCGCCAGAGATTTCCTCAGGAAATCGAATGGTGGATTGTATTACCAGGACAGAATTTATGTACCGAACATTGATGGTGTTCGTGATGAGGTCTTGAATGGAGCGCATACCCATGTACTTGCTATGCATCCAGGTGCCACAAAAATGTTCCAAGAATTGAGATTGATGTATTGGTGGCCTGGGATGAAGAAAAACATAGTTGAGTACGTCGGTAAGTGTTTGATTTGTCAACAGGTTAAGGCAGAACATCAGGTTCCGTCTGGATTGCTTCAGACTATTGTGATTCCGGAATGGAAATGGGATCGGGTTACAATGGATTTTGTGGTCGAATTGCCATTAACCAAGGAGAAATTTGATGATATTTGGGTGGTAGTTGACCGTTTGACGAAGTCTGCCCATTTCATACCGATTCGGGTGGATTATCCGTTGGAGCGATTAGCAGAATTGTACATCAAGGAGATTGTGAAACTGCACGGGGTTTCATTGTCGATCATTTCTGATCGGGATCCTAGATTCACGTCTAGGTTCTGGAAGAAGTTTCAGGAAGCAATGGGGTCGAAAATGAATTTCAGTACCGCTTTCCATCCACAAACGGACGGGCAGTCTGAGAGGGTCATACAGATTCTCGAGGATATGCTTCGCTGTTGTGTATTGGAGTTTAAGGGGTCATGGCTGAAGTACTTGCCGCTGGTTGAATTTGCTTATAATAATAACTATCAGGCGAGTATTAAGATGGCGCCATATGAGGCTCTGTATGGGCGGAAATGTCGTACTCCCTTATGTTGGACGAAATTGAATGAGGCAAAATTTGTTGGTCCTGAATTGATTCATGAAGCGGAAGAATAGGTACGGTTTATTCGAGAGAAACAGAAGGAGGCTACGGACCATCAAAATTCTTATGCCGACTTGAAACGGAAAGAGATTGAATTCGCCGTAGGCGATAAAGTGTTCTTAAAAGTTTCTCCATGGAAGAAGGTGTTACGTTTTGGGAAGAAGGGGAAATTGACGCCACGTTTCGTTGGTCCTTAAGAAGTGCTGGAACGTATTGGACCGGTTGCTTATCGTTTAGCGTTACCGCCGGAAATGGAGAAAATTCACAATGTCTTTCATGTTTCTATGCTACGGCGATATCGGTAAGATCCTTCACATGTGATTGCCCGTGAAGAGATTGAGATTCGACCAGATTTTTCGTACGAAGAGGAACATGTTAAGATTCTGGATAGGGAAGTGAAGGTATTGCGAAGGAAGTCTGTACCCCTTGTTAAAGTGTTGTGGAGAAATCATGCAGTTGAAGAAGCGACATGGGAGACAGAAGAGGCGATGCGAAAGCAGTACCCTCATCTTTTTGCTACAGGTTAAATTTTGAGGACGAAATTCCCTTTTAGTGGGGTAGAGTTGTAACGTCCCAATTTTGGGCTAAGCGTTTATAGCTTTTGGATTAAAAATAATTTTTCGAGATATTGATTCCTTTCATGTAACTTTTGAAAGTTCTTGAATATTGAATTGGTATTATTCATCTTTGGATGCTCTAAGAATGTTTCATGGTATTATAATGTTTATATTTCGAAAATCGAAGCAAAAACGAAGCAAAACGAATGAAGGAATGAAAGTGCGCAGCACTGGTCGCGCTGGCTACATAAGCCTTAATTAGCCAGGCTTGTCGCCAGTGCTGGCGACAAGGGGCTATGTCGCCACCCTTGTCGCGAGCGAGCGAATTATGCAAAATTGAAGTGTTACTCTCGGTGCACTTTGGCGACATAAGGCCTATGTCGCCAGCCTTGTCGCCAACCACCGAAATCGGATTTTTAAAACCTAAATTGACCGAATCTTCTTCATTCGCAACCTCTCTCTCGAATTCTCTCGTCTCACAAGTGTTTGTTCTCTCCGTTTCCTTGCAATCTCTCTATTTGATTGTCTCCGGTAAGTCTCCAATCGACCTTTATCTTCTGCGCTATTAGTATAAGCATGATTGATGTTGGTTTATGGTGTAATCGTTATCGTCTCTAATGATGGATTGGTTAGGGTTTGTTAGAAACCCTAGGTTTTGGGGATAATTGATTTGGATGGTACATTGTTGATGATTGGATTGGGTTTTAGTGTATTCGTGTTATCGTCACCGTTTATTGCTCGTTCGTTTAGCGTCTCTTCGCGATTGGAATAGGTTTCGATTATTGCGTCCTACGTATTCGATCGATTTCTTAATTGAGTTATCGTTCCTTGTTCCTTGTTAGGCGAAGCGGAAGGTGCTGTAGAACGTACCGGTGACGCCTAGCTAATTGTCGTCGGAAGAAAGGTTAGCAATGTCGTCTTGAACTCCATATTGGATGTTGTTTGTTTTATGAATTGTGCATTAAACTGGTTAATAAGATAATCACTTGAATTGACAATTGGATAGGATTGGATAGTAAATGATAGAATGATATTGTTTGCCGTATTGCTGGTTATTGCTGATGTAGAACTATTAGTGATTCTATTGCATGTTAGACTTAGGCTTTGGTTAGCTAGAGCTGGAAATAATTGGATAAGGCACTAGTAAAGTACCTCTCACATATTGATTTAAAGCCAATGGATTGTAATAATGAGATTGTTAAATTGTTAAAGGAAGAATTGTGTGTTTGATCACCTAACTACTGAATAATGATTGCCCTAACTATGGTTGAAAGTAATGATAGAGTGACATGTCATTAGGGGTACCTGAGATATCTCAACCTATTGAGCAAAATAGGATCTTTGGTTTAGCTAACCACATTGAAAAATTGAGTGACGACTCCTATTAGGTGTGACGGCACCACCGCCTGCGGGCATATTGTTATTGGTGGTCTTCGGACCTAATTGATGGGATTCTAAGGTAGTAGTCCGTCCCGAGGGGGGGATAAACGGCTCTACGGATCTCGGTCTTCGGACCATATTGGTGGCTTTGGCCTAATTGGCCCCGTTTCATTATTGATCCTAGATTAGTGGCAGTCAATAAAACTGGAAATATAAATTGATTGATATTGCGTGATGATTGCTCGTGATTAGTTAATTGTTTTGGGGGATTCCTAAAAAAAGTTTGAGATCATAATTGGACGTTGATAATATTTAACACACCTAATGAATAAAATCAGATTTAATAGACTATCTCACTTTATTGAACCGAAATGGCGTTAGACTTGGGTGGGATTGTATTCTCTTCCCTTGATTGCTAGATTTAGGTGCATTTGCATGCCTTCTCATCATTGAATGTTTAATCAGATGCATTGTGTGTGTATGTTGGAGTATGACTTGCTAACCAGACATCGATAGTCTGACGTTGTTTTTCTTCCATTTTCTTGTCTACCTATTGAAATGTGAAACAGGTGATCGAGCAGATTGAAGGTCTCATTGCATTTTCATTTCATGTTTTTGGAACACTACTGAAAGCTGCCTTCTTCTTGTATTTTGATTAGTTTTTGAAAGTCATGTAGACCCTTTTTAAGTATTTCTGTTTGTAATGTTTTAAGACAACTGTTATGGGATTTGTAAGTCTTTTTAAAGTACTTGAGTACTTAATATTTTCGGATAATTATTTTAAGATTTTGAACTATTTTTTGGATGATTGATATATTTGCGAACAGGTTTATTTTCTAATGAATTATCTGGATTCTGTAATTGTTTTTGGAAAAAAGATGATTATTTTGTAATTGACAATCCTAATATTAATACTTATATTCCGCATTAAAGAATGAACGTATTGATTGTTAATGTGGCGTTCCGGCTTTCGTTCTCGGCTCCGCCGTGGCCGAGGGTTGGACGTTACATGTTTTTCAATGAACTTAATTCTGCCTGGATTGCTTCTTTCCATTTTGGCCAGTCATTTCGTTCCCTACAATCATTTATGGATTGAGGTTCATAATCATCATTCATCACATCAATAGCTACTGCATATGAAAACATATTATCAACAACAATGTTTTCACGGTTCCAAATTTCTTTTGATAATTAATGGATATTTCTTCATTCTTGGATACATTTACCTCCTCAGAGGTCTTTTTCTTAGTTGGATTTCCAACTTCCACAATTTGTAAATTTTGATTAGTATCTTTCGGAGGTATTATATCAATAGTATTCTCGATTCTAACTTTTCGTTTTCGTGGTACAATATATTTGGACTCAACAGGTCTACCATATTTTCTCTGGATTTTAGATGCCTCACTAGTTACCATCTATTTTGATTTCTCAGTAGGCACATCCAGTCGAGCTGGTGCATTACATGCTGGTATATGAGATTTCGTAACTTTAGTAGCATCAACAAAACTATCTGGTAAACGGTTCGTAACCATTTGTAAATGAATTATCCTACGTACTTCATTTTCACTTTGACCAATACGTGGATCTAGATAATGCATCCTTTCACTTTTCCGAACGAGTTCATTTTTATCAGCATTAGAAGGTTCATCCTTTCCAAGTCGTGGGAATAATTCTTCATTAAAATGGCAATCTGCAAATCTTGCAGTAAACATATCACCCGTCATGGGTTCCAGATATCTAATTATAGATGGTGAATTATATCCAACATAAATTCCCAAACGACGTTGTGGTTCCATTTTGGTTCTCTGAGGGGGTGCTATGGGAACATATACAGCACAACCAAAAGTTTTCAAATGAGATATATCTGGTTTATTTCCAGTTACCAACTGTAACGGAGAATATTCATGATATGCAATGGGTCTCACGCGTATTAATATGGCTGCATGTAATATTGCATGACCCCAAGCGGAAATCGGTAATTGAATTTGTAACAACAATGTTCGGGCAATCATTTGAAGCCTTTTAATAAAAGATTCCGCTAATCCATTCTGGGTATGAACATGGGGTACTAAATGTTCAACATTTATACAAATTGACATACAATTATCATCAAACGCCCTTGATGCAAATTCACCAGCATTATCCAAACGAATATTTTTAATTTGATAATCTGGGAATTGTGCTCTCAATCTTAATATCTGGGCAAACAACTTAGCAAACGCCACATTCCGTGTTGATAATAAACATACATGTGACCATCTCGCAGATGCGTCAATCAACACCATAAAATATTTAAATGGCCCACTTGGTGGATGAATTGGTTCACAAATATCCCCTTGAATTCTTTCTAAAAACGATGGACATTCAATATTTACTTTTAAGGGGGATGGTCTAACTATCAATTTCCCCTGAGTACAAGCAGTATAAAAATTATCTTTTGATATCAATATCTTTAAATCGTTCAATGGATGTCCATTAGAATTCTCAACAATTCTACGCATCATCGTGGACTCAGGATGACCAAGTTTATCATGCTATAATTGAAAAACTTTAGGGTCAGTTATTTTCTTATTCATTACAGCATAGGCTTCTATTGGAGATATTTTCGTAAAATATAAACCAAATGATAATGCATGAAGTTTTTCCAGAATAATTTTCTGTCAAAAAACAATAGACATAATATACAAATACTCCATATTTTGTTCATTCACTGTCTCAACATGGTATTCATTTTTCCTGATATCTTTAAAACTCAACAAATTTCGTTTCGAATTACTCGAATATAATGCATTATGGATACATATTTTCGTTCCCTTTTCTAACAGCATTATAGCTTTTCCATATCCCTCAATTAAATCAGCAGAACCAGATATGGTATTTACTCGAGCCTTATATTCAGATATGTTCAGGAAATATTTTTTATCTCGAAGAATAGAATGAGTTGTAGCACTATCAATCAAACATATTTCTGAAATATTTTCTTGAATTTCCATATCTTTTCTGTTCAAATAAACACAATATTTACATTAGAAAACATATCCATTGATATTTCTGACTTTAATTACAAAATGGATATACACAACAAAATTCAGAATATAGTCAGAAAATATTTACATAACTTCTATTTACATTTCCATATTTTTTCAGACATCATTTTTGTTTAAATTCTCAGCACTATTCAGGAAATTTTCAATATCCAGATCATCGAAAAAATCCGAAGTATGAAAGCTTGAAACATTTCCCTGAGATGTTCCTTCTCCACTCTCCACATCTGCAGCATTTGTTTCAACAACTTTCAGTTTCCCTTTCTGGGAAGCTTGATACAAATCTACCAAATGTTGTGGAGTTCGACACTGGCGGAGAAAATGTTTAGTGCTCCCACATTTATAGCACACACTTCGGGAATTGTTATTTCCAAAATTTCCATTTGGGTTCTGGGATTCATCTCTTATCCAGACCAGATTTCAACGATTATATGGATGAGAACGATTTCCACCTCTCCTTTGATTTCGGCCTCTACCACGGCCCCAAGTATTGTTATCATGGCCTTGTCCACGGCCCCCATTATTGTTATTACGGCCACGATCCCGGCCACGTCTAAAACCACAATCCCTACCACGATTCGGGTTTCCATTACCTCGATACACATTATTGTTTATTTCTGGTGGTGCCATCGCACCAGGAGGTCGTAACTCATGGTTTCTTAACAATATCTGGTTTTGTTCTTCCATTCTTGTCAGATCGGTAAGAAACTCACCAAAGGTATTAACTTTATTTTGTTTGATCGTTGATTGTAAGGTTATTTGATCAGCATGGAAGGTGGATAATGTTTTTTCAATTTTTCTCCCGTTCAGTTTTCTTTTCTTCACAAAAGTCTAATACCACCGCAATTTGGTGGAGCTCAGAACTATATTCACTAACTGTTTTAAAATCTTGGAATCTTAAATGGATCCATTCATGTTGAGCCTTGGGAAGATCTATATCTCTCATTTGTTCAAATCTATTTTTTAGGGATTTCAACAAAATCAATGGATCCTCAATATTCATATATTCAGCTTTCAAATTCCCATTTATATGATGTCTGATAATTTCCATGGCTTGAGCCTTCTGTTTGATAGAAATTACATTCACATATATTTTCTTGCAATTCCCTGGCTTGCAAATGGACTTTCAAATCCGATATCCATGTTATGTAATTTTTTCCAGAAAGTTCCAGGGCATGAAAATCCAATTTTTTCAGTTCTGACATTTTTCTTTTCTTGAATTTCTACAAAAATAATATATTCACAATTAATAATAAATACAAATAAAATAAACATAACAAATAATAAAAATAAAAATAAAACAATTAATCAATAAATATATTTCCAATTAAATAAATATATCATCCTCTTTTTCAAATAATTATTCATCTTTTCATCATTTTTTTTTCATTTTTCATTTCCTCTTTTATACTAATTCCTTCATCTCCTCTTTTCTACCAAATTTACATTTTCCTCTTTTTATGGTTCCAGCTAATTTTCTATTTTCCTCTTTTTATGGTTCCAGACCAATATCTCAATTTTTTTTAATATAATTCCGGCAACATCTCAGTATAACCAGAACATCGTTACCATCACTTTCTGATATGGAGAATCCATCTGGGCGGCAATCAGAGAGCATACTCGTGCTGATAACGTGTTATGAAACCAAAATTAGAACCAACATACAAAATAACTTACATAATGCACAAGGATGGGACACTTGTCTCATTTTTGTGTTAATTAACACATGCACCATGACACACTTACAAGTTGGTGGAATCCATCTATATACCATTACATAATATTTACCAAATTTTTATCTTTTTAAATTTTAATAGTAATAATTTGGAATCATCTACATAATAATATTAAGATAGTAATTTAAAAATATATAGAATAATTTTATCAATTTTTTTTAAAACTTTTCATATCACATCAAATGCATTATAATTCAAATAATATGAAATTTACACATTAAAATTATGTGTACTTTTCTCATATAAGTAGTTAGGATTACTTTATTGATAGGTTGGAGGATACTGAATTTTTGAAAAGAGATGCAAATTATTCTAACCTGTGACCATAATTAGCACTTCTAATTTATTCTATCATGTGTATGAGCATCCTTATACATCATGTGTATGAGCATCCTTATACAGCCGGCGGCATTGAAATGGTGTGACTATAATATAAATCTGATTTACTCCCCAATGTGAATCTTGCAATGAAGTTGTCCTTCATTTAATTTAGACTTTGGTTGTATGGTTAAATTGAGACAAGGAAATGGAAATTAATGATGATAAAATTTTTTATGAAAAATTAAAAAAAAATAATTTAAATTTAATTGTTATTTCTCTATTAAGGAAATATGATATTTTCAAATTGTTTAATAAGTGGCAATTTTTTTTTAATTATAAAAAGTGAAAATAATCAAAATAAAACCTTATCGACTTTTTTATTTTAGTTTTAGACTAACCCTAATTTTTTTTTTATTTTTAAACTTTTTTATAAATAAATTATAAAACTAAACTTTTAAAAAAAATATATTTACAAAAAATGAGCTTCCCGGTATGTATTACCGGGAAGCATACAAAATTCAAATAGACTAAATTGAATTTTGCCCGTTTCCTGGTGTGTAATACCGGAAAGCTGCTGGATATATTTTTTCTTGGTATTGAAGGATAAAATGGTCATTTTAGTCTATTATTAATAAAAAAAAAAACCTTTAAAAAAGTTTAATTTTTTAAAAATTTTAATGTTTCTAAAAATATAATTTTTTTAATAAAAAAAAGCTCAAATGACCCATTATAAAATTTTAATTTAATTTTCAATGATTCTTTTTACTTTTTTTAATAACCATATTTTTATTATTTTAATTAATTTTAAATTTTAGAAACTATAAATTAATTTTATATTTACTTTTAATCTTTGTCTTAAACACTAATTTCATTATTTAATATTATATATATAAATAATTACTAATTAAAATATGGATTAATTGACTGTAAAATCTATATATATATATATTTATATATATATATAATATATTTGGTAAGAAAATATTTTTCTATATTTTGTCCTTTTTTCCCCAAATAGTTTTTTTTACATATTGACTATATTAACAATACAATTATACAAGAAATTGATTCATGATCAAATTTATGATTCATCAAAGCAAAAAATAATTTATTTGAACAAGAAACTGAATACAATATATTACTTTTTTGAAAAAAATATATTACATTTTAATTTAAATTTCAAATTTTAAATGATTATTTTTACTTTAATATATAATAAATATTATACTTTAATTCATTAAAGTGAACACATAATATATTCAGATTTTAATTTTCATTTTAAAAAATGTAATTTTAATAACATAATTTTAACGTTATAAAAAATAATATAATTTTAATAATCTCACTTTTCTATAATTTTTGTTTTTTATCGTGTAATTTTCAATATAGTTATGAATCTTATTATTTTCATGTGAATTAAAAATGATAAGGTGTATTCAGGTGTTTGTGTTATTGGAATTAAGATAAAATAGAAATTAAATTTCATCTGGTTTACAATTATTTTATCATTACTAATAATTATATTTTGATCTCCATATATTATAAGATGGCCAACAAATTGATTTGCTAAAGCACGTTGAATATTCAAGATTGGGATATCAAGTTTCAAATTCTAAGAATATGGAATAACAAATACGTAAGTAACTCATATCGACCAAATATAAATATTCATATGGCCGACTCTGAGGTAAATACTTGGTGATTGTTGGACAAACTATTTTTTTGTATTAAACTAATAATATATATATATATATAATAGTTATTTTTTAAAAATATATATCATATATATGTATATATTATTGTTTTTTATTTACATGTTTAAGAATAATTAATTTCATATTTATAACTTTTCTATACAATGTTTCACCGCAGATTTTTTGTTCCAAAAGACTTGACAAATAAGTTTAAAGATAAAATAAAAGAAGAAAAAAATTATTATAAAAAATTAGTGTGTGCGAATAATAGCGTGAGGAAGTGACAAATGAAGATTTCCAAACATAAATATTGGTTGAACTTTGACGGTAGAACTATGGTCAATGTGATCAATGATATTACCTTCCCACCTCATGCATTCAACTTAAACACATTTTCTGATATTAAAATGAAAATGATGTAGATGAAACTCATCTCTTTAGAAAGTAAATAGTTGTATCTTACTTAAATATAATTGTAAAATTAGTGACCATAGAATATTGTGTTTATATTTTCTATTTCATTTAGATATCTGTTATTTATCGCAAATATAATGGGATTAGTATTGTGAATTGTGCATTCATTGATTAATAGTGAATCAACCAAATATGTTATTGTAGTGTGGAAGGATTTACACCAAGTATTTCAAGAAATAAAATCATAATATTATATTTAAGATTAGATGGAATAACTTCTTAATATATTATATAAATTATTGTGTCAGAAGAATACTACTGAGTGTACATTATGACAACAATGTTGATCAGCTGCTAAATAAAGTCAATTTTGAAAATTCAAAACATATAGTGTTGTTATCGTAACTTTGTCAACTTAAGACATTTAAACAAATACTCTTATCCTCCTACAAATATTAACATTAATTATTTTGTAGAAACAATATCTCTTCGTAACTCACAGAGCGAAAAATAAAATTGTGGATAAATATTAATATATCAATAATCCTATAATTTAAGGAAAATTAAGATTGATCGTATGGATAGAAGTTTTGCAGCTAATTTTATATTCGTCAATAGTAATTGTTGCCGATAAATATTTATATTTATATAAACTTTTTATTTTTATTTCTTAAATATAATATTACTAATAAATATTGTAAAGTATCCAATAATATATTTTTTAATTTTAAAATATATTATTTTACATACTTACACTAATTTTTATCCTATACAACTTACTTAATATCTTCTTACCACTATATACACACGTCGAAAGTGTAACTCATCAAATATCTTCTCTCTATATATAAATTGCAAATATTTTAGTATGTGAAATATATATATATATGAAATACTTTTTACTCGATTCTCATAACTTTTCTTTAAGATTTTGATTTTTTTATGACGTCTCGTATGCCTATATATACTAATTATATTTAAAGATTATATTGTTGTACTGGAGAAAAACTTTCGTATACTATTTTGCTTATATATATATATTAACACTTTTTGTTTTAATATATATCATATAGATCATTATTTTTTTAATTTTAAATTTATCATAAAGTTGTTGTTTCGGGGTTGATAATACTATTTGTTTTATAATATATCATTATATAATTCTATATATATATATATATATATATATATATATATATATATACTAGATAAAAATAAATACAGTTTGTTTTAAGATACTCACACCTCTTGAAGAGTGACTAATTACATATGATACAAATTATGATTTAAGTGACTCAATCCCTTTGACTGTGAGTTGACCGTTTACCTCCATTAATTAAATTAGTCTGGTTGACTTTTAAAAAAAATATATATTTTTATACTATTTTACATGTTAGACTTTTTTAAATTACCTTCCGCGTTTTTAATTTTTTTTTGGTATTTATATTTTAATTATATACACATTTAAAAAATAATTTTGAATAAAATAATAAATAATATTTTTTAAAATTTTAAAATAATAAATATAATAAATATACACTATAATAAAAATAATTTTAATTATATACAAATCTTAATAATAAATACTATAACATTTTTTTTAATAAAATAATGTCAAAACAATATCAAATTTTAAAAATACTTTCAAAATTTTGTTAATTATTTAGATACAAAATAAAAATAATTATTTTTTTTTGAAAATTACACACATGAATTTAAAAAATTAGGTTAAAATAATGATGTTTTTTAAACAACAATTAATTTATTAGGTTGAAAATAATTTAATAATTTAATTTTGTCTTGATATTATTCTATTAAAAAGTAATGTTATAATATTTATTTTCAAGTATTTCATTATAAAAGTAATCTTATTCTGTAATATTTGATTTATTAAATATAATTAATATAATAATAATAATAATAATAATATAACATTTTATGATATATAGTGTATTTAAAAAATAGTAGGATATAAAATTATATGTTAGCATGAAAATTAAACAAATTATAAATAAATCTTATGAATTTTTTTAAAAAATTTGAAAAATACATTATTAAGAAAAGTAAATAAATAAATATATGTTACATTAGTACTTCAAAATTTTTTGTTTAGAAAATAATTAAAATTCATAAATTAAAAAAAAATGATAAAACATGGAAAATAAACTTTTAAAAGTCAACCAATTAGAAATAAATAGTCAACCAACAATAAAAGACGGATTGTTAATTAAAGAAAAAATGTGCATTTAGTTGTAATTAGTCATGTGATAATTCATAGTGTGAATACAATTTATTCTTATTTTAATTAATAATCTATACACCTCTTCAAAAAATCTTAATTAATTAATTTCTAAATGTATAATTTTTTTATTAAAAAAGTATCTTCAAACCCACTACTTAATAATATTAAAATAATGATATAAAAATATATAGAATAATTTTATCATACATTTTTTCAATCTTCTAACTGTTTATATCATATAAAATCCATTATAGTCCAAGTAATATGAAATTTATATATTGAAAACATGGCTAGTTTTCTTACCTAAAGTAGTTTTAATAAAAATATATATAAAATAGGAATGAGTAGTGTTGATTTTTCTAATATCCCTATCATAATTGTTACAATTACTTTTTTGAGAGGTTGCAGAATTAGTTACAATTAGTTTATTGAGAGGTTGGAGGATGCTGAATTTTCTAAAAGAGGTACAAATTATTCCACCTTGAAATGTTTAGATCCATAAGTACACCAAGCTGATTTAACCCCAAATTTCATGATTTTGAACCCGACATCACTGAATTTAGATTTTAGTTCTATTGTTAAATGGAGACAAAGAAATTGGACCGCTAGATAGACCAAACTATATCAGGAGTGTGATTGGAGATGAGAAATGATTTGTAAACAACACAAACTGATATCAATCTGGAGTGGGACTAACTTACTTCCAAACAGTTCAAAAGCATATGTTTCCTCTGCCAAATGTGAAAAGTTCGTAAATTTTACATATATGTAAAACAAGTAACTGGTGATGTGTGTTAAGTTTTGATAGAATGATTTTACTTATGCGGTAAATTTCATCTTATGTGCCTCTTAATTTTTTTGATTTTGCATTTTATCTATATTTCTTAAAAGTTATTTTTGTATTAAGATGGTGGGACTATATCTTATCATTTGGTTAATGACCAAGTTATAGTACCTATGATGTATTATATATTGGTTATTAAAAAAAAAAAAAAGAATAGAGAAAATATTTACATGCTATAAGTTTAAGTTTCTACCATTTCAATTTGGCAGAACGAAAAAGATGTGAAAAAAGAATCCGGTAAATTGAATGTCTTTCTTCATATGCATAAAAAGAAAGATAAAAGAGACAATCCATCGGAGTTCATTGATAAGCGCTCTCAGACTATCTATGTAAGTTACTTTTTTTTTTAATTTATAATAATTTTATAATATGCAAAATTTTAATTTTATATTTATATTGCAGGAAAATTTTTAGAGACTTAAACAAATAACTTTGGACAACTTAGGAGAGGGTTTAGATCAAGCTAGTAATATTCAAGTGGATGATGATTTGTTATTTATTGAGGAAGCGGACGGTAAGAGAAAAAGTCGAATTTATGGCATTAGATCTATAAAGGGTGCCTCATGTGGCTCGAGTTCTTCAATCAATGTACCAGATTTAGGTGCACAACAAGAAGATATTAATAAACTTCATGAGCAACAAACAAGACTAGAGGAGATTATGGGAGTAATTTTAAAAGTGATTAAGCAAGAATCAGAGGAAGCTAGACAAAAGCGTGCATCATTTGTACCACCTCAACCAAGAGAAGAATTTGAGGATATAAGGTCATCAAATGACGACTACTTTGATAATTAGATATCTAAGTATTATCATATGTTTTGATATTATATTAGTTATCATTCTAGGATTGACATTTATGCATTAGTTGTTTGCTAGTAATATATTTAATGTTAGTGAACATATATACTCTGGATTTATGGTATATTATGACTTTGGATTTGATTGTTAATTGCAATTATTTTTAGGTTCATCTATTATTTGAAATAAATAGATAAATTGAGGGAATAATTTTTTTTCGTCTTGCTATGATTTTGCTAAAGATTTGCTATGGATTTTAAACTAGCAAAAATGTTGAGCTACGAATTTTTTAAATTGCTATGAAATTTGCCATGCTTTATAAATGACACTGCTATGGATATGAAATAACATTGCTATGGAACTAGTTCTCATAGCAAACAATATTAGCTATGGTGTTGCTACAGATCAGTAGCTACGGAAAATATTAGTTACGAAGTTTAGCTATGAAGTAGCTATGGATGTTTAGCTACAAAATAGCTATACACAAGCTACGAAATTTCAGCTACGAAGTAGCTATGCACAAGCTACGGATATTTAGCTACAAATTTGCTACGGCTCAATACTATGGAAAAGTTAGTGACGGACATTTAGCTACGAAATATTCTTGTTACGGGTTCTTTTTTAGAAAAAGTAAAAAAAAATATTGTTGCAGAATATGTGTAGCGAATCCGTAACTCATTTGCTACGAAAATAAATTTTCGTAGCTAAAGTGTTAGCTACAAAAATTTCAGCTACAGGACTATTTCTATGGAAAATTCATAGCAATTATCGAAATAGCTACGAAATAGGTACAGAATCGAACGTAGTCATTCCAGCAAATTCTTGTAGTGTTATATGTTAGAAGAAATAGTGGAGTGTAAGAATTATAATCTGATTGAAGCAAATTTCAGTTGGAAGCTTATTTCTATGTTCTCTATTTAACTTCTTATTTTTGTATTAGTTAAGCCAATTCATTAATAGATGAACTCAGTTCATTGATCGGTGGATTTCAGTTCATTTGTGATTCCACTTTCATATCAGTTTCTAACAGTGCTATCAAAGAGGTTTCTTAAAAGGATTGTGAGTTCTATTACTGTGAGAGTTAAACACTTGAGATTGAGAGTTTAAACACCATGAGTGAACCAGCTTCAAGAGTTTAAACACCATGAGTGAACAAGCTTCAAGCAACAGCGGTTCAATTCCAGTACCAAGATTTTCTGAAGAGAATTACCAAATCAAGGCTGTTGATGAAGTCTTATTTGAAGTCTTTTTGGCTGTGAGAATTTGTTGATGAGGAAAAAGAAGTTCAACCTCTGAGATTGAATCCTATCGTTACTCAAATTAAAGATCATGAAGAGAGGAAGCAGAAGAAAGATAAGGCTGTAACATGCCTTCATTTGACTCTTTCAAATGATGTTTATACAACCATTATGCATCTGGAAAATGTCAAGTTTATTTGGGATGAGTTGAAAGGAAGATAGGAAGGAAGTGATAGAGTGAAAGCTAATAGACTTTTAACTCTTAAAAGAGAATTTGAAATGCTCAAAATGAAGAAAGAGGTGACTATGAAGGATTAATCCTCCAAGCTATCACAGGTAGTGATCCAGATAAGAATGTATAGTGAGAAGATTAATGATGCAAAAGTTGCAGAGAAGATATTGATAAGTTTACTAGAGAAGTTTGAAGCTAGAGTGGTTGCCATTAAAGAAACTTGTAACTTGAATGAAATTTTTGTTTATGAGCTTTTGATAAATTTATAAGCTTAAGAGCAGAGGATATCTATTAGAAATGATGAGCAAGTTGAAGGTGCTTTCTATGTAAAATAAAAGGGGAAGACAACTGATGGTAAAGATCACGAAAGGCAGTGGTCTATTAACGAAAAGACTAAAGATTAACATGTAAAGAATGATGGAAGCTCATTAATGCAGAGAGGCATTGAAACTTGTAAAAGAATAAAGCATTTGTGGAATGATTGCAAATTCAAAGGCAAGCATCAATTTTAGTGTTACCATTGTAAGAAATAGGGTCATAAGGAGAAGTTCTGTAAGCTCAAACAAAGCCAATATCAACAGCCCCAACCATTTCGACAAGTAAACTACATTGGTGAAAAGTCTCAAGCTGAAGAATATTTATTTGTGGCTACAAAGACCAGCTATGTAACAACAAAGACATCATAGTACATAGACAGTGGCTACACTAATCATATGGCTAGAGACGAGACTCTATTCATTTCAGTCAAAAGATCAGATCCTACCAAGGTGAAGTTTCCGGCTTCCTTCACCATACCTCTCTTGATTTTCTAAATTTCAAAAAAAAAGAAGTTGATTAGTTTCAGCAGTAACCTGATCATTTAGATTACCTAGGAAGTGCTACCACTGACGGTTATGCTATTCACTCACTAGATGAGCTCTTGATTTATCTCATTGGTTTCTAAATTTTCATCCTTGAGTTGGTGTATGCAGTCCATCATGACCTGCAATTGCTGCTCAATGTGAAAATTATTCTACATTGAAATCATCGGAAGCATAACTGCACTAATTTGATTTAATTAGAATTTCATGATTTTGAATGTCAGACATCACACTCTAGCACATTCAGATAATAAATGGTATAGTATCGCATGATCAACTCATTGACCCTATCTTACCACCGAATGTAATACTTACAATAAAGTTATGCTTCATTGAATTTAGAATTTAGTTCCATTGTTAGATGGAGGCCCATGAAATCTGATTCAACAGATATGTTTCCTCTACATATGAACTAGATATGAGAAGTTGTAAGTGAAAAGTAATGTTTATCAGCCAAGGAACTACAATGCACATACTAGAATGACATCGTGAAGCAGTAGAACTGGAAGCTTAGTGCAATGCTTATAAACTGATTCTGCTGGAGATTGACAACATTTTCTATCTGATGACATTTCAAGCTTATAAAAGAATATGTTCTAACATAGGTTATTTTGGGCTCCAACTTATGTAACGTAACGTTGGTGTTTTTCTTTTTTTTTTCTTTTTTAAATAACGTTTAACGTTTTTTAAATAATATTAAACTTTTTTTAAATAATATTTAGTGTTTTTAATAAATGTTGTTTGAAAACTATCGTTTTAATTATATAATAAAATTTAAATGATGAAAAAGGACACAATGTAAATGGAATAATTATTTTTAAATTTAAAATATAATTAAAATAAATTATTTTTTTTCAATTAGTAACATAAAGTAAATAATAGTGTTATGAAAATCATCCTTTTTCTCTTTTTTTTTTTTTTATATTTTAGGAAGTAAAATAAAATAGGTTTAATTATGGTCATATATAAAATTACATTATATTATAAATATTTATATAGGTTCATAGTTGTGATAAAATTTAATAACGATATAGAAACTATTTTATAACAATATAGAAACCATTATAAATATCATATAATAAAATAGTTAGTTCAATTAATTTTAAAACCAAAATAGCATATCTAATGAATATTCAAATTAAAACAACAAATCTAATTAATATTAAAATTAAATCAATAAATCTAATTATTACGGTAATCAAAATGGTAAACATTATCAACACAAAAACAAAAAAAAAATATAACTATTCAAACATAATGAAAGACAATATATTCAATTAATATTAAACTCTATTGATTTCTGAAGGAGGCGAAGAAGATTGAAACTACAACTGCAACCCTACGAATTTGTCTGGTGGTTAAATAGAAAGAGAGAAATTTTTATTGTCTTCATTTTTAATTAAAAAAAAATTGTATATTAATTCAATAGTAAAAATTAATTAAACATAATTTTTCTACAAAGTAATTAATTAATTAAAACCCTTATAAGAAATAAACAAAATAAGAAAAACGAGAAAGAATTAGAAAATAATTTGGAAAGAAAATTTTAAACTCTGTAGATTAAACACTAAACATTTCATTCCTCTAATGAACGTTTTATAATCTCTCTAAAAAAGCTCTAATTTTAAATTATAAGCTGTATACTCAAATCATATATTTATTGTGTTTAGAGTTTTGAGTTAGTCAAAACACTGAACCCTCAAAACGCGGCTAATAAACATAGCCATATAAAAAAAAATAAATTAAAATAAAACTATCTTTATTTTAATTTTATGAAGTATATAAATATAAAATATAAAATATTACGAGTTTATATAAATTCAAAATATAAAATACAATTTGATGTGATATAAAAAAATTTAAAATCTATATACCATTAAAAAAAAAAAATCCTAACATTTGTTGTCGTGAATTTACTTTACAAAATATTAAAATAAAAATAGAGTATTGCAGCATATTTTGTATACTACGAAGATACAGCAATTTTTCTGACGACTTGCCGCATTTTCCATTATTTTTTCAGGTGTAGTCATGCGCAGAAGCATACAATTCAAGATGATCAACAGGCCGGTACCTACATCAGTCAAAACTGCAAGTGAAATATGGAAGATGTCAATGGGTACATAAAAAGTTATTATAAAAATAACAATATTTATAAGTGAATTTATTATTTTTACACAATAATAATTTTATATAAATAAAAATAAATACAATTTATTATTTTAATTAAATTAATTTATATATCTAAAATATATTTTATAAAATATAAAATTAATTAATTTTTTAAATATGAATACAAACACTGCAATATTTTTTTAGATTTTATGTGACGCACTAATTGTCAACTGAACCGCCACAATTGAGGTCATTGGTGGCGGTTAATTATAAGAATCACATAGTTAAGACAATTTATATTAAGTTCAATGGTGGCTGTGCATGGACTGAACCATCACGAATGAATGATATAATTGCAATATTCATTGAGTCCCAACCATTAAAAATATATTGTTTTAAAAAATTAGTTTTATTAATAAATTTAAATTTAATATTTATATATATGTATAACTTTTTTAATAAAATAAATTATAAAATTTTATGATTGGGTAATTTTAAAAAGATTATTGTATTATTAATATTATACATTTACAAATAGTTTCACGCATCCAATTTAATGTTAAGTGTTTTTAGTATGATGGATGAGTAATTTAGTAAAAAGTTATTTTTTATTTTTAGTTTGTATTTTGTTGTAGCATTCTTCAACCACTCCAAAATACAGTATTTGTGACGCTTTTATACTGCTATAATTATATTATTCATGGTAAGAAAAGAAAACATCATAAATATAATTTGTAGCGTTTTTTAACCGTCACAACAAATAAAGATTTTGTTGTAGTTAAATATTTTTTTCTTTTTATTTTAAATAATTTCAAATTATCCGGTTAGCAAATGATTTTAGAGTAATCATATTTAATTAAAAATATATATATATCATATAATTATATCATACATTTTTATTCTCAGTTGTAATTCAAATCTAATGATTTTTTTTAAATAAATATAAAATTTAAATATTCAACACATTTGGGTCATTTTAATAATAAAAAAATAAACTACTTTTTAAATATTTATAAAATAGAAACTTTTTAAATATTTATAAAATAGAAATTATATTTATTTCCTTGAGAGGTTGGTGAAAACTGAATATTCTAAACAAAGGTAATATGTTGATCTTCAAGTTTAGTACAATTTGAACTCACTCCCTCCTGAGAATTGAAATCTCCTCATCCGAAACAAAATCCTGATTTTTATGAAATTGTTCTTGATTTTAAATGAGTACTAGGTTCTAGCAAATGCATCTCTTTTATATTTTTTTAAAATAAAATTCAATAATAAAATTGTTCAAAAATATTAAAATTCTTAATAAAATATATAAATATTATTTTTTAAGCATATTTATTTATAAAGAGTTATATATATAATTTATATTTATCAAATATAGTATATTAGACAACATTTCATTAGAAAAAACATATGTTATTTATAAATTAAATTATTTTATTTTATTAATTTATTATAAAAATTAAATTAAAATAATAATATTATATTTTTATATTTTTATTTATTTTTTAAATATTATTTTAAAAATAAAAATTAAATTACATTCACTTTCTACAAATAAATAAAAATACACAAAGTATAGAGTCCATTAGTTCATTAAATATTCAACACTACAAAACTGAAATAATCCTTAAAAACAATATTATGATAAATTTAATTTAAAATTAAAAATATATATTGTATTTTGTATTCCTAACTTACGAATGAAATTCATATTAAAACTAAGAGAAAGAAAATAATCGAATTCATCCTAAAAAAACGGAAACTATTAAAAAAGTAATATAGTATTTTTAAATATATAAAATAAATAAATAAATAAATATATATATATTAAAATCAGTGAAGAAATTTTATTATTAGATGAAATAATTTATAATTAAATTATTTAAAATTAATTAAATAAATTAAAAATATTTAAAATAATTATTTAAAAATATTAAAGATAATTTAGGGATTAGTTTAGTAATTTAAATGTAATAAATAACAATATTACAATAAAGGTGAAAAAGAATAATAGTAAAATGGAAAACTTTTTAATATTTTTAATACTTTACGTTATTCTTTGAAAATAGTAACGAAAATCTATCCTATAACATTTTATCATTTATATTCAATAGAAAAATTAAATTATATACATAATTTAGTTATAAATTTTATTATAAATAATAGCCTATGTACTTTTTTAATAATGTTCTTTTAACTTTTTATAAAATAAAAATCATAAAAGAATATCAAATAAAATTTATTCCTTATTTATAAATAAAATTATTTATTTTAAAATACATAAAATAACTATTTCTCAGATAAATTATCAATAAACAAAATTAACCACGGTAAATTGTTACAATTTACCGATATATGCATGATCACATAATAATATATGTATAAACACATATCACCAAATAGATATTCCATTTATAATCTGCGAGAACCTTGACCAAGTGGAAAGGAAAACCAGCAAAATCAATCAAACCTAATCGACCAGACACGCATAGATGGATCAACACAAATCCAAACCCAATTCTTTCAAATAATCACCACCTCTTATACTTCTCTCCCTAGACTTTCAAGTTTTGTCTCGCTATTTAAATCACTTCAGAAAAATTGCACGAATTAGTTACATTCGCAGTTTGACGAATTAGTTACATTCGCAGTTTGGATTTCAATACTATCAAATTCTGATCCTATCCAACTTAAATATTTAATCTATGTTGTAAATAACCTAGAGGTGGCTTTCCACGTATAGCAACACACGTGATGCATGCCATAGATGTTACATGCTAGTTGTCCACCATTTCATATTACATATAACAATTTGAGAAATGGACACACACAGACATACTTGTCTTCTTTCACATCTGTATTTATTTATTATTCTCTTGTTCATTCTATAATTGATTTACCAAATTATCAAATCAATTTCTTAAGATCTGGAAATCAAGATTCAATTACCAGGTTACTTTCTGATCTGAATTTATTTTCGGTTAATATTAAACTGTCTTCTTCTACGCCATCTCGTTTTATTTTTTACAACACGTTATCAGCACGAGAATGTTCTCTGGTTGCCGCTTTGCCGGATCTTCCAGATCAGAAAGTGTCTGGTGATGATGTTTTCTTTCTTCTGTGTGTTCTGAGAAATTTTGAAAATTTTGGGAAAAATACCATTATTCACCTGAGTTGAATAAATGGTGGATCTGGAAAGTTTGAAATGATAATATTATTCACCCGAGCTGAATAATTGTATTTTTGAAATTGAATTCTGAATATCTGGAAATTTAAAGAAAGTGTTCTTGTTTTGCAGAAAAATGAATCAATACAAATTCGAGCAATTGTTGGTTTCTGGAGCGAATTATATGAGATGGTTGAGTGATTGTGGGATAAGGCTGAAATCCAATAACCTGTACGGGACTCTGGATAAGAATAATGAAACAACTGAGCAGCAAAAGAATAAAGCTTTGATTATAATTCGAACCCATCTGAATGATGATTTACAAAATCAGTATATGACTGTCACTGATCCTACAGATCTATGGCAAGCATTGATTTCTAGATACAATCGCCAAAATGAAATCATCCTGCCTGAAGCACGAGATGAATGGCACAATTTAAGGTTCCAAGATTTTAAAAGCGTGAGTGAATACAATTCAGCCATGTATTTGATTGTGAATAAGCTGAAAATGTGTGGGGAAACAAAACCTGACCATGAAATGTTAAATAAGACATTTACAACATTCCATCCTTCCCAAACAATTTCACAACAGCAGTATCGGGAAATGAAATTCCAAAAATATGATGATTTGATTAGACATTTGGATATTGCTGAAAAACACAACCAGTTGTTGAAAAATAGTGAAAGGCGCTCTGTTGGAACCCAAAGCATTCCCAGAAGTGAATGCACATTATAATGAAAATCCATGTCGTGGTCGTGGTCGTGGTTACCGTGATCGTGGTGGTGGCCATGGTCGTGGCCGTAATTCTAAACGTTGGAATGATTTTGGAAATGGACGTGGTAATGGCCTAGGTGGTCGAGGTTCTGGAAATGGTCAGGGACGTGGTCGTAATAGGGATAATGGATATCCATATCATAATCCAAATACTCCCCAGAAGTGGAACAATAATAATAATGCTAGTTCTAGCAAAGGGAAAGAAGTTATGGAACCACCGAAGTTCAATCGTGGTCCATGTTATAGATGTGGTTCCCCCACTTGTTATTCGAGGACTTGTCGCGCTTCCAAACATGTAGTTGAAGCTTATCAGAAGCTGAGGCGTGAACAAGAAAAATAAAAAAATAACGAAGCAAATATGGCTGATGTTTTTGGCGATGGTGATACTGGTCCTGTCGACATATCAAATCTGAAAACTGCTGATTTCTTTGAAGATCCTGATGGGAAGATAGATCACCTAATTGGTGATGGAACTATTAATTACAAGTGAATGCATTTCCTTGTTTTTGGAATGTAAATAAAATAAAATGTAATTTTAGTTTTGATTGTAAATATTTGTAAATAGTTATGAATATTACATTTCCATTCAATTAATATTATGTTTCATTTTATTAAAGGTTATGGGTTCGAATCAAGATTTAGTTATACCTGAAGATATATGTTTAGCCGATAGCGCTACAACCCTTACGATTTTGAGAGATACAAAATATTTTCTGGAATTGATTCCAATTCAAGTTGAAGTGAATACCATATCAGGTCCAGTAGATCTGATCGAAGGCTCCGGAAGAGCTTCAATTGTATTACCAAATAACACTAAATTGGAAATCAAAAATGCGTTATACTCTCACAAATCCAGAAGAAATTTGCTCAGTTTTAAAGATATAAGAATGAATGGATATCATATTGAAACAGTTGATGAAAAGGGTGTTGAATATTTGTGTATTTTTTCGAACAAATCAGGCCAGAAGCTTGTGATTGAAAAGCTGCCTATTTCATCATCTGGATTATATTATACAACCATCAGGCATATTGAAACCCATGCTATTGAGAACCAGAAGTTCTCTGATCCCAAGATATTCTAGCTTTGGCATGATCGATTTGGGCATTCGGGATCCACAATGATGCGAAGAATAATAGCGAATTCAGAAGGGCATCAACTGAGAAATTATAAAATCCTACTGAATGATAGGGACCTGTGTATCCCATGTTCCCAATGGAAATTGATAACGAAACCATCATTTACGAAAGTAGGTTTTGAATCTCCATCATTTTTACAAAGAATTCAAGGAGATATATGTGTACCCATTCATCCACCTAGTGGACCATTTCGCTACTTTATGGTATTGATAGACGCATCTGCAAGATGGTCCCATGTATGCTTGTTATCCACTCGTAATGTTGCTTTTGCAAAATTGTTGGCATAGATTACTCGATTACGAGCTCATTTTCCATATTACCCTATTAAGAGTATAAGACTTGATAATGCTGGTGAATTTACGTCGAAAGCATTTGATGAATACTGTCAAGTATCTGGGATTGATGTTGAACATCTAGTGCCGCATGTTCATACCCAAAATGGATTAGCTGAATCATTAATTAAGCGCCTTCAGATAATTGTGCGAACTATATTAATGAGCTCGAAATTACCAGTAGCTGTTTGGGGACATGCTATATTGCATGTTGCTACATTGATTCGTATTCGCCCAATAGCCTATAACCAATATTCCCCATTACAGTTAGTATTTGGGCATCCTCTTAACGTCTCACATTTAAGAACATTTGGGTGTGCTGTATATGTACCCATTACCCCAACTCAGAGAACAAAAATGGGACCCCAAAGACGTTTAGGAATATATGTGGGTTTTGATTCTCCATCAATTATTAGATATTTGGAACCATTAACAACAGATTTGTTTACAGCTAGATTCGCTGACTGTCAATTTGATGAAAGTAATTTCCCGTCATTTGGAAAAGAAAAGATATCTCCTGAAGAGAAACTTGAATTAGCATGGAAAGTTCCCACATTAGCGCATATGGATCCACGTACTCCACATTGTGAACTCGAAGTTCAAAGGATCCTACATTTACAAATGATAGCTAATCGAATGCCTGATGCATTTAATGATACTTCGAAAATAACCAAGTCTTATATTGAAGTTGCTAATGTACCAGTAAGGGTAATTTTTCCAGAAGGACAATCTCAAAAGACAATAGCAAATGAAACTCCTATCCCTCGCCAGAAGCATGGTAGACCCATTGGTTCAAAAGATATAATTCCAAGAAAAAGAAAGAAAAATGATCTGGATCCTAAAACCACATCCAGTGAAATCCCAAAAGTTGATGAGATTCCTGAAAATAGCCTCCCAGAAGGAGAAAATAATACGAGAATACCGGAATCAAAAAATGAAGAAATTTCCATAGACTTCATCCAAGAGACTTGGAATCGAAATGAAACAATCGTTGATGATTTATTTTCATATTCAATGGCAATTAGTATTTCATATGATCATTATGATCCACGTGATATTCAAGAATGTAAAAATAGGCATGACTGGAAAAAAATGGGAAGAAGCAATCCAGGCAAAATTAAATTCGTTGAATAAACGAAAAGTTTTTGGACCCATAGTTCGAACACCTGAAGATGTCCATCCAATTGGTTACAAATGGGTATTCGTTCGGAAACGAAATGAAAGAAATGAAATTGTGAGATACAAAGCACGTTTGGTTGCATAAGGATTCTCACAAAGACCTGGAATTGATTATGATGAAACATATTTCCCAGTCATGGATACAATCACATTTCGATTTCTGTTAAGTCTTACAGTTGCTGAAAAACTGGAAATGTGTTTAATGGATGTAGTTACTGCTTATCTGTATGGATCACTTGATTCTGATATTTACATGAAGCTCCCAAAAGGACTGAAATTACCTGAATCTCATCGATCAAAATCTCGAAACTTGTATTCCATAAAGTTACAAAATCCCTGTATGGATTGAAACAATCTGGGAGAATGTGGTATAACCGCCTGAGCGAGTATTTAGTTATGGAAGGATACCAGAATAATACAATATTTCCGTGTATCTTCATTAAGAAATCAGGGTCTGGTTTTGCAATTATAGCAGTTTATGTGGATGATATGAATATCATTGGGACTCCAGAAGAGATCCAACAAACTGCTGAATATCTGAAAAAGGAGTGTGAAATGAAAGATTTGGGAAAAACGAAATATTGTCTTGGTCTGGAAATTTAACATAAACCAAATGGGATATTGGTTTATCAATCAGCATCATTGAAAAAGTCCTAAAAAGATTCAATATGGATAATGCCCATCCGTTGAGTACACCCATGGTTGTAAGAACACTTGATACCAAAAAGGATCCATTCCGACCGAAGGATGATGACGAACAATTACTGGGTCTTAAAGTACCATATCTGAGTGTAAATTGGTGCGTTGTTATATTTGGCTCAATGTACAAGGCCAGATATCTGGTTTCTGTAAATTTACTAGCGAGATATAGTTCTGCACCAATCCGTCATCATTGGAATGGAATCAAACATATTTTGCGTTACCTGAAGGGTACGAAAGATTTGGGATTATTTTATACGAATTCTGATAAATTTCTGGGTTTGACTGGTTATGCCGATGCTGGATACCTTTCGGATCCGCATAAAGGACGTTCTCAAACAGGCTATATTTTTACATATAATGGTACTGCGATCTCTTGGAGATGTACGAAACAAACTTTAGTAGCCACGTCATCGAATCATGCTGAAATTCTGGCATTACACGAAACTAGTCGAGAGTGTATTTGGTTGAGATCGATGATCCAACATATCCAGAATTCATGTGATATCTCCGAAACTACGAATGGGCCAACTGTAATTTTTGAAGATAATGCTGCATGCATCGCCCAAGTTCGGGGAGGTTACATCAAAGGAGATCGAACCAAACACATTTCCCTAAAATTCTTCTACACCCACGAGCTTCAGAATACGGGTCAAATCGATGTGAAGCAAATCAGATCCAGCAATAATCTAGCCGATCTACTAACGAAATCATTACCGACATCAACGTTTGAAAAGCTGGTTTACGAGATCGGAATGCGAAAGCTCTCCAGATTAGAAAATTAGTTTTATGGGTGTTGTAAACAGGGAGAGAATTTTTGTAATTGGATTCCACAACTGTACTCTTTTTCCTTCGTCCAGTTTTTATCCCACTGGATTTTTCTGACAAGGTTTTAATGAGGCAGTCAATGGGTGGAAATCCAAGAGGGAGTGTTGTGAATAACCTAGAGGTGGCTTTAGCAACACACGTCATGCATGCAATAGATGTTACACGCTAGTTGACGCGTGTCCACCATTTCATATTATATATACACTAGATAATTAGTCCGAGCTTCGCGCGGTTGTTAAAATATACATGGTCAAATAATTTAAAATAATTAATAATTATTAAATATTAATTAAAAATATAATTTTAAAATAATATATAATTTTATTATATAATTTTTTTATAATTTATATATTTAATAAATTATTTAATTTTATTTAAATTAAGTAAATATATTTGAATAGTTATTTAAATAAATTTTAAATAATTTATTATTTTATTAATAGTATTTTTTATAATTATATATTTAAAAAATTATTTAATTTTGAAAGTGTTGTTTATTCTAATAAAATAACTGAGCGATGGTAATATATCAAATGGACTTTAAATTAAGTGGTAAATTAAGTGACATATTTTAATTCAATTCATAATATATTTAATACAATTGAATTAAATTATAATTGATAAAATAACTGTGTGGCATATATGTAATTAGTAGTAAAACTTGAACCTAATATTTAAATACTAATACTAAAATTAATTAGTAAAATAATTGAGTAGCATATATGTAATTAGTAGTAAAATTTGAACCTAATTTTTAAATACTAATACTAAAATTCTAGGCTGCCCTGTAGTACTTTTATATAGATATATAGATGTAACAATTTGAGAAATGGACACACAGAGATATACTTGTCTTCTTTCACATCTGTATTTACTTATTATTCTCTTGTTCATTCTTTAATTGCTTTATCAGATTATCAAATCATTTCTGAAGATCTGGAAATCAAGATCCAATTACCAGGTTACTTTCTGATCCGAATTTATTTCCAATTAATATTAAACTGTCTTCTTCTACCCCATCTCTTTTTAGTTTTTACAACAATCTATCCAATTTAATATCCAAATGATAATTTCAAATTTATTACAAAGTAAATAAATTTAGATTTAAAATAGTGTTTTAATTTATTTCCCCTTATTTTCATACTCTCTACTTTCAATATATATATATATACTTCAATAATTAGTTAAATTTTTAAATTTTTTCACTCAAAAGTGCAATTTATATTTCGTATAAAATATTTTTTCCCTTATTATCCATATAATTAGTTAAGTTTTCTACCATTCAATAATTTTAATACTAATTACTAAGAGAATGATAATTAATTCTATATTTACAAATTCTATATTTACAATATGTCAACTATTCTCATAATTTCTGCAAAATAAAATAAAATAAAATAACATTTAATTACACAGAAAATAACTTTACACCTAGCAATTTTGATCTAAATAATTAAAATTTTAATTGTAAAATGGTTGGTATGTTATTATTATATTTAAGTTGAAGAAACTTGGATCATCAATATTAAAAAATTAATTTAAAATAAATCTGTAATTAATATAAAAGTTAATATATTTATTAATAAATTTATAATTTATAATTTGCCATTAAAATGATAATGGTGGTCAACCAAGATGAACCCATCCTCATCAATCACGCACCATCTGATTATCATCCTCAAATCATTATTGACCGTCTCACCAATCAATACAAATATAAATATTTAGGCCGTGCTTGGCGCGACCAGCGTTTTTATTAGCGTTTAGTGTTTTGGACAGCGTTTAGTATTTTTTAAACGTTTAACGTTTTTGAAATAACGGATAGTATTTAGCGTTTTTAATAAATACTGTTTGGTAAACTAGCGTTTTAATTATCTAATAATATTTAAATGACGTAAAAGGATATTATATAAAAAAGATAATTATTTTTAAATTTAAAATATGATTTTAGAATGAAATTAATTTTTTTCAATAAATAACAAAATAATAAATAATATATTTGTAATAATCAACTTTTTTTTCTCTATCTTTATAAAAAATATATTTAATTTATTAAAACCAAAAATAAAATAATTAATTAAAAAGTAATTATCTTAAAATAATTTGATAAAAAGAGAAATTAATTTGAAATTAGTATGGATAAAGATAATTTTGGAAGAGTAAGTTTAAACTCTCTTATTGAAACTCTAAACGTTGCTTTGAGTAACGTTTTGGAAACTCTGTGAAAAACTCTTATGGGAAGATTATAGCTGAAGACCAAACATAGATTTTTAATGCTTTTAGAGTTTTGACTGATTCAAAACACTTTGTGAAAAACTCCAGTGCCAAACATAGCCTTAACTGTTTTTTCCATTTCATTTTCCGTTTGGTCTCATAAATAAATGATGATTGTAGTGGTTCAGAACTACAGTTGATCCGGACTGACTGGACTGGATGGTTCAGAACAAAGTGTGAACCGACTCCAAGTGTCAAGGTATCCTACAAAAGAGTAAGAATCATCCGAGCGGACCTGGGGACACCGGTATGGTGTCTGCCGTAGGCACTTTGACGCTCAAGTCAGTTCTGAACTGTAAACGAATAAGAAAGTAAATGAACAAAATGAATGTTTAACTCCCTGTTATCGATGGTTTCTTTCGGAAGAATGGCCTCGGAAGGCAGTTGACAGACACCTAAATAAACTCTGGGCTTAATTAGTCGTGATCGGTAAAGTAACGTGAATCACCAAATGATCACCAGAGTGCAATCGGAGGTAGTGGTAGCTTGAGTAGTAATTTTCAGCAGAGTTTCGGTAAGTAATCGAGTGTCCATTTTGTGAGTTTTAAGCCCTCTATTTATAGAGGCTTGGGGAGCTGTTATCAGATCCTAACGAGATTCGTGCGGAACGATTCCCGCAGAATCCGGGATTTCCTCAACAGCCCTCTTACCCAGTTGATGGGCCTCGGAAGGAATGGGTAGCCTCGGAATTACTGGGCTTGGGTCTCCCAGAATCAGCAGGCCTGGGTCTGGGCTTGGCCTTTAATTCCGAACCGGGCTTGAATTTCCAGCCCACTACAATGATACAGCAGGATTGCTTGGAATTGAGTTGAGAGTGGGTAAGTGAGAGGCCCAACAAGCAAGGAGCCCTCAAGAAGGTGCTTTTGAGTAATTTTAAAACAAATTATTGTTTAACCCATAATACATAGAGGACATTGTTATCTATTTTGTTTTATTTGATCCATGAAAAAATTGATAGTAAAATTAAAATATAATGGAGATTAAATATGGAAATTCAACAGGGAAGCAGGTGGAGATACCTGCTTATTCCCACTTCTATTTTATAAAGGAAGGATAACATTTTATGTTATTCATGTAACTCTGCAAATATCTGCCGATCAATTAACAATATTTATAATTCAATGGATTGTTTTCATAGAATAATAATTTTATATGAATAAAAGTAAATATTATTTTAATTAAAATAATTCATATCTCAAATATAAGATTAATTAATTTTTCAAATGTGAATAAAAATATTCTTTTTTTTTTAAATTATTTCAAACCACTTTAATAGCAGTGATTTTAAAATAATCATATTTAATTAAAAATATTATAATATAATTATATCATACATTTTTTATTTTGGATTGTAATTTAAATCTTATAATATTTTTTTTAAAAAATAATATGAAATTTGAATAATTAAACATATTTTTGTCTTTTTAATAATAAAAAGAGAATAAATTAGTTTTATTGTTTAAAAAATATTTATAAAATAGTACATTTATTTCCTTGAAAGGTTGGTGAAAACTGAAAATTTCAAAATAGATGTATATTTTTCATATTCAAGATGAGTACAATTTGAACTCCCTCCTTTCTAAAATGAAATCCCTTCATCTATTGGATTTATCTACATTCAAAATTTGAAAATTATCCTCGATATATAATTTAAACCATAAGATTTATTTAAAAAATAGTTAAAACAATTAATGTTTTTCTTCATCAATTTAGGTGCAATGGTGAATCTGATTTTCAAATTATTGTATCAATGCAGTGGCCAGATAAATCCGACCGACTCCGTCTTGTGGCCGTAAAGAAAAGGTTTTTTTTTTTTTTCCAAATGTAAACGGCTTCCGAGCCCACTTGCTGAGTATACGAAATATCACGCGGGCCATAGGCACCTAAGGCTGAAAAGGGGCCGAAGATCTGATTCGAGCAACTGCCCACTACAATTGTTCTAAGACCACAAAGATGGTGTATGTTGAAGCAACCACGTCAATAGAAGCTGTCCCTATTGAACAATTTCTCAGACTACAGGAACTCATACATTATCTGGAAGAGGAAAATGCACGAACCAAAGCCAAAATACTATGCTGACAGGACAATTCCATGACATCCACGGAAAGTCGGAGATGTGGATAATAAAGATATCAAGGTAAAGGAAAGTGGGAGAACAAAGAAGAAGATGAAATTTATAATAAATATAAGTTACATTAATTAGTGAATGAAATTTATAATAATGATCCTTCATTCCATCAAACATTACGAAAATTCCTTTATAATATCAACATATTTCATCACCTTAGTAAAAAGCCTAATACAATTACTTTCCAATAAAGCCATGAATGCCAGCTCCAGCAAAGTCCATGATGACCACA
Organism: Cardiospermum halicacabum; assembly: GCA_031304145.1. Lineage (NCBI taxonomy): Eukaryota > Viridiplantae > Streptophyta > Magnoliopsida > Sapindales > Sapindaceae > Cardiospermum > Cardiospermum halicacabum. The sequence goes on along the minus strand of CM062396.1, from coordinate 11,681,257 downwards.
ACATTGCCTCCTGTAGTAGCTCTTGCAACATCCCCGATCTCCTTCTTCTTGAAGCTCAAACAGGCAGCTCTAGCAATTGATTCCGCTCCAATATGCCTTGTACATGTTGAAAATTTTAGTAAATTGTAAAACTAAATATAAAAGAGTGTTTTAGTGACTCTTATAAAAATGATTTTATTTTTATTCTATGATACGCGCGTATGTATATATATATATATATATATATATATATATATATATATATATATATATATATATATATATATATATATATATATATAACTTTATCAAAGTTTCTATTTATAAGTTTTTACAAATATAATTAAAATTTTAGATAGATATAATCTACTCAAAACTCCTAAAATAACTGAAAAAAGATCCCATCAAATTCTAACTTTTTACTAGCATAATTTTTCAAATAAACTAAACAATTTAAGTGTTTGAATTATTTCCAACATCCACACTTAATTCAAATACAAAAAGGTACAATCAAACCGACTTTAATACACTTTCTCATCGAACAAATTTTGATACACTTTCTCTCATCAAACACATATGCTTTGATGCACTTTCTCATCTTGAAGCACCTTTCGAAATGTACTTTCTCATCAACCTATTTTAGAGAATGACTCTCATAACAATTATTTTATTCTCTGATACGTATATATAAAAAAAAAAAAAAAGAGTGTCTTAGGTGTTACATGTAATACACTATCTTATTGTGTTACAAGTTTCACACGTGTGAAACCATAACATTCGAAATAAAAACGCGCGCTATTACAAAACATAACTTCGAGCGCTATTACAAAACATAATTTATATATCTGTGTCTGTACAATTATTATATGTATCTGTTGAGATGCTAATTGTACCTGAATGATTTTTTGTGCCTGCGAGGTTATTATATGTGTCTTTGATTTATGTATCTGTGTCTGTGCAATTCTTATATCTCAAGGCAGCTCAACAACTGCTAGATGAAGTTGTTAATGTTTGAAAAGCTCTTAAACAGCCTTATCAGGCTGAGAAGAACCAAGGTAACCAAGACCAGCAGATGAAAATTTCCAATGAGGCTGATGGGGGTTCGAAAAATGCTAATTCTAATGCTCAAGAGTCTTTAAGCAATGCATCAACTGAGCTCTCACATGCGGAAAGACAAGAGTTGCAGAACAAGTTGACAAAGCTTCTGTCTATGTTGGATGAGGTAAGATCAGATAAATACTTTTTGTTACTCCATGGGCCTAATTGGGACAATGTTGAATGCAAATTGTTGAATATCTATTGTTCAAATCAAATCTGCATTTGTTTCACAATTGATGTCATATACATACATTGGAGAAACAGAAACTCACTGCATCAAATCCAATCTATTAGTTATTGCTATTGCTCATTTATATGGTTCCCTATATGTTGTTTTCCCGAGCTTTATATCTGACAAAATACAGCTAGCATGGAGAATTGACTAACTTTAACACCATGCAACATATCAGTGTAGCTTACTTATTATGTTTTAGTGACATTTTGATCATAACTATTCCTGTAACAGGTTGATAGGAGGTACAAACAGTACTATCATCAAATGCAGATCGTGGTCTCATCATTCGATGTGATAGCAGGCAGTGGTTGAGATATTAATTTGTTATTTGTGTCTGTGATTTATGTATCTGTGTCTGTGCAATTCTTATATGTATATGTTGAGATATTAATTGTACCTGTGTGGTTATTTTTTGTGCCTGCAAGGTTATTATCTGTGCCTGTGTTTTATGTATTTGTGTCTGTACAATTCTTATATGTATCTGTTGAGATGCTATATGTACCTGTGTGGTTATTTTTATGCATGCGAGGTTATTATCTGTGCATATGTTTCATGTATTTGTGTCTGTGCAATTTTTATATGTATCTGTTGCGATGCTATATGTACCTGTGTGGTTATTTTTGTGCTTTCTTTATCTACAAGTCAACAACATACCATCCAGTACAACACATCTCACATTAACACAACTACAACCAAACCAAACCAAACCTCTCTTCCCCCATCCAATCCAATGTCCGACGACAACAACAACAACAGCCTTTCAATCACCATGGAAAAAAACCCATCTTAGTCTCGTCTCTCCGAATTGAACATCAACCTGGCCCAAGTAAATCATCTTCGAGTCTCTCTGTGTCTGTGAATAGTATTTTATAACAAAGAAAGACTAATATAGTTGTGTGTACAGATGGGGATGCTCGCCGGAAAAATATCAACTGAAGTTCGACGCAGAGGAGGCGTGTTATTTGCTGAGAGGGAGAGTGAAAGTGTATGCAAAAGGAAGATCTGCAATTTGCACGTGTGTTTTTGAAACACAATAATATTGTGTTTCAGAAACACCCAAGACTTTGCAATAAAAAAAAAACTTCATCAAAGTCCCTATTTGTCTTTTACAAATATAATTCAAAAATTTAAATAGGTATAATATACTCAAAACACCTAATAATAATAATAATAATAATAATAATAAATCCCATCAAATTCTAACTTTTTACGGTATAATTTTTCAAATAAACTAAACTATTTAAGCTTTTGAATTATTTCCAATCATTTGCTTTTCCCTCATGATGATGAATGCTATGATGATGATGATGTTCAGAACCTGGACAATGTACAATTTGGTGACAATGACCACGTTTTCCCACGTCTATTTCTTGCATAACAAGCTTCTTGCTATTCAGCTGATTCTGAGCATGTGTTTGCACTGCAGGAACCTAAACATCCATTCGTGACGATTGTCATTTCATGATGACTGGGATGATTGTGATGATCACAGCTGCACTAGATACCCTTTTCTTGTCATCCAAACAACTGCAGTGGTTATCATTGCTCATACTAGAATGAAATCCTAAAGCAGCAGAACTAGGAAGCCTAGTGCAATGTTTTACTCTCTGAGCAGCAATGCTCATGACTGTGAGTATCTAATTCCATTCCATGCTTATGAACTGATTCTGCTGGAGATTTGACGACATTTTCTGCCATGTTTGTGAGTACTAACCTCAGTAGAAGATTTGCAGTGGTTTAATTTACGAGTATGCAGCAAATTCTTATTGAAGTATGTTCGAATCCAGTTTTTAGCTTACTGATTATATTTAAATTATGTTTGTTAAAGTTTCAGGGGAATAAGTCTGATTGTATCTGTACATTCCTATATTTCCAGAGCTGACTTGGGCCCGTTTGTTTTGTTCTGAATGCGTCTGAAGTCTGATTTAAGCGATTTGTTTTTTTTCAAAAATAATCTGAAATTCAGCGATTTGTATATGAATGATTAAGATTTAATATAAAATGCAAATGATTAAGATTTAATATAAAATGCAAATGGCATCATTTTACATATATGTCCGCGTGTCTTTTGTTTATACCTGAACATATGAATACATTCGATTATGTGATTTTTAATTAAATGCTATTATATTGTGATAATTTCTATGCATGTATATATAATTGTGTAATAAATATTTTGAATTTTGATAAAATCAATAAATTTGATTACGTTCCTCGATTATTACAATTTATATGTGTATATAACTATAAATTTAATGCAAATAGTAAATACAAATTCTTTTTAACATATTTTTTCTCTTATATATATATATATATGTATATTAATTAGAATATCATAAATTATTTATTTTATTAATAAAATAACAAATTATATTTGATAATCATTTTCATTATTTATATTTATTTTATTTAAGTTCAAAAGGATAAAAAATAATAACAAAAATAAAAATTATATGGATTATAATAATATCTATTTATTTATTTAAAATAATAAATAAATTTATTAATCTATAATACATTTTTCTTTTAAAAAAATTGATAGAAGGATAAAATTGTAAATTAACAACATAATTATTTATTTTAAGTTAATTTTTAAATGAAAAACAAATCACTCAAACCATCTTAATAAATTATAAAAAAATATTTATCAATATATATATATATATATATAGGAGATTATAAGGATAAAATAATCCAATTAAAAAAGTGACTTATTTTAAGTTAAGTAAAACAAACAAATAGATAGATATCTTAATTGAATTTAGACTTTTTACATTTAAAAAATATAAATTTTAACCTAAAAAAAAAATCATTACTAAAAATAGTATATAAAACTTTTGTAAATACACTTGAAGGTATTTTAAGGGTAAAACTTTTATAAATATAATAGAAGGTGTTTTAGGGGTAAAACGGTCAAACTACAAGGAGATAACTTATTTTAAGTTACATCAAATATAGAAAAACAAATAGATATATATCTTAATTCAATTAAGACTTTTTGTAATTAACACTTAATTTAAGTGCTATTAAGTGTTAAGTGAAAAAAACAAGCGGGACCTTAGTTAATCAGATTTGTTAATTATTGAGTCTTACCTTTCTCATTTCAGTTTATTTATTGGCTATATATGTAAACAGATTAAAAACAGTGATAACAGAGAAAATAATTTGCACAGTAAGTAGGGTACAAGATGTAATACGCTGGTTCTTATTCATCACTTATAGATGCCTTATATAGGCTACAAACTTAACAAATTAAGAGTAAAATCTTCAACATAATAGACTATTATTTTGACTCAATATTCACCCATAAATCAGAAAACTATCAAACATCTGACTTATTCAAACATATTTCAAAAACACTTAGTGTATATTTGGTATTAGATTTTTAACTATTTATTAAATTAGCATTTCAATTAGTTGTAGCGGTTAGCTGTTACATTAACTTTTAAATTAACTGTTAAGTTAGTTGTTATATTGAGTGTTTGGTATGACACTTAACTTTTAAGTTAGCTTTTAAAATATGAAATTACCAAAAGGGTATTATAGATAAAAACTAAAAAATAAATTAAAAAATGAATTATGTTATTTTAATAATAATAACAATAATAGTTGTAATAATAATAATAATATTATTATTATATTATTATTATTATAATTGAAAATACCTATGCAATCTTATTTTTGTTGAAATTGAAGAAACCAAAGTAAAATTAAAAAAAAAAAAGGAAAGAAATTAAAAGAAGAAACAACGACGACTAGGACATAGAAGTAATTTTCAAACAACATTTGATGAAAAAGTTAATTGAAACAACGTTTTGAAACGCTATTTGAAACGTTAATTCAAACTCTTAACATTATTTTAAAAACTATTACCAAACACTTAAAAATTATCAAACGGTGTTGTATAATTTAAACGCTAATTTGGAAACTAATTAAAAAGCTTTCCCAAACATACACTTAAGAGAAAGATTTCTGAATCGATTTCCAAAAATATAACCTTTGTTTGATCAGTGAATAAATCAGGTTTGAATATTTTGTTTCTAATATCTGAGCAAGGTTCCAGAGGATGAGTGTAAACACATGAGTTTGGGAAACACATAATGGCCAAAGGGTGAGTGTAAACACATGAGCTCGGGAAATACATAATGGCTAGGGTGAATGTAGACACATGAGTTTGGGAAACACATAATGGCTAGCAGTAATAACGCTAATGGCATTGGTAGTGTTTTGAGCACAACATAGCTGCATACACTCTTTAAGGGGAAAATTATGGGTAATGGAGTAGGTTGAGAACATTACTAAGAGTTCAAGATCACTAGGATTATGTGGAAACTGGATTTGCTGATCTTGATCCTGATAAAAGTAGATTAAAAGAAAACAAGAAAAAAGACAATAAGGCATTAGCAATCATTCAACAAGCTGTAACATGACTCAGTTTTCTGAAGAATTGTTGCAGCCATGACAGCGAAACAAGCATGAAAAATTCTTAAGAAAGAGTATCAAGATGATCCAAAGGTAATGGTTGTCAACCTGCAGCCTTTCAAACGTGAATTTGAAATGTTGTAAAAATGGGGAGTTTGTAGCTCTTTTTTTTTTTGGTAAAGACAATGAAAATTGTTGTTCAAATGACGGTCTATGGTTCAAAGATAGAGGATCAAACTAATGTGGAAAATGTTTTGAGAATTTTAGTACTCAAATTTGATCATGTTGTGGCAGTTATAAGTAGTCTAAGAATCTCTCCATATTTACTCTTGATGAATTGATGGCCTCATTTCAAGCACATGAAGTCGGGATCAACCACACATAGGAGATTAATGAAGAAAAGGTTTTTCAAATAAAAGAGTCAGAGAAGTCAGAGAAGGAAATTTCCAAGCAGGAAAAACAGATTCTCTAAAAAAAATTTAAAGGTAGAGGACGTAGACTCTATGATAGAGGCAAAGGACAGTCACATGTACAATCTTATAACTATAAGAGATATGGTCATTATAAACCGGATCGCTCGTATAAGGATGACTCATAAGCAAATCTTGTTGCAGAGAATGATGAAGAAGATGGAGAAAAAGCTATGTTATTTATGTGCCAATCAGCTGAACAATAACCTATTTCTTTATAGTTTGTAGACATTGGTTATTCCAATCACATGACCAGAAGAAAATAAATATTTATGGAACTTGATGAGTCTTGCAAGATGGTTGTGCATCTTAGAAACGACAACCAGCTACAAGTTGAAGGTAAAGGCAAAATAAGATTCGAATTTAGTAAAGGTGTATTCAAGAACTTAAATAATGTTCAATATATATCTGCTTTGGGATATAACCTATTGAGTTTAGAACAATTGATGATCAGTGGATACCTTGTGACATTTGATAAAGGTGAATGTACCATTAAGGAAAAGAAGATTGGAAAAGTAATAGTTAGCATTAAAATGACCGAGAATAAAATGTTCCCTTTGGGTGTGTCTCAAGTAGGTAGATTCATTCTTGTTGTGGTAGATAAGAGTGAATAAAAAAAATGGCACTTATGGTATGGACATCTCAACTTGAGAATAATGAATTTGTCGGAGATAAAGGTATAGTGTC